>CAMAPE010000010.1:0-582500 GCA_945859875.1 Cuscuta europaea
TTATTATTGCTATTATTATTATTGCTATTATTATTATTGCTATTATTATTATTGCTATTATTATTGCTATTATTATTGCTATTATTATTGCTATTATTATTATTGCTATTATTATTATTATTATTATTGCTATTATTATTGCTATTATTATTATTGCTATTATTATTATTGCTATTATTATTATTGCTATTATTATTATTGCTATTATTATTATTGCTATTATTATTATTGCTATTATTATTATTGCTATTATTATTATTGCTATTATTATTATTGCTATTATTATTATTGCTATTATTATTATTATTGCTATTATTATTATTGCTATTATTATTATTGCTATTATTATTATTGCTATTATTATTATTGCTATTATTATTATTGCTATTATTATTATTGCTATTATTATTATTGCTATTATTATTATTGCTATTATTATTATTGCTATTATTAGTATTGCTATTATTATTATTGCTATTATTATTATTGCTATTATTATTATTGCTATTATTATTATTATTGCTATTATTATTATTGCTATTATTATTATTGCTATTATTATTATTGCTATTATTATTATTGCTATTATTATTATTGCTATTATTATTATTGCTATTATTATTCTTGCTATTATTATTATTGCTATTATTATTATTGCTATTATTATTATTGCTATTATTATTATTGCTATTATTATTATTGCTATTATTATTATTGCTATTATTATTATTGCTATTATTATTATTGCTATTATTATTATTGCTATTATTATTATTGATATTATTATTATTGCTATTATTATTATTATTGCTATTATTATTATTGCTATTATTATTATTGCTATTATTATTATTGCTATTATTATTATTGCTATTATTATTATTGCTATTATTATTATTGCTATTATTATTATTGCTATTATTATTATTGCTATTATTATTATTGCTATTATTATTGCTATTATTATTATTGCTATTATTATTATTGCTATTATTATTATTTCTATTATTATTATTGCTATTATTATTAATATTATTATTATTTCTATTATTAATATTTCTATTATTATTAATTGTATTATTATTATTATTATTATTATTATTATTATTATTATTATTATTATTATTATTATTATTATTATTATTATTATTATTATTATTATTATTATTATTATTATTATTATTATTATTATTATTATTATTATTATTATTATTATTATTATTATTATTATTATTATTATTATTATTATTATTATTATTATTATTATTATTATTATTATTATTATTATTATTATTATTATTATTATTATTATTATTATTATTATTATTATTATTATTATTATTATTATTATTATTATTATTATTATTATTATTATTATTATTATTATTATTATTATTATTATTATTATTATTATTATTATTATTATTATTATTATTATTATTATTATTATTATTATTATTATTATTATTATTATTATTATTATTATTATTATTATTATTATTATTATTATTATTATTATTATTATTATTATTATTATTATTATTATTATTATTATTATTATTATTATTATTATTATTATTATTATTATTATTATTATTATTATTATTATTATTATTATTATTATTATTATTATTATTATTATTATTATTATTATTATTATTATTATTATTATTATTATTATTATTATTATTATTATTATTATTATTATTATTATTATTATTATTATTATTATTATTATTATATTATTATTATTATTATTATTATTATTATTATTATTATTATTATTATTATTATTATTATTATTATTATTATTATTATTATTATTATTATTATTATTATTATTATTATTATTATTATTATTATTATTATTATTATTATTATTATTATTATTATTATTATTATTATTATTATTATTATTATTATTATTATTATTATTATTATTATTATTATTATTATTATTATTATTATTATTATTATTATTATTATTATTATTATTATTATTATTATTATTATTATTATTATTATTATTATTATTATTATTATTATTATTATTATTATTATTATTATTATTATTATTATTATTATTATTATTATTATTATTATTATTATTATTATTATTATTATTATTATTATTATTATTATTATTATTATTATTATTATTATTATTATTATTATTATTATTATTATTATTATTATTATTATTATTATTATTATTATTATTATTATTATTATTATTATTATTATTATTATTATTATTATTATTATTATTATTATTATTATTATTATTATTATTATTATTATTATTATTATTATTATTATTATTATTATTATTATTATTATTATTATTATTATTATTATTATTATTATTATTATTATTATTATTATTATTATTATTATTATTATTATTATTATTATTATTATTATTATTATTATTATTATTATTATTATTATTATTATTATTATTATTATTATTATTATTATTATTATTATTATTATTATTATTATTATTATTATTATTATTATTATTATTATTATTATTATTATTATTATTATTATTATTATTATTATTATTATTATTATTATTATTATTATTATTATTATTATTATTATTATTATTATTATTATTATTATTATTATTATTATTATTATTATTATTATTATTATTATTATTATTATTATTATTATTATTATTATTATTATTATTATTATTATTATTATTATTATTATTATTATTATTATTATTATTATTATTATTATTATTATTATTATTATTATTATTATTATTATTATTATTATTATTATTATTATTATTATTATTATTAATTATTATTATTATTATTATTATTATTATTATTATTATTATTATTATTATTATTATTATTATTATTATTATTATTATTATTATTATTATTATTATTATTATTATTATTATTATTATTATTATTATTATTATTATTATTGTTATTCTTATTGTTATTCTTATTGTTATTCTTATTGTTATTCTTATTGTTATTATTCTTATTACTATTGTTATTACTATTGTTATTACTACTATTGTTATTACTACTATTGTTATTATTACTATTGTTATTATTACTATTGTTATTATTACTATTGTTATTATTACTATTGTTATTATTCTATTGTTATTATTGTTATTATTATTATTTTTATTATTATTGTTGTTATTATTATTGTTGTTATTATTATTGTTGTTATTATTATTGTTGTTATTATTATTGTTGTTATTATTATTGTTATTATTATTATTGTTATTATTATTATTGTTATTATTATTATTGTTATTATTATTATTGTTATTATTATTATTGTTATTATTATTATTGTTATTATTATTATTGTTATTATTATTATTGTTATTATTATTATTATTATTATTATTTTTATCATTATTATTATTATCATTATTATTATTATCATTATTATTATTATCATTATTATTATTATCATCATCATTATCATCATCATTATCATCATCATCATTATCATTATCATCATTATCATTATCATCATTATCATTATTATGATTATCATTATTATGATTATCATTATTATGATTATCATTATTATTATTATCATTATTATTATTATCATCATTATTATTATCATCATTATTATTATCATTATTATTATTATTATTATTATTATTAATATTATTATTATTAATATTATTGTTATTGTTGTTGTTGTTGTTATTGTTGTCATTTTCACGCGGGATCATGAACATCCCTTTTCTCAAAAACCAAGACCTTGTGCGGCCCTTTTTCTTCTTTTTGTTTCGGTCTTTTCCATTTAGACCGGATTTTGATTCTAGTTACCACCTCAATTTACGATGGTTACAAATTATTTTGAGAGGATTTATTTAACGGTGGTTTGTCTAGTGCTTCCTCAACGATCAAGATTGATTCCTTTTTTTCTTTAAATGGAGAGTGATTTTTAATAGAATTATAAATGTTATATCTATTTTCCGTCCATCAAATTCCATAGTTAAAAGCCCGCTAGATACATCAATTTTTGAATTAGCAGTTTTTAAAAATGGTCTCCCTAATAAAATAGGGACTTCGTGTTTATCACTCTCCATTTCAAGTACATAAAAATCGGCAAGGAACACTAGATCTCCCACCGAAACAAGTACATCTTCCACTACCCATCTTGGAGAAACAGTCGATCTATCGGCCAATTAGATTATGACACCGGTTTTATTTAAAGGGCCAAGGTTCAAAGAATTATAAAGAGTATAGGGGATAACGTTAATTGATGCCTCTAAATCTAACATGGCCCTAGAAATGGTGTCTCCTAGCTTGCACGGTATAGTGAACATGCCCGGGTCAGTGCATTTTTGTGGAAGTTTCTTTTGAAAAACTGCCGAGACATGTTCACTAATTTCAATTTTCTGTTTTCCCTTTAAGCGGCGTGTCCTCTTGATTGTGCATAATTCTTTTTAAAATATAGCAAATCGAGGGACACTTTTAATTAAGTTGAGGAGGGGAATATTTACCTCGCATTTGGCAAATGTCTCGTACATGTCTTTGTCATTTTTCAACGGCCTTGTCTCCCTCAATGCTTCGGGAAATGGGGGTTGTGGTTCGTATGATGACAATGGTGGACTCTTTGTGGTCATCTCCCCCGGTTGATCTTCCTTTTCAACTTCAACCACCTCTTCGGTCTCTTGATCATTCTCTTCTACCTCCTTCAATGCTGCCCCACTTCTCAACATGATGACATTCACATGTTGTCTCGGGTTTTGTTCCGTCTGAGATGGGAGTTTACCCGAGTCCTTCACTTCAAGTCGGCTCACGGCATTTGAGATCTGGCTAACTTGATTTTCCAAATTTTTAATGCTTGACTTTGTCTCATGTTGGAATTTTATCATGGTTTGTTGAATTGTCCCATGTTTTGTTGCATGGTAACCATGTTTGAGGTCAAAGTTCGGATCATGTCATCAGTTGACATATTAGGTTGAGAATTTGATCCTTGACTGTTGAAAGGTGGTTGAGAAGTTGGGTTGGATTGTTGTGGGTTTCCATACCTCAAGTTTGGATGGTCCCTAAATCCAGGGTTGTAAGAATTTGAGAACGGATCATACCTCCTTTGTTGATGTCCTTGGAAGTCCAAGGCGTTGACTTGCTCTTCTTGGAGTGATGGACACGAATCAGTGGGGTGTACGGTTGATGTGAAAATGCCACAAGCTTTGACTTCTTGAGTTTTGGGTTTTAGAAGGAGTTCCTTCACCAAAGAAGTCAAACCGGCAACTTAGTTTTCCAACGAGGTGTTGGATTCCGCTGTGGCAACTCTTCGGGTTGAGGACGCCCATTGTAATGCCTAGAGTTCTCGGCCAACTCCGAGATGAGATTCCTTGCTTGAGAAGGGATTTTGTTGACAATACCCCCTCCACATGCCGCATTCACCATGCGGCGATCATGATCCGCAAGACCATCATAAAAATAGAGGATGAGGTCTTGCTCGGTGTACCCATGACATGGTCTAGCACACAACTTTTTGAAACGCTCCCAATATTCATACAATGTCTCATCTTCTTTCTGCTCAATGTTGCTTATTTTTTTTCAAAGAAGAGGAGACGGAGGTGGGATAGTACCTATCCAAGAAGCATTTTTTCATTTGCGCCATGTAGTGATACTTCCTGAAGGAAGATAGAATAGCCAGTCCTTTGCGGTGTCCTTCAGGGAAAATTGAAAAGCTCTCAGCTTGATTTGCTCCTCCGAGATGCCATTGGGGCACATGCTTGTGCACACAATATGGAACTCCGACAGGTGTTTGTTCGGATCTTCCCCTCGTAGGCCATGAAAAGAGGGGAGTAGATGAATGAGCCCAAATTTTAGCTCGAATGTGACCCCTATATCAAGAGTTGGAAAGGTGATACATATGAGTTGTTGATTAAGATTAGGAGCCGTTAGCTCCCTCAATGTTCTCGTCTCAAGAGTCATAGTTATTGGCTCTTCGGTCTCGCTAGAATGAGAGCTAGCACTTGATGATTCTCCCGAGTCGGAGCTTGAGAATTTAACTTTCCACCGCTCAAAAGATCTCTCTATTTCTGAGTTTGCTTGATAGGTGATTTCTTTTAGTGAACGATATTTAACCATATACTACAAAGCTCAACAATAGAAAAGTAATGATTCTTTATATTTTGTTTCATTGTTTTTTTATTTTTCTTGAATAAAAAGAAAAATGATTACCTTTCCCCGACAACGGTGCCAAATTTGACGTGCACTTTGTCGTGGTGTGCACTCAAAATAAATAAATACAATACAACAGTTATACGTAGTATAACGAAGTAAGGTTCGTATCCACAGGGAAAGGAATATCTTTCTTTTAATTAAATAATACAAATGGGGGATTTTGAGTTTGATTTGATTTAATGTAATTAACACTAAGATGAATGACTTATATGAGTTTAATTAATATAGATGATGACTTGGTTTTGCTTTTATCCACTTAATGAAATGCTCGTCGATCTCGGTTATATCTTGAACTATCTTCCTATCGAATACTCAATCGATGAGTATCTCCATTTCATCGAGGGTAGTTATTAATAACGAGACGCGTTCATTAATAAAACTTACTACCGAGTCAATATAGAACACGCGCCGTATATTAACCCGATAGTAGCAATAAACTCAAGATGAAAACGATTGAGATTGATAACCTCAACACAAGCGGTTTATTGGTTTAATCAATATAATTAATTCCCCCTAGATTATTAACCATGAGACGCATGCATTAATAATCCAAAATTACTACTGTTGAAAGAACCGGATTAATAACAAGCGTATTAACCGATTGGTTCTAGTAATAATTAATATATGAAACAAAATTAGTTGATCTTTTAAGTAATGTTCAAAATATTAATATAAAATATGAATAGGAATTAATTAATATTGAAGGAAGAAGATTAAAGAAAGTAAATGCTACTATAATTAATGTCGAGATGTTAACTAATTGTCATCTTTTAAGGAAGAAGATTAAAGAAAATAACTCACAACTTACAATTCATTAAGTTTCAAAGTAGCAAAACCAAGATGGAAGAGTTTAGCTCCTCATTTGGAGACTAAACATGATGAAAATACAAAGAAAGAACTTATCTAGGCTGAGCTTAGAAGTATATGTGAATGTGTGATCAAATGTGAAGAAAAAGGGGTGTATTTATACGTGTTTGGAGGTGGCAGGGTCATTTACCCGACCGAGTTTTTCAGAAATCCGACCGGGTTTCCTGAGTAATTGCCCGGAATCTTCATTAGTCACATCTACCCGATCGGGGTTTTGTCAAATCTTTGCCAAATCTTCGCCCTGCACGTTTAATTGCCTCCAAATCATATTTGATCTTCGGGTCAAGTCAAACCCGATCGGGTTTTTGTTTTACCTGACCGGGTTTTTGACTTTTTCCCAAATTTTCACTTTTTCTTGTTCCCTTGCACTTTCCTTGACCTTTCCAGGATCCTTTTGATGATCTTTACCTAGTTTAAGCTCAAAAAAATCCCTAATCTAAAAAAATTACAAACAAATACAAAAAATAAAGTATTACACCTAAAGTGTGTAATTTCCCAAACAACAACAAATAAAACTAGTTAAAATTATACACATAAACAATAACAATTCTATACTATCACGTACCCATTTCAGGATGAGTTCATCCCTTTTAGCATGCATAAAATAAATTCTGAAATGTTTGTTTTATTTTTGTTTCTAAACGAGGTTCTTTTGAAGTTTTAGAAGACCTATGCTACTGGGATTCTGATTTAGGAATCTATTTTTTAGCATAAGAAGTTTCAGTGCAGGTGAATGATGGCACACACTTTCGAGAAGTAAAGATTTTATCCTTTGATAGACATTTTAGATGTTTGACTGAATAAATCTTAATGAGATATGTCAAGCAAACTTCATCATAAACGTTATAGGTAGAAATGCTTTAAATGTCTTCTCTTGAGATTTTACATCATTCACATCACAATGATGAGAGCAGCATTATACTATTAGAGGAAGAGTTGTGTTTCTTAGGTTCACGAAAAGGTAGTTGTTCGCAAACCTTGTCCGAAAACAATTTTATCCGGGAAGTTTTGTTCGAAAACTTAGTCAAAATTTCATCGCTAACTCTTGTCCAAAACCTTTCCCCTTAGAACAAATTTTCCTATATCTTCTAAGTCTTCTTGCATCATTTGTTGCTCCCTTGCACCTTCCTTTGATCTTGTAAGATCTCTTCTATACTCCTTTATTAGTCTTTGATTGATTCTTGTTCAGGATCATTCTAAAGTTACTAAATTACAATAAACGAGAAAAATAAAACATTGCACCGTAAATGTGCAATTACTACAACAATACACGGTAAAAACTACCTAAAAGTAAAAATGTAAACATGGAAAAACTAACATAATCAATCAAGTCTCTATTACTTTTGCGGTACATGAGTATTTGGTAAGTCTACTAAGACATTATGATGTCATTTTGGTGAGAAGCATTCCATTTTATTTGGAGTGTGTTATGGGTACATAAAAGCTTCATAAAAAAGATTATACATGGTCATAAGGTTTCATAAGCTCTGCGTGCATAGTATACCCTTGTGTCATAAGGTTTCAACAAGGCCATGCATCTTGTTGTAGGTAGTAAATCACATTAAAAGAATGCGATTAAAGTTTTACTAAGTAAACGGCTATCAACTTTTAACTATTTACAAAAGCATTCAATGACATAGTACGTGAAGTGATATACATGGTCTGGATCCATCTCTCAATAGCATACATACATACATCAAAGGTTGAGCCTTGTTTCGATCTCTTAGATAACTTTAATGGTTGGTCTTGGTCTCTAACTTGAACTGACATTGCACATGAAGTTATTAGTTGAATTCCGGTTGAAACCAGCTAAGCAAGCTAGGCTCTCTCAAGGTAGGAACTTTTTTTGGTATTCACTATGTCTGGTGTCTTATTTACTCCTACTTTGAGATTGTTGTCTTTCTTTGACTCCGCATCTGCTTGGTCCAGTGTTGTCCAGCCCATGAAATCTAACAATGTCATTGATGTAGCTGTCTCTGCAGAATTGGTCTTGTCCACTTCTTCTTTAGGAGTGAGAGGCTTGGCTGATAATGCTACAGATGATGACGGTGAAGATGATGAGTCTTTTGGAGCGCTAGTGGTCTTGTCTCCCTCTGTAGGATTTTGTGCCACGTTATCTGCGTGGAGAACGTCTTCGATTCGCGATAAAACTGTGAAAGCCAGACTTTCTATTATGCGTGAATAGCTCTCCAAAACTGCATGTCCCACATTCTGCAGGAAATGATCGATATTAAGATATATATCAGAGCTAGGTACTTAAGTCATCCTACTACATGTGCAAAATTAAAAATACAATCAAATAATATTACTCTGTTGTATTGGATTTTGCTGATGTCAAGGGAAGACTGTGGAATTCCAGGGAAGCGATGCTTGAGAATGAGCAATATTGTCTCTGCCCTCTCTTCAAACAACTCTCTTTTCTCTATACTCACAGCTGAGCTCCATGTTGATTTCTCATTTTTGGCATTCATCTTCCTTTTCCAAATCACAACAGAAGCCTCAATCCTGTTTTTCAGGTCCAGGATTTTATGTTCTGATGATAAGTCCATTGTGGAGAGAAAGTAGTCGGGATCAAAGTATTCATCTGTGATGCTCCTGTAAATGGAGTCCCCCAAGCTCGCTCTCCCATTCTAATACAAACAAACACATACTAAACACATATATATATGTATGTATGTATGTATGTGTGCATGCAGGGTCAGATGAATCTTGCATGCAATACAGATCCAACTATTGTATAGTTGAAAGAAAAATTGGCTGGCTAATACTCCCTCCGTCCCTAAAAGGATTGCCAAGTTTGACCGGCACGTAGAATAATAAAGTAAAAACTGTGTGTTAGAGATTTGTGCAGAGAAGAGAGAAATAACAGAGGCCACAAATTGATTGATTAAAAAGGAAAGTGACAAAGTTTTTGGGACAACCAAAAAAAGAAAGTTGGCAAAGTTATAAGGGACGGAGGGAGTATGTTGTTACCTTTGGAAGAGAATCTATATAACTTTCAGGGATCTCCATTTCTCCAAGGACTTGAGCATTTATTGCCATAGCAGCTTTATGGACCTGATTTACTGCATCCTTCTGAGATTGTATCCATTTCTTTGAAGCTTCTGACAAGCCATTGGAAGGAACTTTGGGAGTAGGTATCCACCATTTGTCATCTTTCCTGCTTTTCCCTTTCTGGTCTGGGTCATCCTTCGATACATAGAAGAATTCGTTTTGATCCTTAAAGCTGTCCAGACAATCCTAATGCATGACCATCACACCCTTTTAATAATTAATTGGCATTTAATTTAAAAGTATGACCGAATTATCTGTACAAAAACTAGCTTGCATGCTGGCGTTTCATCTCATCTAGCTTAAGGCCGGGTCTATACTTCATAGACAGGAATTAAGGTTTACCAAATTATACATACATACATACATGCATGCATAGCTTAGAAGAGATGATTGTAATGAACTTACAACAAGCATCCCATCCAGCTTGCGAAGTGCAGGAATGTTCATGTGAAGATCATTCCTCTGTCTTGTTACCATTATCTGAGATATAAAAAACAAACGTACTAGTTTGATGCTTTTATAAGTATATGTTAACAGAGTACTTTTTTTTATTTAATTTTGAAGGTGTCAGGTGTGTGTTTTATTTAGTTTTACCTCCATGGTTGTTCCATCTTTAGACTTTTGTTTGGAAGGAACAAGCTCAACAATGTAATCAGTGACTGATAAAAGCCAATCAATTTCCTTCCTCCACCTGGCTTTTCTTTCCGGTGCCATTGGCTCTAATCGCTTAATTTCTCCAAACACAGAAGCTGCAGTGTGATTTTAGAGGCCGGCCGGGACAAATTAATGATCTTTCATGACACAACTTAGTATATGCATTGACTAAGATTTCTAAAAACAAAACAATAGTTTGATGATAGATAGATATATGGATAATATATGCATACCGGCTGTGTTTGTGATTGCATTTGACAACGCCAATGCTGATGAAACGCCCTTTCCACCCCCGGACATATCTTCTCCAAGAAGTAGTTTTGCAAACCTCTCCTTCATCAGATCCATGTCTAGATGAAATTAGGCCCAAAAGTTTTAATTATTCTAAATAAGACCAAACTCAAAGATGGATCGAATTTCGATCATAAAACTCAAGTATTATATATTTTGCTAGATGATATATATGCAACCATATCATTACATTACATTGCCGCCCGCCCTTATAGATAGATAGATATATATACATATGCGTTGAAATGAATGAATATAATTGCCTGAAGGATGTTTGTCTGAGGCATTTTCACCCATTCCTCTGGTCATGGCCTTCTTTGAAGTCGTGTCTCTTTCTTCCTCGATTGCTCGGACCATCTCCTAATTAAGTTTCTTCTGTTTTATTATAATGGATGGATTAAGAAAGCTGGCATGCATAATGAAGACAACATAAAAGAATGAATTTCTTTTTGGTTTGGCTTTTAGGAATAGGCCGGGGGGGAATGCTGCTGCTGCTGCTGCTTTGAGGGATCGGAGGTGGAGAATGGATCGTTTGTGTGTAAGATTCCTGAATGGCTGAGAGAATGTCGTGGTGAATGCTTGCTTTTCAGAACCGGCCATATCAACCTACATCGCAATTATTTCCACAAAATATAATCACAATGCTTAAAAATGGTTAATTACCATACACACAACAAAAGTTCACAATAATAATAATAATAATAATAATAATAATAATAATAATAATAATAATCTCACCTTTAAGTCATTCCAGAATTATCTAACCTTTGCACTCTATCTTCTTTTCTTGAAATCTAACCGGTTGATGACCTACGTTATCCGGTTTTTGCCTTCTTTGAAAACCTTAGATAAAGAATTTCACATTTCACAAATCTGCTTAAAACAGTCTCATGTTTCATTTACTCCCTCCGTCCCGAAAAAGTTGACCAAATTTCCTTTTTTGGATGTCCTAAAAAGATTTGTCATTTCCATTTAAAGTAAGGAATATGTGGCTAAAATTAATTTTCTCTCCTCTACCCAAATTTTAACCATACACTTTTTACTTTATTAATTCACGTGAAAGTCAACTTTAGTCAACCTTTTCAGGACGGAGGGAGTATTTCTTTTTTTCATCTTCTTATTATTTCATTTATTTAATGGGGTAATTTTTGTCTTTTCATATGGGGTTGAGGTGCAAACACAAAGATTTTAAAAACTCGGTGCAAACTCCAATTTGGACAATAAAATAGGGTGCAAACTCAAATTACCCCTTATATGTTTAATCTGTCTATGTTTCTGCTTTCCTTTTTCTCAATAGTTTTTCTCTTTCTTCTTTTTCTTCTTCTTCCCCATTTTTACTTCTTCCCTAGGGAAAAGGGGCAAATCAGCCCACGTACTAACGAAAAAATGTCAAATAAGCCCTTATATAGGAAGCTATGTCTGGCCGTCACCATTTGGGGCAGTTCCCGGTTAAATTGTTTGATGAAATTTTTTGAGAATCTTATTCCTTAAGTCTAGTTTACTCATACCAAATTTCAGTTAACACTTCAATTGGGAAGACATTCAAATGAATTCTTGAAGGTAATTTCCCCAAAAAAATCTGCGAGGAAATGAAATTCTTACAATAAAAACTCTCATAATAGAGTGAGAAATAGAATATTAAATATGGAAAAGAAATAAATATTAAAGGAGGGAAAAGGATTAAAAAAGTGTCTATGGATTAAAATAAAGAAAGAAAAATTTTAGGGTGAAAAATGGAAAATGAAACATGAGACTATTTGCGCATATTTGTGAGAACAATGCAGATTTCCAAAGAACAGTCAAAAACATGATATAGTAGGTTACCAATCGGTCATGATCAAATGAGAGAAGATGGTTGCAAATGTGAGATTATTCCGTGATTACGTAAATCTGAGAATATTATGAGAACATTAGTTAAATGTGGGATAATTATTATCAATTTTTCTTATACACAATGCTAAACCATACTAAAGAAATTACACCGAGTAAAGCATGTTAAAATATTTATCACACACCGAATTCGTATAAATAATAAAACATTTGGTTATTAGCCCTAATTAGGACTAAAATAGTCTTAAATGATGTTGAGTAAACGAAATTTATTACCAAAATATGAGTAATATAAATCATTCTTCCTATACTACTCTTTCCTATAATTTCTAACAGATTTAGTTTATAAACAAGAAAATCATAGTTTTATATTTAAAAAAATATAAAAATAATAAAAAATATTTATAAATTAATTAAAAACGGTAAAAAAATAAAAAATAACAATAATAAAAAAAAAAGTAATTAAAAACTAAAAAAATAAAAATATATTAAAAAATATGCAAGCCTCTCCCAGCACCACCAAATGATATGTGGTGTAATTATGCCACATTCTTCTGAAAATGTCATGAAAGTGACATTTTTATTCTTTAAAAATATCCAAGCTCGATCCCGAAGCGGAGAGCAAAGGGGCGGAGTCCTATCCCGTGGTCGGCATGATTCAAGAGATCTGATGGCGTCTCTCTGACGTCCGTGTAAAGGTGTTCTGATTCAAGAGATTGGGGAGAAGAAATATTTGTTTACTTTTTACCACAAAATTGATATGAATCGTGTGTTGGATAACGGACCTTGGTTGTTTGACCAGAATTTGTTAGTTTTGAAAGCTATTAAGCAGGGTGATATGCCTCAGAAAATACCTCTAGATACGGCTGATTTTTGGGTTCAGGTTCATAGTATCCCTTATGGATTTTCAAATCTGGGAGATGCTCGTAAAATTGGAAACTACTTGGGAAATTTATTTCCTAGGATGATACACAGTTTGGCGAGAAGTGGGAAGCCTACATGAGAGTCAGGGTTATGTTGGATGTGTGAAAACTCTTAAAGGTGGGTACAACTTTGAAAAAGAGTAAAGGAGAAGGGTACTGGGTAGACTTGAAATATGAGAAATTTCCTAGCTTTTGCTTTGCCTGCGGAGTCATTGGACACGCTGAAAATTTTGCCCCTCACTGTATGAAAGAGGAGATACAAAGACGGTGAGATCCTTTGGCCCATGGCTTCGGGCGGGAGGAGGGAGGTCTCGAACAACTATGGGTAGTAAATGGCTTGTAAGCGAGGGAGGGGTAGGAACAGACCAAATGGGGGTGCAAATGAACCTCAATGCAACCAGGAATAGGGTCAGAACCGCATGAAGATCAAGAATCATGAAGATCGGGATGAATCAAAGACCGCGGAAGCAAATATTATTAACAGCGGAACGGGAGAACAAAAGAGGAGGCGGACATGGGATGCAAAGGAGCAAGAGATGGAGCAATAAGGAGAGGATGCCATGGTTCTGGAAGGAACAAAAAACAAGGAGGAGGTGTTAGTATATATGTCCCATCGACAATCACTTTTTAGAGATATATGTACTTGACCACATTCAGTTTTATATATTTGATATATACGGTATTACACATTGATGATTAAGTATTTCGATTGTCAATATCTTATTCATAATTGTGTTCCCTTGGACTTATGTTGTCAATAAGTAAGTGAGAGCTTATATGATATAGCATAAGGTCCTAAAATAGCCCCAATCAATGATCATTAAGAATAGGATATTGATGATATGCGATAAGATTGGTATGTGGACTGCATCATACTTTTAGAAAGTATAGTTGATCTCACAACTATGAGTTCCTGCAATTCATGATGGTCACATAGATATTTTAGAGAATATTGGCATACCCACAGAGAAACCATTTGATAAGTTCTATTCATGTGTCTATGGGATTATCGACATATAGAGTAGTGTAATAGTCATCCGACTTGAGGTCAATACGTACTGCATGTGCGGAGTGATGTACTTTGACCATGACCAACACTTTCACTCCAATCGGGGTAGATACGGCATGTGTTGGGTGGATCACGAAGCACATGGAGTAGTAGTTGAGCCAAGAAAGAATTCATTCCTCATAATAGATTAAGAGAGAACATTCTACTTCTCATATCTAGATGGATCATAAAGTCATTGGCCAATGCAAAGATATATTCATTTTGAATATCGAATATGATCATTATGGATCATCTAGAAAGATTGAGAGATAGAGACTACGTTATTGGAATAGACACAATATCAAGTTCTAGACTTAGTTGAATGTTCGCTGAATGAAAGGACTGTATCACTATGCGCTCTATATTACAGGGAGTTTGTATAGTCCACGCAAATGTCCTAATATATTAAGTTTGTTTGGAGAATCATCTAGGGATTCACTAAGACATTAATTTGATTAGTGCTTAATATTTAAGGCCATATTGGTAACACAACAAGTGATTATACCTTCCGATTGAATTGTTAGAAGGAATTGAATATTATTAATTGGATTAAATAATATTTAATTCGTAATACTGCAAATGGATTAAATATTAATTAGATTAAATATATTTAATTCATGATGTTGAAGGAGTGTTCTATTGATAGAATTAATTAAATGTGATAAATTAGATTTATTATACTTAATTAAGATGTATTTATTATTAAATAAGTTGATATTTTCTTTTGTAATTTAGAATTAAAAAGAAAAGTAAAATAAACTAAATAATACTACGTAATATATATAATAAATAGAGAGTAGCGTAAGACCACTTCTCTATTATTATTATTATTATTATTATTATTATTATTATTATTATTATTATTATTATTATTATTATTATTATTATTATTATTATTATTATTATTATTATTATTATTATTATTATTATTATTATTATTATTATTATTATTATTATTATTATTATTATTATTATTATTATTATTATTATTATTATTATTATTATTATTATTATTATTATTATTATTATTATTATTATTATTATTATTATTATTATTATTATTATTATTATTATTATTATTATTATTATTATTATTATTATTATTATTATTATTATTATTATTATTATTATTATTATTATTATTATTATTAATATTATTATTATTATTATTATTATTATTATTATTATTATTATTATTATTATTATTATTATTATTATTATTATTATTATTATTATTATTATTATTTATTATTATTATTATTATTATTATTATTATTATTATTATTATTATTATTATTATTATTATTATTATTATTATTATTATTATTATTATTATTATTATTATTATTATTATTATTATTATTATTATTATTATTATTATTATTATTATTATTATTATTATTATTATTATTATTTATTATTATTATTATTATTATTATTATTATTATTATTATTATTATTATTATTATTATTATTATTATTATTATTATTATTATTATTATTATTATTATTATTATTATTATTATTATTATTATTATTATTATTATTATTATTATTATTATTATTATTATTATTATTATTATTATTATTATTATTATTATTATTATTATTATTATTATTATTATTATTATTATTATTATTATTATTATTATTATTATTATTATTATTATTATTATTATTATTATTATTATTATTATTATTATTATTATTATTATTATTATTATTATTATTATTATTATTATTATTATTATTATTATTATTATTATTATTATTATTATTATTATTATTATTATTATTATTATTATTATTATTATTATTATTATTATTATTATTATTATTATTATTATTATTATTATTATTATTATTATTATTATTATTATTATTATATTATTATTATTATTATTATTATTATTATTATTATTATTATTATTATTATTATTATTATTATTATTATTATTATTATTATTATTATTATTATTATTATTATTATTATTATTATTATTATTATTATTATTATTATTATTATTATTATTATTATTATTATTATTATTATTATTATTATTATTATTATTATTATTATTATTATTATTATTATTATTATTATTATTATTATTATTATTATTATTATTATTATTATTATTAT
Organism: Cuscuta europaea; assembly: GCA_945859875.1. Taxonomy (NCBI): domain Eukaryota; kingdom Viridiplantae; phylum Streptophyta; class Magnoliopsida; order Solanales; family Convolvulaceae; genus Cuscuta; species Cuscuta europaea. Next base: position 17,029 of record CAMAPE010000010.1, read on the forward strand.
TATTATTATTATTATTATTATTATTATTATTATTATTATTATTATTATATTATTATTATTATTATTATTATTATTATTATTATTATTATTATTATTATTATTATTATTATTATTATTATTATTATTATTATATTATTATTATTATTATTATTATTATTATTATTATTATTATTATTATTATTATTTATTATTATTATTATTATTAATTATTATTATTATTATTATTATTATTATTATTATTATTATTATTATTATTATTATTATTATTATTATTATTATTATTATTATTATTATTATTATTATTATTATTATTATTATTATTATTATTATTATTATTATTATTATTATTATTATTATTATTATTATTATTATTATTATTATTATTATTATTATTATTATTATTATTATTATTATTATTATTATTATTATTATTATTATTATTATTATTATTATTATTATTATTATTATTATTATTATTATTATTATTATTATTATTATTATTATTATTATTATTATTATTATTATTATTATTATTATTATTATTATTATTATTATTATTATTATTATATTATTATTATTATTATTATTATTATTATATTATTATTATTATTATTATTATTATTATTATTATTATTATTATTATTATTATTATTATTATTATTATTATTATTATTATTATTATTATTATTATTATTATTATTATTATTTATTATTATTATTATTATTATTATTATTATTATTATTATTATTATTATTATTATTATTATTATTATTATTATTATTATTATTATTATTATTATTATTATTATTATTATTATTATTATTATTATATTATTATTATTATTATTATTATTATTATTATTATTATTATTATTATTATTATTATTATTATTATTATTATTATTATTATTATTATTATTATTATTATTATTATTATTATTATTATTATTATTATTATTATTATTATTATTATTATTATTATTATTATTATTATTATTATTATTATTATTATTATTATTATTATTATTATTATTATTATTATTATTATTATTATTATTATTATTATTATTATTATTATTATTATTATTATTATTATTATTATTATTATTATTATTATTATTATTATTATTATTATTAATTATTATTATTATTATTATTATTATTATTATTATTATTATTATTATTATTATTATTATTATTATTATTATTATTATTATTATTATTATTATTATTATTATTATTATTATTATTATTATTATTATTATTATTATTATTATTATTATTATTATTATTATTATTATTATTATTATTATTATTATTATTATTATTATTATTATTATTATTATTATTATTATTATTATTATTATTATTATTATTATTATTATTATTATTATTATTATGATTATTATTATTATTATTATTATTATTATTATTATTATTATTATTATTATTATTATTATTATTATTATTATTATTATTATTATTCTTATTATTATTATTGTTATTATTATTATTATTATTATTATTATTATTATTATTATTATTATTATTATTATTAATATTATTATTATTATTATTATTATTATTATTATTATTATTATTATTATTATTATTATTATTATTATTATTATTATTATTATTATTATTATTATTATTATTATTATTATTATTATTATTATTATTATTATTATTATTATTATTATTATTATTATTATTATTATTATTATTATTATTATTATTATTATTATTATTATTATTATTATTATTATTATTATTATTATTATTATTATTATTATTATTATTATTATTATTATTATTATTATTATTATTATTATTATTATTATTATTATTATTATTATTATTATTATTATTATTATTATTATTATTATTATTTATTATTATTATTATTATTATTATTATTATTATTATTATTATTATTATTATTATTATTATTATTATTATTATTATTATTATTATTATTATTATTATTATTATTATTATTATTATTATTATTATTATTATTATTATTATTATTATTATTATTATTATTATTATTATTACTATTACTATTACTATTACTATTACTATTACTATTACTATTACTATTATTATTACTATTACTATTATTATTACTATTATTATTACTATTATTATTACTATTATTATTATTATTATTATTATTATTATTATTATTATTATTTTATCATTTACATTTCTGTTTGTTTCCTGTTTTTATTTCTGCAGAATAAAAGAATAAAAGCATGACGTCCCGATTCATCGGATCGTCATGAGGGGGGAGAGTGGTCCACATGCTGTTAACAAGGAACGAATCATTCTGGGACACTTCACTCCTCCATCACTCAAATCAACACCTTCTCTACTATCTCCACAACTCAAATCAAATGGTCAGCTACACTCACAAATCCACAATCATTATGTTCCGCTGTGCCACCGGCAAGTTCTCCTCAAATGCATTCATTCCAAATAGTCAAAAAGACTACATTGTGGAGGAGACAAAGGTCAAATACTCGTGTCCTGAAGATGAATTCCATGGGTATCTCCTATTCACCAAAGAATATTCATTCTAGAGGCGTCACCGGACTTCATCCAAGCTGATCAAGAGCAACTTCTGGAAGGCATGGACTACATGCAAGATATTGAAGATTCCTCAACCCCCAGCATCAAAGTTCAAATTGTCAAGAAGACATCAAAGGGGAGATTGCAAGGATTTCTTCAGATAGCCTTCCTCAGAAGTCAAGTTCAAAGACAAAGGAAGCTCAATAACAACAAAGACAAAGATATCTGCGCTACAATGCTGATTCAACACGATTGATCACCAAGGGGGAGATTGTTGGGAATATTTTATGGTGTTCAATCTAGTTAGTTATCTTTGTATTTGTGTAGTTATCAATTAAACGTGTAATACGGGCCACAAATGTATATCAGCCCGTGGGCTTCCTTGTAACTCGTAAGTTAGCCAACTTCTCCTATAAAAGGAGGCTAACTTACGGGAACCCAAACTAATCGTGAGAGGCTTAGAGACGCTGAGGCGTAAAGATAGAGAGAGTAGGGTTGCCGCTGCTCTCCTTCTCCAGGGAGAGCAGCGGCCGGTTTTCATACGGTATACCAGATTCGCGTTTAATCTTGTCGATATCTTCCTATCTGCTTCTTTTATCACTGCTATGGTTGTATGATTGTTAAGTATTCTGGGATCTCGAAATCAAGATCTCGAGTTTTGACATCTCTATTTATTTAATTAATAAAGAGTATTGGTCCTAGCGGGATTAGAACTCATTAATTAGAAAGACTTCCATTGTGATTGAGAAACTAGTTTAGAACTAGTATAAATACGTCCTCCTCCATAATTCGATACCAGTTTTCAGATTCACTATTACGAGTTTATTTCCCTGCGAAGAGTAGATTCCCTAGCCTTTCTCTTAGGAAGATGTAACCGTTATTTTGGAAATGAGAAATCACATGGATATCTAAGGTCAAGGATTATCACCGCTAGGCTGGAAGATCTGTAAGTTCTAACTGAGATCTATTATCATTGTTATATTCGTTGTTTTGTCATAATCAGGGAAGACCTGTTTGGGAAAATTTTAAACTTCCGCTGTTGTACTTTCGAGGTACGTTACATCAATTTTCTAACAAGAGGCGGGCTGGAGCATCCAGACCCGCCAAAACCCGTGAAGCTCTGGTACACTTGGAGAATTAAAGTTACTTCTGCTTTTAGACTTGTTTTTCCTGGACAACGTGTGTTTTTGTTTGTTGTTGTTTTTATTTTTGTCAAGACTCTAGAACATAAGACAGGTGATGGGGAGCCTAGTTTACCGATCATTGGCTCAAGTAAGCCCAATTCAGGATCAACGAATTCGGTTGCTTCTTTCGAGGTGGCAGGTTCTAAGTCTGGTTCAAGGGTGGACGGTAGACAATGTGTTCTTTGTCTGATTGTATCCTGCTTACGTTCTTTCTTATTAATATAAGTCACCTTCTTCCAAAAAAAAATCTATTAAGCATGACAAGGGAAATGGTAGAATAGGAAGAGTTAGTTGTGTTTTGGATATTTAATCTTTATGCTCCTATCCTTGAAGTTTTAATTTTATTTACTTCTATTCATGGAATTAGCCCTAAAACATGATATACAGTATTGGATTACTTCTCCTATGAGATTGACCATTTATGATGGAACTCCAACTTTTAATATGATATCAAAGTGATATCATATTAGCTCTGTGGTATCATTCATGAATAGGGATAGTTTGTTAAGGATTTGTTTCATCAATTTGTACACTCGATGTTATTCAATCTCATGTAGGCTGATCGGGCGTGTTGAAATATTTGTCTCAAATCGAATTGATATAAGATAATAAAACATGATATGAGATTTTGAGTTACTCTTCATATGAGGTTGGTTGCCTCTTAGGTTCACTACTGGAAAAAATCACATTTGCTGTGGTTATTTTTGGGCATTTGCTGCGGTTTCGAACCGCAGCAATTGAAGGGGTAGCAAATGTATGAAATTACATTTGTTGTGGTTCAGAACCGCAGCAAATAGACCAGTTTAATTTTTTTTTATTTGCTGCGGGTAGCCCGGAATCGCAGCAAATAGTTGAAAATTTTTCAACTTATTTGCTGCGGGTATGCTAGAACCGCAGCAAATATGAATTTTTAAATGTGAGAATTACACATAAATTTCCTTTAATACCAAAAAATGCACAACTAATATCATATCCATTATAGGTCCTAAAACAAACCTGTCCATATCAAATTCACAAGTCTTTCATATCATTTAACGAAGTGCTAATAATGCTACTAGTTGAGAACAATAATCACCAAACACATCTAATACGATAAAAAGTTTTAAAAATACTTGCATTACATGTTTAGGTAGTATAAAGTTTACAAAATGTTATCACAAACATAGATGGCCCATACGTCTCGAACGTCACCGATTTCATCAATTGACAACGGCTCATCTCTTGAAGTGTTCTTGTACACCTAAAAGTAATAAGAAATTTCAAGTACTAGTTAATTAAAATATTTGTTAGCATAAAAAAATCGAAAACTAGCTAATATTTGTAGGAGTGAAAAATGTTCAACCAAGTAAACTTGGTCAGCCAACAACACGTTAATAAACAGTTCAACAAAATACAAATTCACTCACTCAAGCACAATATATCCACCCAATCATAAAAATGTACTTGAAATTAAGTATAAATTATTTCAATAAAAAAACATACTAGAAGAATTATTAAAATGTACCTGCTCCATATTTTGACCATCACCAATACACTTTACCACATCGTACATGAATCACATTACATAATATCCACACTCCAATCCACCTGTTTGCTTCACACACTGAAACATAAAGATAAACATGGAAAGACATAGTTTCAACAATTCAAACTATTTGAGTACGCACTAATATTTCAAAGAAATATACAAATAACACAATACTTAATAGATGACTCAAAGTACATATATACTCATTAATACCTTCATTTGCTTCCAAATCACTTTTTGCTTATTTTCACCATTACTGCACATATTTCGAAAAACACTATAACGAAAACATTCAAAGTTAAAGCAAAACAATCATAAAATAATGTGAATACAAATTTGACATATCTAAACAATAACCTAACCTGATAAACAATGACATGATTAATAAGTGGCACATTGGGCTAGTGCGAAGCGAATCATACATAAAATTCATGCCACGTGAGACCCATACCACAAGCAATACCCAATGATAACTACACGAGTAATTTGTGATGCACATTATGTAATAAACACATAAACATAAATATAAATATATCGTTAATGTTAATAACAATAATAAATGAAATTAATATAAGTAGGTATGAATGCATACTTTTCGTAATAAGGAGCAAGAATAATATCTACACCAGAATTGTGAGATTCAATGATGGCTCGGTGTATGTACTCTCTCACATCTTCTGGGTTATGGTCACATGAAGTTGCACAAATTGCATCAGGACACATCCATCCAATTTGCGCATTTGTATTCAAACCCTCGGCATACTCATACATTGCTCTATAAAAAATTAATTTAATATATAATAAAAATTGAACACCATAGTAATATAATAAGTAATACAGTTATTATATCTTACTTGATGAATACTTGAATAATGGATATATTAAGCATCGCACCGGACAAAAACTGAGAGATGTCCTCATTGTTAAGATACACATCACCATCACTTTATTTATAATGGAACACACGATCATCTAAAGTAATTACAAAGGGATCGTCGCTACTCTGAGATGCTATAATCGAGTGCAACCACTTGCAATCTTTACTGAGTGCCAACAAGACACCATTAGACACTAAAGATCATTTAACCGGTTTTTTACGGATATCCAATTTCTTCTTGCCCTTTGATGGTTTACTACTCGTGACCTGCATGTCATTTATAACTAATAAATAAATAACACATAAATACATTGGATATGTGAAGAAACTCATAAATAAGTAAATACACTTATACACACACGCATACTTTAAAATATATATACTTTTATAATTACCTCACTTACAAATTTCACCCAATCAACCGGCCATTGAACAAAACTACCTTGGGCATCGCCTATGGTAAAAAGATTCACAGTGGGAACAGGTACTGGAAGTGTGGCACACACATACTCATTCAAAATGGTGTCTACGCTCACCTTTAAGTGGCCTTCCATTATTGGCATGTGATGACAACTTACTCCAGTTCCAGAAGGAAATGTTGTGCCACCACCCACCTCAAACAATCATCTGGTTCCAAAATCATTCAAAAACAGACGACATGCTCTTGGACCCTACAAACACATTTAGAACATTCAAAGGCAATAAATAAACGCATATCCTTAACATATATACAAAAGGTAATTCACAAATAAAACAACTACTAAATACCAGCAACTCAACATTTGGAAATGGATGTGGTGCGTGATTTATTGATGTTGAGGGCGTCGGTATAGAAGCACCACTGGAGAAGTTAAAACTTGTAAGACCCATTTCGTTCAAGATGTTGATCACGTTTTGCTTCACTGTCTCATTCACCTGTTCCTTAAACTCTTCCCTGAATGAGGCCATCATGGACTCGATGCTTTGTGAAGAACATCCACTACACTGTGATTGACTTGACTTTTTGCCAAATGCTTTCGTATGGCCAACATTAGTGCCACCATATCCAACAACACGGCCAACGTGGTCTACCTTCTCTCCACGAGCATAGTACAAAGCATCTCTATTGCGCATGGGAACAAATTCACCCATATTCTGTTTGTTCTTATACTCAACTTGTTACAATTATATATTACATAAGGGTCTTATTTATAACAAAGAAATTATATCATAAAAACCTTACATATTTATCAGCTACTTCCTTCGTATGCTTTTCTGGAATAACCCGATTTCCCTCTTTATCACGAGCTTGCATCGCACAATACCAATCATCACCTCTATTGAACTGTGTACTACTTGACCCAATTGATGAAGATTCCGTGCAAGGAGTAGGATAGAAGCCTTCATCGATCCAGATAGCCCTACTGTTTTCATAATTTCTTTGGCTCATATGATGATGATGTTGGTTTTGCAAAGCAATCTCTATTGCTTTTTTCCTTGTCTCCTATTTAAAAATTAAAGTTTAATCTATATTTCATCTACACATATTTCATAAGTGTTTTTAACAATTACCTCAGCCTCTGGAGTTGTCTTACGTCTCTTAAACTCTTCCCAAATTTCAGGTGTAATGTGACGCCAAATTTGGGGCGGAAGTTTCCCGTCTTCATTCTTTGATCGCTTTCTAACACAAGTGATAATCATGTAATTTCCATGTGTATGTTTGTATTTTTTAATTAGTTTTGATTGATTTTTACTTTGGAAATTACACACTTTTGGTGTAATAGTTTAGTTTGTTAAATTCTTGTAAATTGTTTAGATTAGGTTCATTCTGAGCTCAAACAGGTATTGATCACTCAAAGGACAGTTGGTGAACCCCAAAAAGTGGAAGAAAGGTGCATAATCTCAAGACAAAATAAGGATCCTGAATTTTGGCCTATACCCGGTCGGGTATCATCTATACTCGATCGGGTATCTCGTTGAAACTTCAAATCGGATCGGATCCGAAGACAAAGGAACATGCAGGGAAGATTTTGACCACGATCGAGTGTCTATACCCGATCGGGTAGACCGACATACCCGATCGGGTACGCCTTTGAGTTTAAACCCCAAATCCGGTCGAGTATAGCTCAGATATCATTTTCTACACATACTCGATCGGGTATAAAAGAACAACCGATCGGGTATACATATAAAATATAGCAAGAATCGATCGAGTATGCTTTGAAGTTGACGTTTTACACAGACCCGATCGGGTACCGTGTATATACCCGATCGGGGGTACCCGAGCTGCATCCCAAGAGCCTATAAATACACCCCCTTTCCTTCACAATGAGGGATCCAATTCCTATATACTTCTAAGCTCAGTCTAGAATAGTTCTTTCTTTATATTTTCTTCATGTTTAGTCTCCAAATGAGGAGCTAAACTCTTCCATCTTGGTTTTGCTACTTTGAAGCTTAATGATTTGTAAGTTGTGAGTTATTTTCTTTAACCTTCTTCCTTGAATATTAATTACTTTGAGCATTACTTTAAATATCAACTAGTTTTGTTTCATCTATTAATTATTACTAGAATCAATCGGTTAATAGGCTTGTTATTAATTCGGTTCCTTCAAAGGTAGTAAACTTGGATTGTTAATGCATGCATCTCATGGTTAATAAACCAAGGGGAATTAATTATATTGATTAAACCAATAAACCACTTGTGTTTACGTTATCAATCTCAATCGTTTTCATCTTAAGCTTATTGCTACTATCGAATTAATATACGACGCTTGTTCTATATTGACTCGATAGTAAGTTTTATTAATGAACGCATCTCGTTATTAATAACTACCCTCGATGAACTGGATATATACCTCGATTGAGTATTCGAGAGGAAGATAGTTAAAGATATAACCAGGATCGACGAACATTTCATTAAGTGGATAAAAGCGAAACCAAGTCCTCATCTCTATTAATTAAACTCATATAAGTTGTTCATCTTAGTGTTTAAATACATTTTTAATCACCCAATCAAAACCCCCTTGTTACTATTCATATTAAAGAAAAGTATTCCTTTCCCTGTGGATACGAACCTTACTTCGTTATACTACGTATATTCGTTGTATTGTATTTATTTTGAGTGCACCTCAAGACAAATGCACATCAAATTTGGCGCCGTTGCCGGGGAAAGGCAATAATTTTTCTCTTATTTCATTTCAAGAAAAGTCAAATAAATAATAATTATAATAAACAAAATATAAAGAGTTCTCATTCTTCTATTTCTGAGCTTAGTGAAGTATATGGTTAAACATCGTTCCATTAACGAAATCACATATCACAAAAACCTGGAAATAGAACAAACTTTCGAGCGGTTGAAAAGTAAATTTTCAAACACCGACTCGGAGGAATCATCTACCAGAGATTCATCCACCGCTAGCTCGAGTTCTAGCGAATCCGAAGAGTCCTTTCACACGGCTCTTGAAACAAGAACACTGAGGGAGCTCACAGCTCCAAACTTGAACCAACAACTGTTATGTATTACCTTCTGATGCACACTAATTAGTAGTGCATAATTATATGTTTTTATGTTTCATTGATGGTGATTGTTTGACGTTTTATTTAGTTTGTAAACATTTGTGTGATTTTAGTTGTAATTGTATTTTAGTTCTCATTTGTAAGTTGTAAAGTAGAATTAGGAATTAGGATGTTGGAAAGGAGGATGTTGAAGTGAAGAAAAAGGAATTTTGAGTGTCCAGGAGAAAATACCCGACCGGGTAGGGAACTTCACCCGGTCGGGTCTGATTTGAAAACCGAACCACTGAGGAAAGAGCTGGACCCGTTCGGGCCCCATACCTCACCCGGTCGGGTGAGAAGTGACTGGGGACAACCCGGTGTGCGAAGATCACCAGAACGTGGTGAAATATCTGATTTTGACCGGACCCGGCCGGGTAAGCACTTGACCCGGTCGGGTACCCAGCCAAAGGTGTTGAAAAACACTTATAAATAGCACTCTTTTTCTTCTCTAAAATTCATTCCTTCTTCCATACTCTTAAGCTCAGTTTAGAATAGCATTTCTTATATTTTTCTAGCTATGTTTAGTCTCCAAATGAGGAGCTAAACTTCCATTTCTCGGTGTTGCTCTTGAAGCTTGTTGATTATTAAAGTTGTGAGTTATTTTCATAACTTCTTTCCTTGAATATTAATTAATAGTTCTTTCCTTAATACCATCTCTATATTAATGTTGGGGAGTGTTGCTAAGATGACAATTAGTTAACATCTCGACATTAGTTAGAATGGTATTTTCTTCCTCTATATTAATGTTGAGGAGTGTTGCTAAGATGACAATTAGTTAACATCTTGATATTAATTATAGTAGGATTCATCTTCTTTAATAATATTCTTCCTTAAATATTAATTAATTCCTACTCATATTTCATATTAATATTTTGAACATTACTTAAAGGATCAACTAGTTTTGTTTCATATATTAATTATTACTAGAAACGATCAACGAACCGATGGTTAATCGTTGATGGTTTCACAAGTAAGTAACTTCGGTTTATTAATGCACGGTCGTGGTTAATAAACTTAAGAGGGATTAATTTTGTTGGTTAAACCAAAACCGTTGTGTTGAGGTTATCAATCTCAATTGATTTCATCAAGGAGTTAGAAAGATTAAATGCTACTATTAAATCGGTATAAGGCGTTGTTCTATATTTGATTAATAGTAAGGGTTATTAATGAACGGTTGTTGTTAATAACTACCCTCGATGAAGTGGATATACTCCCCGATTGAGTATTCGAGAGGGAATAAGTTATAGATATAACAATGATCGACTAAAATATATCAACAAGTGGAAAGTAGCAATGCCAAGTCTTTTTATCTTTGAATTAAATCTCATATAGGTCGTTCATCTTAGTTTTTAATTAAATTAAATCACTCAATCCAAATTCCCCCTTTTATTTACTAAGTTTCATAAAAAGAGAATTATTCTTTTCCATGTGGATACGAACTCTACTTCACCTATACTACGTATAAGTGTTAGTATTGAAAATTATTTTGACGCACCGTGACAAAGTGCTCGTCACCTTCCCTACTCTTGATGAGGGTAATACGTTTGAGCTAAAATCTGGGCTCATTCATCTGCTGCCATCCTTCCATGGCCTGAGAGGAGAAGATTCGAACAAACACCTCTCGGAGTTTCACATCGTTTGCACAAGCATGTGTCCAAACGGTGTGACGGAAGAATAAATCAAACTGCGGGCCTTTCCATTCTCACTAAAAGACACCGCAAAGGATTGACTTTTCTATCTTCCTTCGGGAAGCATAGACACATGAGCGGCAATGAAGAAATGCTTCTTGAAAAGGTACTATCCCGCCTCCGTCTCCTCCTCTTTAAAGAAGAAAATAAGCAATATCGAACAAGGTGATGATGAATCACTTTATGAATTCTGGGAGCGCTTCAAAAAGCTCTGTGCTAGTTGCCCATATCATGGGTATACGGAGCAAGACCTCATCCTCTACTTCTATGATGGTCTTGCGGAATATGATAGACACATGGTGAATGCGGCGTGTGGAGGGGGCATCATGGACAAAACTCCCTCTCAAGCGAGAAACCTCATCTCGGAGTTGGCCGAGAATTCTAGGCATTACACCGGGCGGTCCTCAACCCGGAAAGTTGCCGCAGCAGAATCTACATCATCCTTGGAAAGTCAAATGGCCGGCTTGACCTCCTTGGTTAAGGATTTCCTCTTAAATCCTAAAATACAAGAGGTCAAGTTCTGTGGCATATGCACGCAACAGGGGCATCCTACTGACTCTTGCCCATCACTTCAAGAAGATAACCCCGAGCAAGTCAACGCTTTGGGGTTCCAAAGCCAAAAGAGGTATGATTCTTATGGCAATACTTACAATCCCGGGTGGAGAGATCACCCAAATATTAGATATGGGAATCCTCAAGGAAACCCACAACAAAACAACACTCCACAAAATCAATCCTTTCCTCAAAATAAACAACCATACCCCAAACCACAAGGCCAAAATATGTCCACTGATACGTTTGTAATTTCCATATTTATGTTTGTGTTTTTAATTAGTTTTGCTTGATCTTTACTATGGAAATTACACACTTTTGGTGTAATAGATTAGTTTGTTAAATTCTTGTAAATAGTTTAGATTAGATATATTCTGAGCTCAAACAGGTCTTGATCACTCGAAGTACAGTTGGTGAACCCAAGGAGTGGAAAGAAGGTGCAAAAATTGGAAAACAAAAGATCCTGAATTTTGGTCTATACTCGGTCGAGTATTAACTATACTCGATCGGGTATTAGGTTGGAACTTCAAATCGGATTAGATCCGAAGACAAGGGAACATGCCAGGAGGATTTTGGCCACGATTTAATGTCTATACCCGATCGGGTAGACCGACATACCCGATCGGGTATGCCTTTGAATTTTAAGCAAAGATCGGTCGAGTATGGTATGAATACCATTTTCTAAGCATACTCGACCGAGTATAAACATATACCCGATCGGGTATACTTATGGAAAACAGCCTGAAACCGATCGAGTACACCTCGGATCGAGTATTACACAAATACTCGATCGGGTACCATGTATATACCCGATCGAGTACCCGAATCCCATCCCAAAAGCCTATAAATACACCTCCTTTCCTTCACAAAAAGATATCCAATTCCTTTGTACATCTAAGCTCAGTATAGAATAGTTCTTTCTTTAGATTTTTCATCATGTTTAGTCTCCAAATGAGGAGCTAAACTCTTCCATCTTGGTTTTGCTACTTTGAAGCTTAAATAATTTGTAAGTTGTGAGTTATTTTCTTTAATCTTCTTCCTTGAATATTAATTAATTCCTATTCATATTTCATATTAATATTTTAAACATTACTTAAAGTATCAACTAGTTGTGTTTCTCATATTAATTATTACTAGAATCAATCGGTTAATACGCTTGTTATTAATCCGGTTCTTTCAACGGTAGTAAACTTGGAATATTAATGCATGCATCTCATGGTTAATATGCCAAGGGGAATTAATTATATTGATTAAACCAATAAACCGCTTGTGTTGAGGTTATCAATCGTTTTCATCTTAAGTTTATTGCTACTATCAAGTTAATGTACGGCGCTTGTTCTATATTGACTCGATAGTAAGTTTTATTAATGAACGCATCTCGTTATTAATAACTACCCTCGATGAACTGGATATACTCCTCGATTGAGTATTCGAGAGGAAGATAGTTAAAGATATAACCGGGATCGGCGAGCATTTCATTAAGTGGATAAAAGCAAAACCAAGTCCTCATCTCATTAAATTAAACTCATATAGGTTGTTCATCTTAGTATTTTTTAAATCAAACAAATCTAAACCCCCCTTTATTACTACTTATATAAAAGAAAAGTATTCCTTTCCCTGTGGATACGAACCTTACTTCGTTATACTACGTATATTCGTTGTATTGTATTTATTTTGAGTGCACCTCACGACAAGTGCACGTCAAATTTGGCGCCGTTGCCGGGGAAAGGCAATTAATTTTTCTTTTATTTCATATCAAGAAAAATAAAAAAAAAATATTTATTAAACAAAAATATTAAGAGTGTTTATTTTTCTATTTTCTGAGCTTAGTGGAGTTTGTGGTTAAACATCGTTCCATAAACGAAATCACATATCACAAAAACCCAGAAATAGAACAAACTTTCGAGCGGTTGAAAAGTAAATTTTCTAATACCGACTCGGAAGAATCATCTTCCAGAGACTCATACACCGCTAGCTCTAGTTCTAGCGACACCGAAGAGCCATACACAATGGCTCTTGAAACAAGAACGCTGAGGGAGCTCACAGCTCCAAACCTCAACCAACAACCACTGTGTATTACCTTCCCTACACTTGGTGAGGGTAATACGTTTGAGCTAAAATCTGGGCTCATTCATCTGCTGCCATCCTTCCATGGCCTAAGGGGAGAGGACCCGAACAAACACCTATCGGAGTTCCACGTCGTTTGCACAAGCATGTGTCCAAACGGGGTGACAGAAGAACAGATCAAACTGCGGGCATTTCCATTTTCTCTGAAAGATACCGCAAAGGATTGGCTATTCTATCTTCCTTCAGGAAGTATAGGTACATGGGTGGCCATGAAGAAAGCGTTCCTGGAAAGGTATTACCCTGCCTCTGTCTCCTCCTCTCTAAAAAAGCAAATTAGCAACGTGGAGCAGAAGAATGATGAATCGTTCTATGAATATTGGGAACGATTCAAGAAACTGTGTGCAAGCTGCCCTTATCATGGCTATTCGGAGCAAGACCACATCTTATATTTCTATGATGGTCTTTGCAATGAAGATAGGCGGATGATAAACGCCGCATGTGGAGGAGGGATTGTCAACAAGACCCCTTCTCAAGCTATAAACCTCATCTCGGAGTTGGCCGAGAATTGTAGGCACTATGATCGGCGGTCATCAAAACGAGTTATGGCAGCGGAATCCAACATCTCTTTGGAAAGTCAAGTAGCCAACTTGACTTCTTTGGTAAAGGATTTCCTTTTAAATCCAAAACACCAAGAAGTCAAGGTCTGCGGCATATGCTCAACACAAGGGCATCCCACCGATTCCTGCCCGACACTACAAGAAGAGAATTCCGAGCAAGTCAATGCTTTGGGATTTCAAGGCCAAAAGAGGTATGATCCACACTCTAACTCCTACAATCCTGGGTGGAGAGATCACCCGAATTTGAGATATGGGAACCCTCAAACTCAGCCCTTGCAACCAACTTTCCCAAAGCACCAAGGCCAAACGTCAAGCTCAAATATGTCCACCGAAGACATGATCCGAGCACTCACCTCAAATGTCTCAACCATGCAACAAAACATGATCCAATTTCAGCATGAGACCAAATCCAGCATTCAGAATTTGGAAAGCCAAGTCAGTCAAATTGCAAATGCCGTAAACCGACTTGAAACAAAGGACTCGGGTAAACTCCCATCTCAAACGGAGCAAAACCCAAGACAACATGTGAATGCTATAATGTTGAGAAGTGGGGCGACGTTGAAAGAGGTAGAAGAGAACGATGAAGAGATTGAGGGTGTGGACCCTGAAAAAGTAGTCCCACCGGAGGAGGAGATCACAGAAACCAAGCTTCCCCCACCCTCATCATATGAACAAGAAATCCCGTTTCCTGAGGCGCTGAAGGAGACAAAGAAGCTAGAGAAAGATGCCGACATCTATGAAACCTTCGCAAAGTGTGAGGTAAACATTCCGCTTCTTAACTTAATGAAAAATGTCCCTCGTTTTGCTAAATTTTTAAAAGAATTATGCAAAACAAAAAGAAAAGATAAATTGAAGGGGAAACAAGAGGTTAGAGTTAGTGAACGCGTCTCGGCCAATTTTCAGAGAAAAATCCCCGAAAAATGTAACGACCCAGGCATGTTCACTATCCCTTGCAAAATAGGAGACACCACATTTCCTAAGGCCTTGTTGGATTTAGGGGCATCAATAAATGTCATCCCCTATTCTGTTTATAAATCTCTACAACTTGGCCCATTACATCAAACCGGTGTAGTGATTCAACTGGCGGATCATTCTAGTACTTATCCGAAGGGTGTAGTAGAAGATGTGCTAGTAGAAGTAGAAAATATGGCTTTTCCTGTTGACTTCTATATCCTTGAAATGGGAACTGATGATCAAACAACACCCATCCATTTAGGTAGACCCTTCATGAAGACCGCAAAAACAAAAATTGACGTTTCTAGTGGTTCCTTAACTTTGGAGTTCGATGACCAAAAGGTGGAATTCAACATCTTGGACTCTACGAAAAAACAAAAGCAAAATCTAACTCTTTGTTCTTTAAATGTTGTTGAACCACAAGAACCGGTATTTTTAAAAGAAGCGGATAAAATCAGATTTTTTCAAGAAGGGACAAATAAACACGAGAAGCCATCTTTGATAAAAAGGGACGTGTTAAAATGTGAACTAAATCCACCTATGATGGAGGTGGTAGTGAGAAAGAAACCCCGGCCTTACTGGAAAAGGCCGAAAAATAAATTTGAAAAATGGCTAAATAAGGCCACAAAAAATGAATCAAGGGATGTTCACGATCCCACTTAAAAAAAAATGAATAACGTCGTGCCACGACGTTAACTAAGGCGCTTCTTGGGAGGCAACCCAAGTTTATTTTTTCATAAATTCGAGTGTTTTTAATTCTTTTTTTTTGTTTGTTTAAATTATTTGAGAGATCAGTGAGAGAGGGAACTAATCATGGGTTTTTTGGAGGAAAAAGAAAAAGAAAATGCAGGTTTTGGAGCATCTGGGGACATACCCGATCGAGTACCACCTTATACTCGGTCGGGTATGGCCAAAAGAAGGGGAACCGGGCATTACTCGATCGAGGAAGCATGAATTTTTGAAAGAAAATAGACATACTCGATCGGGTATCACTATATACCCGGTCGAGTATGTACAGAAAGTCGAAGTACCAGGGAAACTGATGCCCATATTCGGTCGAGTACAGGGCTCGAAAATTGAAAAACAAAGGATACCCGATCGGGTATCACTACACACCCGGTCGGGTATGTACAGAAATGCTAAAGTTGAAGGAAACTGATTCCAAAACTCGACCGAGTACATGCCTCAAAATGTAGAAAAGAGCACATACGGGATCGAGTATGGAATGATACCCGATCGGGTACCGGAGGCAGACCAATCAACAAATGCATTTTCCAGCAATACTCGACCGGGTAACATCACATACCCGATCGAGTACCGGAGGCAGGCTGCTCAAAAACCCCACTTTCCAGACATACCCGACCGAGTAACAGCATATACTCGATCGGGTATACGGGCGTTTTAACCCCAAATCCGCCAAAAACACTTCATCTTCCCCAAATCCCCAAACCCAAATTCGAATCAATCTCCCCCAACCTCCATTTTTACATCTTCTCTCTACCATATCTCCCCCATTTCTTCACCAAATCTCCCCATTTCAACACCAAAACACTCCCCTCATCTTCCTCTACACACTCATACCCACCAATCCAATTCTCCCCCAGTTTAAATAGGTCCGAAAAAAACCCTACCCCAACCTTCAAATTTCGGATTTCAAGCCCAAATTCACTCAAAAATGGCTCCAAGGAAGGAAAAAAGGACAGAGCTCCAACACTAGGGCATCCATCCCGGGCTACGAGGACATCATCTTCATCGACAACGAACACCGCACCCGCTTCATGTCCACCATTGAAAGGCAAGTTAAACCCTCTCGCTTTTTATGCCATGATGCCCTCAATGAATTAGGAGTGTACAAAATGACTAAGAAAGTTTTTCATGAGTTGAGCATGGATAAGATATTCAAAATGCAATATCACTCAAATGAAAAAATTATCTATGAATTCATAAGCTCGGTGCAATTTGAGAACAATGAAGCGGATTTTAGGGATGATAAACTCAAGTTTCGTCTGTTTAACCACAACCACTCCATCACGAAACTTGAGTTCGCCGAACATTTTGGTATTTTGGTCCCTTACCAAAAATCCATATCCGACAATACCGCTTTCGGCCATACCCTATGGACAAAGATGACCGGAGAGACTAAATTTAGCTCCTCCCAACTGTATATTAGTCATGTCCAACATCCCGTCCTCCGCCTATTTTTGAAATTCCTTGCCAACTGCTTGCTTGGACGTCCCAACAACCATCACACTAGGATGGGGGATGTATGCCTAATGTCTGTAGCCCTGTTCCGTGTTCACGTGGATTTCAACCTGTGTAATCTTATGTGGGCACATCTCAAAAAAGAAAGCGTAGCAAAGGGCGCTATTGTGGTGGGTGGGGTGATTATGCACTTAGCCACCAAGTTCGGGTATACGGATGACTCTCCTATACCCGACTACTGTTTGATGAACATTTCTTGGTTGGACCACTCGGGCTGTACATCTTTTTCCCACACAGAGTATGGTGGAGACAGACCAAAGAATATGTACAACTGGCTCATACACCCCAAACCCCTCAAATACTTCCTCCTGCCCAACCCAGAACTCCCCCAACTCCACTACAAAACAGCAGTAGAGGAGCAACATTACCTCTTCCCACACGCCCTTCCACCACATCTCCAGGAACCGGAGCAAGAACCTCCCCAACACCAACCCGATTACGAGCCCTATGCTCAACTCCATAGCCATCAAAACATGGGCCAGGACATCCCCGAACAAAGCCAAAACCCTCCACCACCCGACTTCTTTCAACAACTTCTGGAGGGTCAACAACAACTGCTTACGGGGTACGCCCAAATGGACAACCGGCTCAACCAAATACAGGAGGAGCAAAGGGCCGGTTTTCAGCGATTGGAGGAGCTCAGGGAAGCCGATAGACATCGGTATGAAGAAGACCAACGTAGGTTCTACGGACCTATGTACTCTTACATGGCACAACAGGGATCCTTCCATACCATGGCGAACCCCCCTCCACCACCCTCATGGTATGACCCCACTCATTGGGGTAACTTTGGAGGATCTGGCTCCGAGGGTGGAGGGTACGACGGCGGAGATGGCGGGGACACATATATGGGAGATGGTGGGCAGGGGAGCGGCTTCGGAGGGAGCTACTACGGCGGAGAAGGCGGGCACTAGGGACAGTGCTTGATTCAAGTGCGGGGGAGACACTCATGATGGTATGTAATTTTTATTCCCACCTAGCACTATGCATGTAATTCTTTTGAACTTTTACACACAAAAAAAATAAAAAAAATAAATGCTAGTTAGGTTGAAAACCCAACAAAATGGGCAATCTAAGCAAAAATGGCTTATAAAAAAATGAGTGAGTTGGGGAGAATGGAAAATGAAAAGAGATGCTAGGATGAAAACCTGAAAAGGCTCCTAGGCAAAATGAGAGATATGAGAGAAATGTTTGTTTTTGCAGGCACTCATTGTATCTCTGTGAAGAATAAGAAGATTCAGAAATCAAAGACAAAGAAGAAGAGAGGAGGAGAAGAGAAGATAACACTAGAAGGCCATTAAACCCAAGATGTTCTTTGTAATTTGAGTTTAAAACTCATTTTTTCTTTGTCATCCTTGGTGGTCTTTGTGTTTGTATGTTGTTTTTGTTAAACTGTGGAAATTTTGGAGAAACTTGACACTTGTGAACATTTGATCTTACTCGAGACGAGTAAAGGTTTAAGTGTGGGGGAGTTGATACGTTTGTAATTTCCATATTTATGTTTGTGTTTTTAATTAGTTTTGCTTGATCTTTACTATGGAAATTACACACTTTTGGTGTAATAGATTAGTTTGTTAAATTCTTGTAAATAGTTTAGATTAGATATATTCTGAGCTCAAACATGTCTTGATCACTCAAAGTACAATTGGTGAACCCAAGGAGTGGAAAGAAGGTGCAAAAATTGGAAAACAAAAGATCCTGAATTTTGGTCTATACTCGGTCGAGTATTAACTATACTCGATCGGGTATTAGGTTGGAACTTCAAATCGGATCAGATCCGAAGACAAGGGAACATGCCGGGAGGATTTTGGCCACGATTTAATGTCTATACCCGATCGGGTAGACCGACATACCCGATCGGGTATGCCTTTGAATTTTAAGCAAAGATCGGTCGAGTATGGTATGAATACCATTTTCTAAGCATACTCGACCAGGTATAAACATATACCCGATCGGGTATACTTATGGAAAACAGCCTGAAACCGAACGAGTACACCTCGGATCGAGTATTACACAAATACTCGATCGGGTACCATGTATATACCCGATCGAGTACCCGAATCCCATCCCAAAAGCCTATAAATACACCTCCTTTCCTTCACAAAAAGATATCCAATTCCTTTGTACATCTAAGCTCAGTATAGAATAGTTCTTTCTTTATATTTTTCATCATGTTTAGTCTCCAAATGAGGAGCTAAACTCTTCCATCTTGGTTTTGCTACTTTGAAGCTTAATGAATTTGTAAGTTGTGAGTTATTTTCTTTAATCTTCTTCCTTGAATATTAATTAATTCCTATTCATATTTCATATTAATATTTTAAACATTATTTAAAGTATCAACTAGTTTTTTTTTCTCATATTAATTATTACTAGAATCAATCGGTTAATACGCTTGTTATTAATCCGGTTCTTTCAACGGTAGTAAACTTGGAATATTAATGCAAGCATCTCATGGTTAATATGCCAAGGGGAATTAATTATATTGATTAAACCAATAAACCGCTTGTGTTGAGGTTATCAATCTCAATCGTTTTCATCTTAAGTTTATTGCTACTATCAAGTTAATATACGGCGCTTGTTCTATATTGACTCGATAGTAAGTTTTATTAATGAACGCATCTCGTTATTAATAACTACCCTCGATGAACTGGATATACTCCTCGATTGAGTATTCGAGAGGAAGATAGTTAAAGATATAACCGAGATCGGCGAGCATTTCATTAAGTGGATAAAAGCAAAACCAAGTCATCATCTCATTAAATTAAACTCATATAGGTTGTTCATCTTAGTATTTTTTAAAACAAACAAATCTAAACCCCCCTTTATTACTACTTATATAAAAGAAAAGTATTCCTTTCCCTGTGGATACGAACCTTACTTCGTTATACTACGTATATTCGTTGTATTGTATTTATTTTGAGTGCACCTCACGACAAGTGCACGTCATCCACCGAGGACATGATCCGAGCCCTCACCTCAAATGTCTCAACCATGCAACAAAACATGGTTCAATTCCAACATGAGACAAAATCTAGCATACAAAACCTTGAGAACCAAATGAGCCAAATCTCAAGTGCGGTGAGTAGACTCGAGGCCAAGGATTTGGCAAAACTTCCATCCCAAACGGAGCCGAATCCTAGGCAACAAGCCCATGCGGTGACATTGAGGAGTGGCAAAGAGTTGGTCATTGCCAAAGAAAAAGCAAGAAGCCACATTGGCGAGGAAGAAGAAGAGGAGCTTGTGGAGAAAACTTAATCGGAGGAGGAAGAAGCCCAAATTCCAGCTCCAACCTCAATCATCCATGAGGTTGAAGCACCGTTCCCCGAGGCTCTACGGGAAACACGAAGGTTAGAAAAAGACAAGGACATCTATGAGACATTCTCCAAATGTGAGGTAAATATTCCTCTCCTTAATTTGATAAAGAGTGTCCCCGGATTTGAATTTTTTTAAAGAGCTATGTACAATAAAAAGGAAACATAGACTCAATGGAAAACAAAAAGTCCAAGTTAGTGAACGTGTTTCGGCGGTTTTTCAAAATAAACTCCCAAAGAAATACAATGATCCGGGCATGTTCACTATACCTTGTAAATTGGGAGGTACTACGTTTTCAAAGGCCATGCTAGATTTAGAAGCGTCAATTAATGTCATTCCTTACTCTCTATACAAATCACTTGAGCTTGGCCCTCTAAATGAAACCAGAGTAGTCACTCAACTTACGGATAGATCAAATGCTTATCCTAAAGGTATTGTCGAAGATGTACTAGTTATGGTTGACAATTTGATCTTTCCCGCTGACTTTTATGTTTTGGAAATGGAGAATGATAAGAATGCGGTGCCTATCCTTTTAGCGAGACCATTTTTAAAAACCGCTAGAGCAAAGATTGATGTCTTTAGCGGATCTTTAACAATGGAATTTGATGGAGATAAGGTTGAATTCAACATATATGACTCCATGAAATACCCAAATGAAAATCATTCTTTGTTTGTCATTGATGTTATTGATCCTTGTTGGTCCCGGTTGTACTGGATACACTCTAGAGGGGGGGGGGGGGGTGAATAGACTGTATTGGTTTTTTTAGCTTTTTCAAGCTAAGTACCAAATTTAATAGAATAGCCTAGTCTGTTGGCAGAACAGACTGGCAGCGGATGGGGTTCTGGTAGGGAGTTCTGTTAGTAGCCTCAGAGAAGCAAAGGCAGTAGGTCTTCTGTTAACTCTCAAGACAAGTTCTGCTGAACACAGATACCAAGTCTTTGGAGTTAAGCAGTTCAGATAAAAGCAATGAAAGTAAAGAAGTAAGTAAATGACACCAGGGCATTTTATAGTGGTTCAAGGAACAACTTGTTCCTCTAGTCCACTGTTCCACTAAGCTTGTAAAAACGTCCGTTTACAATGCCTTAGCCCTATCACTTAAGAAGCTCTCCATGTCTTCTTCAAGTGTAGATGTCTTCTTGGATGCACTTCCGGCTTCCCTAAGACTAGTCCTTTCACTGAGCTTTCCAGAAGTATTACCACTTCACTGCTCCAGGTACTTGGGCGTCCTTCTTGTGAAAGAAGAGGTTCTATTTAGAACAGAGGTTCCTCCAACTTGCTTCGTTACAAAGGATTTGTATGTTATGAGCTTGAAGAGTTGAAGAACACTTGGAACTTTGCTTGAGTTGGAAATAGGGATTTTTCCAACTTCTGCCTTCTCTTGTAGAAGATGATGAAGGTTTAATCTCAAGGAGGCTTTTTGCTTTGTAGCGTTTGAATTTCTTGTATGTGCAGAGTTGTAGCAAAAGTTAGCAAAGTTATTCGGTTGTTCTTCGTAGTGTATCTTTTATACTGGGGTTGTCTTCCCGTTGGAGGAGAAGGAGGACAACTGCATTAAATGAGCGAGGAATTCTTCTAAGTGTCAGGCCTTCTGGTGTCTTTAACAGAGAGTTGATCAGAGAAGGTCTTGAGCACTTCTGTTGAGAAGATATCCAACAGAGAACCAAGAGGGTTTCTGTCAGAGTAAAGGCTAACAGAGACCCTGAGGTCTTCTGTTCTAAGGCAGAGAACCAAAGATCTTCTGTCAGAAGGTCTTCTGCTCTGGAGGCCTTCTGGTAGTCAATTAAACTAAGAACTTTTACAAAGGAAAATTCTAATACATTAAGTCTAAAGAGGGGTACACTAAAGTCCTAATTAATCTAGCATCATCAAAATCTAATTACAAATATTCCTTACAATTTCCCCCTTTTTGATGATGCCAAAACCCTTTAACTATTTCCAGAGAAGTGCCTTCACCATAAAGAATTAAAGTTTAACACTTTCATTAAAATCTTGGTGGGCAACTTGGCATAGGAAAATAGTAAGAGTACAGTACATTCAGATAGCACATAAAACAAATAAATCAGAGCAAGATAAAGAACTCAGAAAGCAAACAAACATACACAAGAGACAGATTAGAAGGAGTTGCCTTACTCAAAAGGAGGCAGAGATGATCTTTTATTAAGAGAAAGAGTAGGGGTGTTCCTTTACAAGTTTTCCCTTGCAGCATGAGCTATGGCTTGATCATCCAGTTCCTTTAGTCTTTTCAGCTCAGCATTGACTTCTTCTCTAATAGCTGTGAGGTTCCCAGCTCTTTGATAGGAAGCCCAAATGGGTGAGAGCTTGCAGTCAAGATAGTTAAGGACACCTTCATGGATGTCCTTCCCTGGAAGGATTCTGTTAAGGTACCAGTACTCAGCTTCTTCCAGGGATCCGCCATGCTTGACTCTAATATGACCTTCTCTATCAAGGTAGAGGTTCTGCTGCTGTGTAGGAGTCATTTTCTGCTGGATTTCCTCGAACTGAGCTTTGCCTATCCTCTGAGAACCATTCAGTCTCCATTCCCTGAAGTTTAGAGCTTTCTTCTTCTTAGATGAGGTTCTGTGGGGAGATGAGGGTCTAGAAACTCCAGCTTCTTTCTTCTTTTGCATGGAAGCCTGAAAGTAGGGGGCTGGATCAACAGAGGGGCCAGCTGAGGTTCTGGTGAGTTGCTTCTTTTTAGGGTGAGGGTCCTCTTCCCCTTTTTGGCATCATCCGGGTCAGAGATCATCATTGCAAGTCTTTCAAACTCTGTTGCCTGGGATGTGGCAATCTGCTCTAAGGTTTCTGGAAGCGTCTGTGTTACAGAGGTGAGACCTTCTATCAGACCTTGTTGTTTATGGACAGCTGAGGCAATGTCCTTGGAACTTGCTTCAAGGAGAACCAATTTCTGGTATCTCTCTTTGTCTTCAGCAAACAGCGTTCTGGTTTGATCATGGTGGATTTTGCAGAGTTCCTCTATGTCCAATAGATGTTCTTTAGTTTTGGTATCAGCCCATTGAAGATCTTCAAGATTGGTGGAGATGGTCTCAATTGCTTTACCTTGAGCCATCAGGGTTTGGTGAAAGGTGAATAAGGTCTTATGAATACCTTCTACTTCAGTTGACAGAGCTTCAGTCTTAGCAGAGGATGAGTCCATGAAGTTGTGTAAAGATTCTGTTAGGGCAGAGAAGCGGGATGAGATGAAGTCCATACCAGAGTTGAGATTGTCATTAACGTGGGACAAGTGCTCAAAGTGTTTGTCGTTGATTTGAATGAGCTTGTTCATGCCATCCAAAATTTGTCCACCAAATTCTTCTGCAGCTTCAACGAACTGATTGAAGGGCATTTGGGGTTCTTTTCCTGTTTGTTCTGGCATTCCCAATCCTCTGGAACTGTGCATAGGAGGCCTTCTAGTTTGTTGCAGAGAGGGTTTCTGAGGAGAGGGTTCTCTGGTAGGAGTTGGTTGGCGTTTGGAGGTGAGATCTCCAGCAAGAGAGGATGGAAGGAAACCATCATTCTCACTATCAGATGAGAGAATGCGGTGTAGAGGCTGTCTCCTGGGAGCAGATGCAGCTGAGTGCAGAGAGGTTCTGGGAGCAGATGCAGTAGGAGAGGGTGGTTTCTGTTGAGATTTAGGAGGGGATTTCTGAGTTGAAGAGGTTTTCTGGTGCAGGGGTGTAGGTTGGGGAGATGGAATTTTTTGTTGAGGAGGAGATGGTGGAGGTGAAGGAGAACGATTTCTGGTAGAAGGTGTTGGTTCACAAGAAGAGGGTTTGGATTTGACAGAAGGAGATTTCTGGGGTGAGGATGAGGTGATGTTCTGTGGGGATGGGGATTTCTGGCGAGGAGATTGGGGTGGAGTAGTAAAGGGAGTTAGCATTCTGGGTGAGAGTGGAGGTGCAGGAATTACCTCAAGCAGAGTCTCTATGAATTGTGAATCCCTCCATTCCTTGACCATCTTCTCCATGACCAGAGGCAAATCATTGGCAGTGGAGGGTTCCCATTCTCCATGAGCACTATGGCGAAATTTGATCAGAGATTCCTTCATCTTCTTTTCAATCAGCCATTCATCAAAGGCTGCCATCTCATCGTCTGTCAGAGCCTTGACATGATCTTCTTCAATGTCATGAGTGTGCTTGCTTTTGCCTTTGCATTCCTTCTTTTTCTTCTCTGCAAGAATAGAGAGAAGGAAGTCCTTGTTGAGGCATAACTCAACATCTTCAGTACCAGCCCACTTCAGAGCTTCAGCTTCCTCAGTGATAAAGTTGGGGAGCATTCTGAGTAGTTCAGAGAGAGATCCCACTCTCCACTTCCTCCAAGCCAGAACCCTGATAAATTCTTTGTCTAGATCAGAGGGGATATTCTCCTGGGGTTCTGTGGGCTCAGGGGTTCTGTTTACTTCATGATGTTCTGGTGAGGAAAGCATCATGGGTTGATCAGGCATGGTTGCAGAGGGAGATCTGTGAGATTCCCCCTGAACAGTAGCATCCAGTACTGCTACTTCTTCTTCAGAGTCACTAGACTAAAAAACAATCCTCTTGCCTTGCCAAGCATTTCTGTTGGCTGGGGCAGAGGTGACAGAATCCTCCAGCTCCTCCTGTACTGCAGGGGACAGAATCTTTGCCTTCTTTGCAAAGGGGGAGGCAGAGGGGGTGCTTTCTGTAGAGATAAGGGAAGGTGCCTTTCTCTTTATGACAGATTTCTTTGCCACCAGCTTCTGAACCTTGGCTGGGACAGCCTTCTGCAAAACAACCTTCTTCACAGGTTTTCTGATCAGAACTTCTTCTTCTTCAGATTCTGAAGGGGTAGAGGGTTTCTGCTGTTTCTTCATAGCCTTCTTGGGTTTGATGACCTTCTGTTGGAGCTTCTCCCGGTTAAACTCCAGAGTCCTCAGCCTCTTCTGTTCAGCCTTGAGGGCAATCTTTCGGTCACCAGAGGTATTGAGGAAAAGTAGTTTGGTGTAATCTGCCTCAATAGGGTTTCTCAGCCCTATCCTTGCCTTGAGCAGGGTTTCAGAGATTAGGAGGCCATAACCCATGGGGTTTTTGAAAAGTTCGGTTTCCTTGTCCTTCTGTTTGATATATTCAACTAAGGATTTGATGATTACCTGTCTCCAGTTGATGTTCATCCCATGATGAACTGCAAAAACAGCTTTTGCATTGAGCACAATCATGTCGTCAGGGGAGGTGCTCTTGCTCCAGACACACCTATGGAAGATGTTGACCAGCTTCTCATAGTCACTCTGAAGGAGGTTTTTCTTCATGTACAGTTTGGGAACTCTACCCACTTCAGGTCGGCAGTAGAGTTGGACAAAATTGTCCACAGTGACCTTGACACTGTCCAAGGATAAGAAGCCTTCAGTTTCTTCTTCTTGAGGATCCTCCACTACGCCAAACAGGGCGTTGAAAACTTCAGGAGTGAGGGTTATGTCCTCACCATTTACATTTGACTTGATGGTCTCCCCTTCATACGTAGCATTGAGATAAAACTCTGCCACGTCCCTTATGTTGTAGGAATCAAAATGATATCCTACCACTTTGTTCAGTTGCGAGTCCTCCATTCCCTTAATGATTTTCATCATTGTTTCATGATTTGCTGCAAATTCAGGGAGTGCAGAAAGGTCGCAGTTCATTCCAGTATAGATGTTAGTGACCAGGATGTTGATTTCTTCCTTGGTGAGGTCGTTGATGTTGATGAAAGCCATTAGAACAGAGAAAAGTTTCAGAGAACTTGAGAGCTATGGAGGTTTGAGAATTTGAGAGTAATGAAAGCAGTAAAAGTTTAGGTTTGCGAAAGAGGAATATATGGGTTCGGGTTAGTGGACGCTTGAGATTATTTATGGTTCCGAGGTACCAATAAATGTAAAAAGGGACGCAGTAAATAATTTGCGGCTGAATGCCGTTTTAAGGGTAAGGGGGTAAAAGACCTTCATTAAGGTACTAGGTCACCCGGCCTTTTTCAAAATATTCTAAGTCCACAACCTTCTGTTAGATGTAGGAAGAGGTTTTCTGAGGATAAGAAAGGGGGGGTTTTCTGTTGCAGAGGTGTTCTGTTAGAAATGAGGGTGCTCTGTTCAGGATTGAGAACAGAAAGGGGTTAACAGAAGGGGTTCTGCAACAGGTATTCTGTTAGCAGAGTGTGACACCCTAAAAATTTAAAGTAGAAGTATAATAATAAAATAAAAGTAAATCAGATCTAATAAAAATGAAATAAATGAAAATTTTATTACAACTTGATGAAAACTGAAAAACGTCAAATGATATTATAAACGTTAAAAAATATATATATCTCGGTTACTATTCAACAAAAATATAAAGAGTTATTATTAATATAATCCTAAAAGCTACGTAGTCCATAACGGATAGATACATATAGTACCCATACAACATACATATCATACATGTTATACGCATGTATTAAATACGTACATAAGACATAAGCTTTACATGATATATCATACATAATACATGCTATGCAGTATACACATACTATGTATATCATGCATAACACATGCATGCATAACATATATACTAATATACTACGTACGATAGCATATGATATACATATATGATATACTACGTACTTAATTACTTATATATGACATACATAATACATACATATACATCATACGCATGACAGCTACATAAACGTGTAACGTGCGGCGGGTATATAAAACCAACGGGAGCCGGAGTTAATAAAATGATTATTATCACCATCAAGAAGATAATTAAGGCCATAAACGGACCATCAGCAACCAACGAGCGGAGGGTTATAGACTTTATGTGTGTATATAAGTACATGCCGACACCCTCGTCCGGCACAATTGTTTGACGCCAAAAAAAAAAGAAACAAAACCGAGCCCTGAAAACACTTCCCAGACCTTCCCCTTCGTGAGAGGAATCCAACGGAGGAAGAATCATTGAAAACGGTCGTGAAACGAGGGAGAAACAGCTCGCCGGAGTTTCGCCCGGGAAACTTTCCCGACAGGAAACGGAGGAGCAGGAACCGCCATCGCCACCGCCAACCCTTCACCGACCTTCGCCGTCCCGAGAGGAGTGCACCGCTACCCCGTTGGCCGTTTTCGTCAAGGTAGGTCCCCCCCTTCTTGGCCGTTTTTCCGGCGAACTGAGGAAGAAGACGACCCAGCCTTGCTGGGTCAGTCTTTTGGGCCGGCTGATAACTGTTTTTTTTGGACCAGTTCGGCCCAGTTGCAATAAAAATTAAAAATAAAATAGTAAATGAAATAAATAAAATCTGGAAAAATACAAATTAAATACCTGGTGTGATTATACATATTCGGACCAACCAGAATCGAAAAATAATATTTTTAGCTATTTTTATTTGATTTAATAGTAATTGGGCCAATTTGTACACAATTAGTAAATAAATAAGTAAATGGCGAAATTAATTATGAAATAAATATTGGAGTAAACTAGGATAAATATAAGACTAACTAAGACATTATGAACCATTTATAATTAATAAAAATTAATATTAGTATATTTAATTGTAAATGGACCGGTTATTTGATATACGAAAATAAATGAATAATTAAGGAAAATGAATTTTTAAAATAAATATTTGGACAACCTAAACCAAATGTAGAACCAAAATATAGTTATGGACGGTATTAATTTATAAAGTCGACTCTTGGCTATTTTATTAAATTGGACCATATAAAGC
This sequence comes from Cuscuta europaea, assembly GCA_945859875.1. Taxonomy (NCBI): domain Eukaryota; kingdom Viridiplantae; phylum Streptophyta; class Magnoliopsida; order Solanales; family Convolvulaceae; genus Cuscuta; species Cuscuta europaea. Next base: position 45,862 of record CAMAPE010000010.1, read on the forward strand.
TAATTAAGTAATTAAATAATAAAAATTTTTATTATCGATGAAATGAATTTATAGTTTAATATTCATTAAAGAATATTATATTAAAATAATTATTTGGACTTGGTATCATAATTAGATTAAATAAATTGGTAGATTTTGTTTTCACTAATTATTGGACTAATTAAGGTAGAGTAATATAAAATTTACATAATTACGGACATTGAAATATTAAGTGTTTGACTAATTAATAAAATCAGAATATGTTAGTTAATTCGGATTTATTAATGCTAATAATGTTAATATAAACTAATTTCTATATTTGATTAGTTAGATTAAAAATAATTCGGATATAATATTAAGACATACCAAATGCTTTAGGAATTGAGTAAATAAAAAGATGATTATTAAATTAAAAGTTTGAGATTGTAATTAATTATATTCGTATATTGTTAACGACTGAATTAATAAGGTAATTTAATTAATAAGGAGTGATTAACGCGGATAATAAAATAATTGAATTAGTGAAAATCGAGTAAAATAATTATTAAGGAGTAAGTGACTAATTATATCATCTTAATTAAAAAGGTGATTATTTAGAGACCGAAGTAGTAGAAGAGAATTAGGAGCACCCGGACTAGAGGTAAGTTTCTCTGCCAATCCAAAAATCGTATCCTCGTATTATATATGTATTATGTGATACGTGATTTTAAGTGTGAAGTATGATTTTTTATGCATGTGATTCTGAGATGATTCGTGAAACTAAGTGCTTTTGGGGGTAAATATTTTATCTAAATATTGTTAAAAGTAGTTTGAGAAGTTGAGAAATATTTTGAAGTATATTAATTCAAGATAAAAGAATGATTTCATAAGAGGTGAGCACCACGGGAGAAATCCGTGGTGTCGGTTTTCCACGTCCGGATAAATGTGGAGGGTGATTAGGTTTGCTACTACTAAGAAGTACAGTTTGAGTTTAAAGTGATATTTGGATCAATGATCCCTTTTAAGAAGAAGTTATGGTAGTAGTAATCCCTAATCATTCAAGATATCTTATTCAGGGGTAGTTGGTAGACTGAGTCCCGACTACTCGTTACGACTTACTACTCGGAGGGCTTGGAATCCCTTTTAGGGGGTGTGCACACTTAAGGTAGTCGTTTCGTTTCCAACAGAGCAGTTGTGGTACCGGCACTTGTTCGGGGTGGCCGTCCGTAACCACGATCCACCGGGCTATACCGAAAGGTTGAGCACCGCCCTTCTAAATTACTAGGAAGTTAGAGAAGAAGTGATTTTTGAGGAAATCAAAGAGAAGAGTTATTATGAAGTTTTATAGAGAAGTTGAGGATTTTTGTAAAGAAGTAGTCTTGAGAAAAATCAAAGTGAAAAGAATTTCGATGGTGTGAGTATTTTTACATATTATTATATAAAAATCTATTTTAGTCAAACATGATTATTTTACGGGGTTGGGTAGTACTTACTTAGCTCTAAAGCTAATTTTTGTTTTCTTTTCCTTGTTTTGTTTCTGCACTTTATTTGTGCAGGTGAGGATGATTTTGTCGAATGATGATTGCTTGCATGACCCGAGAGCGAGTTAGAAGTCGCCTTAGTTATACTAGTCATGAAATAAACATTTACTTTTCAAACACTTTACTTTTATTAAATTAGTTGTTATGTTCTAGTTGCCTGTGCATCCGGTTGAGAGATGACCGGATGTGGTGGTAACACCCATTCCCCTTACTAAGACTTCCGCTGTACTTTCTTTAGATTTTCATTATCAATAAATAAAAGTTTTATTTCAAGTATGTCAACGTTTTGGGTGGGAAATTTGGGGGTGTTACACAGAGATTTTGTAACAGAGGGCCTTCCTTCTCAACATTCTCTTGGAATTTCATCCATCATTCCCAATTCCTCTCTCAGTTTGTTGAATCTAGCCTCAGGAAGAGGCTTTGTCAGAATGTCTGCAAGCTGGTCTTCTGTTGGCACATGCTCCATGCAAATGTGTTTCTTTTCAACATGATCTCTGATGAAGTGATGTCTGATCTCAATGTGCTTTGTCCTGGAGTGAAGAACTGGATTCTGAGTGATGGCAATGGCACTGGTGTTGTCACACAGCAATTTGATCTCCTTTGCTTGAATGCCATAGTCCTTCAGTTGTTGCTTCATCCAGAGTAGCTGAGCACAACAACTCCCAGCTGCAATTTGTTCAGCTTCTGTTGTACTTGTTGAGATTGAATTTTGCTTCTTGCTAAACCAGGAAACAAGCCTTCCTCCTAGCATTTGGCAATGAGCAGAGGTGCTCTTCCTGTCTAATCTCCAACCTGCAAAATCTGAGTCAGAGTAACCAATTAGTTCAAAGTTACCTCCCTTTGGATACCATAGGCCTGCATTTGGATTTCTTTGATATATCTGATGATTCTCTTTGCAGCACTAAGGTGGCTCTCCTTGGGCTTTGATTGGTATCTAGCACAGATTCCAACAGAGAATGAAATGTCTGGTCTGCTTGCAGTCAGATAGAGGAGAGATCCTATGATTCCTCTGTAGGTTGTTGCATCGACATCCTTTCCTTCATCATCTGGACCAATTCCTTGTGAGATGTTCATGGGAATCTTCACTGAGGATTTGCCTTCCACTCCAAACTTCTTGATCAGGTCTCTGGTATACTTCCCTTGATTGATAAAGATTCCTTCTGGGACTTGTTTGACTTGTAGTCCTAGGAAGTAGCTGAGTTCTCCCATCATACTCATTTCAAATTGACTCTGCATCACTTGAGAGAATTTCTTGCATAATTCTGGATTAGTACTACCAAATATAATATCATCAACATATATTTGTACTAACAGAATATGATTAGCAACAGAGATTTGAAATAGAGTTTTGTCAACCTTTCCCTTAATAAACCCATGGTTCACTAGGAAAAGGGACAATGTGTCATACCAAGCTCTGGGAGCTTGCTTAAGACCATAGAGGGCCTTTTTAAGCTTGTAGACACAGGAGGAGTGAGTAGGAATGACAAAACCTGGTGGTTGTTCCACATAAACTTCTTCTTAAAGATCTCCATTCAGAAATGCACTTTTGACATCCATCTGGTAGACCTTGATGTTGTTGTAGGCAGCATAGGCTAGAAATATTCTGATGGCTTCCAGTCTGGCAACTGGTGCAAAAGTCTCATCAAAATCTATTCCTTCTTCTTGGCAATAACATTTAGCTACCAGCCTTGCTTTATTCCTTACAATGTTGCCATCTTCATCAGCTTTGTTCTTGGACACCCATTTTGTTCCAATGACATTCTGGTGCTTTGGCCTAGGAACAAGTTCCCAAACTTTGTTCCTTTCAAATTGAGTAAGCTCTTCTTGCATTGCATTGATCCAATCTGAGTCTGCAAGAGCTTGTTCCACAGTCATGGGTTCCATCTGAGATATATAGCAAGCAAGCATTGCTTCTCTCCTTGTTGATGCTGATCTAGTCTACACACCACTTCTAATATGCCCAATAACTTGATTAGGGGGATGGTCTCTTCACCATGTCAGATCAGGTTCTGTCAGCTGCTGTCTGGGTCTTTCTTGTTCTTCATCTTCTGAATCTTCATCTTTATTCAACAGAAGGGGGTTTGGTGCAGGTGTTGGAAATGCAGGGTTATCTGCTACCTCTTCTGTTGGGTCTGGTGTTCTGTCTTCTATGCTTACTTCCTTGAGGATCTCTGTTACTTCTTTAACAGAGGTGCTATCAACAAACTTCACATGTATAGACTCTTCAACATGTAGAGTCCTTCTGTTGAATACTCTATAGGCTTTACTGGTGTTTGAATAGCCTATAAAGAAACCTTCGTCAGCTTTCTCTTGAAAGACTTTCAGATGCTCCTTTCCATTGTTAAGGATGTAGCATTTGCATCCAAACACATGAAAGTAACTGATGTTGGGTTTTCTTCCTTTCCAGAGTTCATAAGGGGTATTCTGGTGATTCTTGTTGATCATGCTTTTGTTCTGAGTATAGCATGCAGTATTGATTGCTTCAGCCCAATATCTCATAGGTAGTCCAGATTCTGCAATCATTGTTCTTGCAGCTTCTTTTAAAGTTCTGTTCCTCCTTTCTGCTACGCCATTCTGTTGAGGGGTTCTGGCGGCAGAGAGTTGATGAAAGGTTCCATTTTGATCGCAGAAGTCCTTTATGACTTGGTTGACAAATTCAGTTCATCATTCAGACCTGATTATCTTAACCTTCAAGTTCTTCTCAGTCTGAAGTTGCTTTAACAGAGATGGCAACTTCTGAAGAGTTTCATTTTTCTTTGACAGAAAGATAGTCCATGTAAATCTGGAATAGTCATCAACCATGACCAGAGTGTATTTCTTGCCACCAACGCTTGGAGTTTCAACAGGTCCAAATAAATCCGCGTGGATCAGATTTAAAGGACTTGTAGGAAGATCTCCAGCAATGGGTTTGAAAGAGTTCTTATGTTGCTTTCCCTTCTGGCATGCACTGCAGAGGGTCTCTTTCTTGTAGACTATGTCTGACAGTCCATCAACTATGTGTTCTCTTGCCAGTTTGTTGATTGTTTTGAAGTTCAAATGGCTAAGCTTCTTGTGCCAGTCCCAACTTAGTTTTGAATCTCCCTTGGCTATCAGGCAAACTCCATCCTTTGCAGTGTTCCAATCAACCACATAGATGTTCTTCTTCCTTGATGCCGTAAGAACCACTTCTTTTGTTGTCTCATGTTTCACATAGCAGAAGTCCTTAGTGAATTCAACAGTGTAGCCTTTGTCACAGAATTGGCTAGCACTTAGCAAGTTGAACTTCAGTCCTTTGACATATGAGACATCATCAATGACTATCTGGTTCTTGATCAGCTTTCCTCTTCCTTTCGTTTGACCTTCTTTGTCATTACCTCCAAAGGTAACTCTAGGTCCTTTGCATTTCTGGAACTCAGTTAGACAACTTATGTCACCTGTCATGTGCCTGGAGCATCCACTATCAATAAACCATTCTGGCTCTGAGATAGCTCCAGCACACAGTTCCTGCAAGATCAAAAGAAAGATTTAGGTATCCAAGCAATGCCGGGTCCTGGGGGGTCATGGAGTCTGGGTAGTTGGTACCATTTTGGTCTCATCAGGTGAAACCTTGGTGGATGGTACCCATTGTCCACCTGGTAGTTATAGTAAACTGGAGTGTGATTCACTTTGGGCAGATGCTTGTGAGGGTCATGCTTCCTGTTTACATACTTTTGCATAGCTTTCTTTGTTGGAAAGAAGTCCCATATACTATCAAGAGCAGAGGGACGATTAGCTTTGGGCTTCTGAAGTTGACCAGTCAACCTCTTCTGCCTAAAGTTAACTTTCTCTTGATATTTGCCCTTCTGGTGGTCATTTCTGGCACGATTGTCATGAGGTTGTCTATCAATGAATGGTCTTTTATTTTTGTTATCCTGAAAAACCTTTCTGTTGTTAGGTTTTCTGCCAGGTTCATTATTTTTCAAAAAGGGTTTCTGTTGAACCTTTATGTTTCCCTTTTCTGGTCTAACTTCCTCATGAACAACCTTGGTGCCAGATACACCAGCTTGACAAATGGGGCTAGAAATCAGTGGCACTATGACCTTATCTGCCTTAGCAACACTGGTGCTAGGCATTACAGAAGGCTCACCTGATTCTGTTGAGCCATAACCAAGACCAAATCCAGTGCCAATCTATTGATCAAGTAGAATCTTTTCCATGGAAGACTGGGCCTTCTGGTAAGCTTTGTACTTAATCTCAAGAGGCTCTATTTCTCTTATTCTCTTGAGAAGAGAAACATTTTCAGTCTCCAGCTGATCTCTTTCCTTAATTAGAAGATTGATTTTGATCTCAACCTCCTTTTTTAAGTCAAGAATTTCAGCTTTCAACCTACTGTTTTCTTCTGTTACAGAGGAATAAGTGGCTTGGATGTCCTTAAACTCTTCCCAAAATTCTGACATTGAATCAGAATCAAAAGCTAAGCCTACCGAAGAAAAACTCGATGTAGAAGTAGAGGTTACCTCATCATCAGAATGAGCCATGAGGCATAGGTCTTCTGTCTCAGTATCAAGGCAACAGAAGGCCTCATCAGAATCAGAGTCAGAACTGGATTCTGTCTCTGACAGAGGGTCTTTCTCGAGCTGTTCTGTCACGAGTGCTTTCCTTCTCCTGGAATTGTCTTCATACTTCTTCTTTTCTCCATCATGCCCTTGTTTCTTAGACACTCTTGGATGTGGGCATTCTGCTTTGAAATGTCCAGGTTGTCTGCAGTTGTAACAGAGAAGCTCACCACTGCTTTCTGTTGTTTTGACCTTCTGGGATGGCTTTCTGCTGAATGATGGACTTCTTCCATCTTTGGGATTCTTCATGAACTTCTTGAATCTCCTAGCAAAAGCAGCCATATATTCGTCAGATAAAAGTACTGAAGGGTCAAAATCATTTACCTTTGATGTGCTGGCAGTGAGGGCTGTAGTGGTCCTCTGTTCTGGTACATCTTCTTTTTCTTCAATCATTTCAAACTCATGAGCTTTGAGATCTGAAATGAGCTTATCAGTGGGATAAGTCTTCACATCCTTGCTGGCTTGGACAGCAACCACCTTCATCTTCCATGCTGAGGGCAATCCCCTCAATACCTTAAGGTTGATCTCCTTGGTGGTGAGTTCCTTGCCAAGCTCAGAGATCTCTCCAGTGAGAGTGAGGAGTCTGTCATACATCTTGGAGATGCTTTCACCAGGAAGAAGCTTGAAGTCATCAAACTTCTTGTTGGCTATTGTCAGCTTGTTGTCCTTCTCTTGCTCATCTCCAGCTCCAATGAGCTCAAGAGTATCCCAGATGTCCTTTGCTGTCTTGCACTTCTTTATTCTGTTGAAGTACCTATCATCGATGGACATGTAAAGAATATCCTTAGCAATGTTGTCCAGATTGTACTTCCTTCTTTCTTCAGTAGTCCACTCAGATTTAGCCTTATTGATCATCTGAGGTCTAGTGTTGTCAAAAAATTGTTCAGGGTTGACCTTCTGGAAGCTTGTGAAGGGCCCAATGTCAAGTACTTCCCACATCTCATCATGCAGAGCACAGAGATGTGCCTTCATCCGGATCCTCCAGTCATCAAATTTGAGATCTGAGAACATAAGATTCTTGGACAAAGAGTGATCCATTATATCAGATAAAAATGAGGTAAAACAGAAAAACAAGTGGATCTTTGTTCAGTAAATAACCTAAGAGATTATTAGAACAAGGAGGCTCTGATACCACTTGTTGGTCCCGGTTCTACTGGATACAGTCTAGAGGGGGGTGAATAGACTGTATTGTTTTTTTAGCTTTTTCAAGCTAAGTACCAGATTTAACAGAATAGCCTGTTCTGTTGGCAGAACAGACTGACAACGGATGGGGTTCTGGTAGGGAGTTCTGTTAGTAGCCTCAGAGAAGCAAAGGCGTTAGGCCTTCTGTTAACTCTCAAGACAAGTTCTGCTGAACACAGATACCAAGTCTTTGGAGTTAAGCAGTTCAGATAAAAGCAATGAAAGTAAAGCAGTAAGTAAATGACACCAGGGCTTTTTATAGTGGTTCAAGGAACAACTTGTTCCTCTAGTCCACTGTTCCACTAAGCTTGTAAAAACAACCGTTTACAACGCCTTAGCCCTATCACTTAAGAAGCTCTCCACGTCTTCTTCAAGTGTAGATGTCTTCTTGGATGCACTTTCGACTTCCCTAGGACTGGTCCTTTCACTGAGCTTTCCAGAAGTATTACCACTTCACTGCTCCAGGTACTTGAGCGTCCTTCTTGTGAAAGAAAAGGTTCTATTTAGAACAGAGGTTCCTCCAACTTGCTTCGTTACAAAGGATTTGTATGTGATGAGCTTGAAGAGTTGAAGAACACTTGGAACTTTGCTTGAGTTGGAAATAGGGATTTTTCCAACTTCTACCTTCTCTTGTAGAAGATGATGAAGGTTTAATCTCAAGGAGGCTTTTTGCTTTGTAGCGTTTGAATTTCTTGTATGTGCAGAGTTGTAGCAAAAGTTAGCAAAGTTATCCGGTTGTTCTTCGTAGTGTATCTTTTATACTGGGGTTGTCTTCCCGTTGGACGAGAAGGAGGACAACTGCATTAAATGAGCGAGCAGTTGACTTGACCAATAGGACCCGGTAAAGTTGGCGGGTTACTATTTTGGGATAAAGTAATCCTGACATTGCGGCCAATCATCTGCAATTACTCTACAGAGTATGGAAGGCATTAAATGTGCATTTAATGCGCGTACTGTAGCTTTTCCGTTCAAGACTCCTAGCCGTTGAAGGAATCTTTCAGTTGGTTTCCCGGCTTGGTGGAATTCTTCTAAGTGTCAGGCCTTCTGGGTTCTTTAACAGAGAGTTGATCAGAGAAGGTCTTGAGCACTTCTGTTGAGAAGATATCCAACAGAGAACCAGGAGGGTTTCTGTCAGAGTAAAGGCTAACAGAGACCCTGAGGTCTTCTGTTCTAAGGCAGAGAACCAAAGATCTTCTGTCGGGAGGTCTTCTGCTCTGGAGGCCTTCTGGTAGTCGATTAAACTAAGAACTTTTACAAAGGAAAATTCTAATACATTAAGTCTAAAGAGGGGTACACTAAAGTCCTAATTAATCTAGCATCATCAAAATCTAATTACAAATATTCCTTACAATCCTCTTGTACAAAACACGTTTGAAATAAATGGGGAGGATGAGTTCTTGAACATAATTGAGAATGATTTGGGGAAAAACTCTTTAGAACTTGCCTTGACCCCCAACACACAAGCCATGATGGTGAATTAGATAACCATTTCCAACTTCCACTTATGCCACTGGGGTCAAGAGCATTTCCACTAACCATCCCCGAAGAGAAGCCTTTGCCTTCTATTTTGCAGGCCCCCGAAGTTGAAATGAAGCCACTCCCAAAACACTTGAAATATGTGTTCTTGGGAGAAAAAGAAACCTTGTCGGTCATAATCTCAAACAAACTGACCGGAGATCAAGAAGGCAAGTTGATAGCGGTGTTCAAGGAGCACAAACTAGTAATTGGATGGACTATAGCCGACATCAAAGGCATTAGTCCATCTACATGCATCCACCGCATCTTGATGGAGGATGAAGCTAAGCTGGTGCGACAGCCGCAAAGAAGATTAAACCCACCTATGATGGAGGTGGTCAAAAAGGAAGTCATCAAGCTACTTCAAATGTGGATAATCTTCCCCATTTCCGATTCAAAGTGGGTTAGTCCAACCCAAGTTGTTCCCAAGAAGACCGGAGTCACGGTGGTGGAGAACAAAGATGGAGAACTTATGCCCACCCAAATTCAAAACGGATGGAGGGTATGTATAGATTACCATCGACTCAATGCGGTAACTAGAAAGGATTTCTTTCCTTTGCCCTTCATTGACCAAATGCTTGAGAGACTTGCCGGGCATAAGTTCTATTGTTTTCTTGATGGCTACTCCGGGTATTTTCAAGTGCCCATAGCCCCTGAAGATCAAGAGAAGACCACCTTCACTTGTCCATTTGGCACCTTTGCATACCGATGCATGCCATTTGGACTATGCAACGCCCTGGCCACATTCCAAAGATGCATGATGAGCATATTCTCCGAGTATGTTGAACTATTTATGGAAGTTTTTATGGATGATTTTACAACATGGAGACTCATTTGATTCATGCTTACTCCATCTATCTCTTGTTTTGAAAAGTTGTTTAGAATCAAATCTTGTTCTAAACTCTGAAAATGCCACTTTATGGTAGAGGAAGGAATTGTTTTAGGCCATGTGATCTCATCCAAAGGGATAGAGGTAAATAAGGCCAAAGTTGAAGTTATCCAATCACTCCCTTATCCTACTACCGTTAAGGAGATACGGTCATTTCTTGGACATGCAGGTTTCTATCGGAGATTCATCAAAGACTTTTCAAGGATTGCATCTCCTTTGTGCACACTTTTGCAAAAGGAGGCGGAGTTTATCTTTTCCGAGGAATGCAAGAAGGCCTTCAACACTTTGAAGGAGATGTTAGTTACTGCCCCCATTATTCAAGCACCCGATTGGTCTCTTCCTTTTGAGATCATGTGTGACGCTAGCGATTATGCGGTAGGAGCCGTCTTGGGTAAAAATGTTGGAAGGGCCTCTCATATGATCTATTATGCATCCACCACCCTCAATGACGCCCAACGCAACTACGCCACCACCGAGAAAGAAATGTTGGCCGTCGTCTATGCACTTGAAAAATTCAGGTCATACTTACTTGGAACCAAGGTGATCATTTACACCGATCACGCAACTCTTAAGTTCTTGATGATGAAGAAGGAGGCCAAGCCAAGGCTAATTCAATGGATACTCCTTCTAAGCGAGTTCGACGTCGAAATCAAAGACAAGAAGGGCATGGAAAACTTGGTGGCCGACCACTTGAGCCGACTCATTCTTGATGAAGGGAAGGAGCATGCAAAGGATGCTATCCGAGGGGAATTTCCCGATGAGACCCTTTTTACTCTAAAGGAAATTCGCCCTTGGTATGCTCACATTGTTAACTTCCTTGTCCTAAACAGGTTCCCACCAAGCTTCTCCAAATCTCAAAAAGAGAAACTCCAACATGACGCCAAACAATATGTGTGGGATGAACCTTATCTTTGGAAGCATTGCAAAGATCAAGTCATTAGAAGATGCATTCCTGAGACCGAGATGGCCTCCATCCTTGCATTTTGCCATTCACACACTTGCGGAGGACACTTTGGAGGCAAGCGAACATCAATGAAAGTACTTGAAAGCGTTTTTTGGTGGCCAAGTTTATTTCGAGATGCCCACGTCTTTTGTCAAGCTTGTGACAATTGCCAACGCATGGGCAACATCTCTCGGAAACATGAGATGCCTCAAGTCCCGATGCTCTATGTGGAAATCTTTGATGTATGGGGAATAGATTTCATGGGACCTTTTCCGAACTCCCATGGAAACCTATATATTCTCTTGCAGTGGACTACGTGTCAAAATGGGTGGAAGCAAAAGCCACCAAGACCGATGATGCCAAAGTAGTGACAGACTTCCTCAAAACCCGCATCTTCTCAAGGTTTGGAGTTCCACGAATTCTAATAAACGACAGGGGCACTCACTTCTACAACAAAATTGTGAGTGCTTTGTTAAAGAAATATGGCGTCACTCATAAACTCTCCACCGCCTACCACCCACAAACGAACGGCCAAGCCGAAGTCTCAAACAGGGAGCTGAAGTCTATACTCCAAAAGACGGTGAATCCTAGCCGCAAAGATTGGAGTCTTCGCATGGATGATGCCTTATGGGCATATAGGACCGCTTTCAAGACCCCAATTGGCATGTCACCCTATAGACTCGTGTACGGGAAGGCCTGTCATCTCCCGGTTGAACTCGAACATAAGTCTTATTGGGCGGTGAAAACGCTGAATCTTGACATGGAACTAGCAGGGATCCAAAGGAAGCTGCAACTACAAGAGCTAGTGGAACTCCGACTTGAGTCCTATGAGAACGCCGTCATCTAAAAGAAGAAGACGAAGGTATGGCATGATAAAATGATAACAAGAAAGGACTTCCAAATTGGAGACAAAGTCCTTCTTTTTCTATCCCGCCTTCGTCTTTTCCCTGGAAAACTGAGATCACGATGGGAAGGACCATTCGAGGTGGTCAAAGTCTACCCCCACGGAGCGGTGGAAATAAAGAGCCTCGACACCGGTAAAATCTTCAAGGTTAACGGATATCAACTCAAACCGTTCCTTGAAGGTTTTCAAAAAGAAAGCGTTGAACGCATGGATCTCTTCGATCCAATCTATAAAGAATGAACACAACCATGGCGTCGTGCCGCGAAGTTAACTAAGGCGCTTCTTGGGAGGCAACCCAAGCAAGGTACGTGATTTTTTATTTCCCTGTCAAAGTTCCAGTTTCTGTTTTGAGAGGGTGAGAGATAGGGCACTAATCGCATGTTTTGGAGAAAAAAAAGGAAAAGTGCAGGTTTTGAAGTATCTAGGGACATACCCGATCAGGTACCACATAGTACTCGATCGGGTATGGCTAAAAAAGGGGAACCGAGTCACTACTCGATCGAAGGAGCATAATTTTTCCAAAAAATACATGTATACTCGATCGGGTACAATCCCATACCCGATCGAGTATTCATAGAAAGGCAAAGCTAAAAGGAACCTGCCACGGACACTCGATCGAATACGAGGTTCAAATATTGCAAAAGGAAGAATACTCGATCGGGTATCACTACACACCCGGTTGCGTATGTTCAGAAGGATGAAACCAAATAGAACCTGCTCCCAACACTCGACCGAATACAGGGCTCAAAATGTGAAAAAAGAAACATACCCAATCGGGTATGACTATACACCTGATCGGGTATTGCTGGAAATTCAAAAGACCAAACAAGCTGTCTCCAGTACCCGATTGGGTATGACAAGATACTCGGTCGAGTATGGCTACAAAACTGAAGTCCTGAACAAACGGTCTCCAGTACCCGATCGGGTATCACACAATACTCGATCGGGTATACCTGCGTTTTAAACCTAAAAACAGCCTGAATCACTCATCTTCCCCAAATTCCCAACCCAATTTTCGAACCCTCTTCCCCAAACTCCATTTTCGAACCTTCTCTCTACCATATCTCCCTCATTTCTCCATCAAATCACCCCATTCTTCCACCAAAATACTCCCCTCACCTTCCTCTACACACTCATACCCATAAACCCAAGTTTTTTCCAATTTCCAAAGGTCCGAAAAAACCCTAACCCACTTTCGATTTTTCCAATTTCAAGCTCCAAATCTCCAAAAATGGCACCAAGAAAGGACAAAGGGCAGAGCTCAAGGGCTATGGAACCCATCCCGGGGTATGAGGACCTCATTTTCGCCGACAACGAACACCGAGCTCGGTTCATCACTACAATTACAAGGCAAGTAAAACCTTCTCGTTTCTTATGCCATGATGCTCTCCGTGAACTAGGCATTTATAGTAGTACCAAGCAATTCTTTCGTGAGTTGGACATGAACCATATTTTCAAAATGAAATACAACTCTAACGAAAGAATTGTCTATGAATTCATGAGCTCGGTGAAGTTTGAGAATGATGAGGCTAATTTTAGAGATGACAAACTCACATTTTGTTTGTTTAACCACACCTATTCAATAACGAAACATGAGTTTTCTGAACATTTTGGCATCCCCGTCCCCTACGAAAAAGCCATCTCCGACAACACTATTTTCGGTCATTCACTGTGGACCAAGATGACTAGAGAAGTGGGTTTTAGCTCCTCCCAGCTATATATTAGTCATGTCCAACACCCCGTCCTCTGATTGTTCTTGAAGTTTTTAGCAAACTGTTTGCTTGGGCGCCCCAACAATCACCACACTAGGATGGGGGATGTGTGCTTGATGTCGGTGGCTCTATTCCGTCGTCATGTGGACTTTAACCTGTGCAATCTCATGTGGGCACATTTAAAAAAGGAAAGCACAGCGAGGGGGGCGATTGTTTTGGATGGGGTGGTTATGCAATTGGCAAGTAAGTTCGGGTATACGGATAACTCTCCTATACCCGATTATTGTTTTATGAACTTGGCTTGGTTAGGCCATTCGGGATGCACAGCTTTTTCCCACACGCTCTATGGTGATGACCAACCGAAGAACATGTATAACTGGCTCATACACCCCAAGCCTATCAAACATTTCCTCATGCCTAGCTCAGACCTTCCCAAACTACTCTACAAAGTAGAGGTAGAGGTGCCCCATTACCTATTCCCACATGCCATTCCACCACACCTCCAAGAACCGCAAAAAGAGCCACTCCAATACCAACCCGAGGATGCACCTTACGCCGAACCCCATGATAATGAGGACATGGACGCAGATATCCCCGAACAGCCCCAAGACCCTCCACCACCCAACTATTTCCAACAACTTTTGGAGGGTCAACAACAACTACTTGCAGGGTTCAACCAAATGAACCTTAACTACATGGCTATGGGAGAGCGGCTCAACCAAGTGCAGGAGGAGCACAGTGCAGGTTTTCAACGGATGGAGGAGCTCCGGGAAGTCGACAGGCATCGATATGAAGAGGATCAACGTAGGCTCTACGGACCTATGTACTTTTACATAGCCCATCAAGGATCCTTTCAGACTATGGCGAACCCCCCTCCACCACCCTCGTGGTATGACCCCACTCATTGGGGTAAATTTGGAGGATCTAGCTCCGGAGGTGGAGGGTATGATGGAGGAGATGGCGGGGATGGCGGCACCGGAGGCGGATTTGATAGCAGCTTTGGGGGCGGCTTTGGAGGAAGCTACTATGGCGGAGAAGGCGGGCACTAGGGACAGTGCTTGAACTAAATGTGGGGGAGAGACTCGTCATGGTATGTAATTTTATTTCTTACCTTTCACTACGCATGAATTTCTTTTACCCTTGATACACACAAAAAAAAAGAATAAATAAAAGAAAAGAAATGCTAGTTAGTTTGAAAACCCAACAAAAATGGGCAATCTAAGCAAAAAGGGTTTATAAAACAAAAAAGAGTGAGTTGGGGAGAATGGAAAATAAAAAGAGATGTTAGGATGAAAACCTGAAAAGGCTCCTAGGCAAAATGAGAGATATGAGAGAAATATTTGTTTTTGCAGGCACTCATTTGATCTCTTTGAAGAATAAGAAGATTCAAAAAGAAGAAGAAAAGAGGAGAAGAAGAGAAGATGAACACTAGAAGGCCATAAAACCCAAGATGATATTTGTAATTTGATCTTAAAACTCATGTTTTATCCTTGATGGTCTTTGTGTTTTTTTTATCTTGTTAAGATTGTTGAAACTGTGGAAGACTTGACACTTGTGAACATTTGACTTTACTCGAGGACGAGTAAAGAAACTAAGTGTGGGGGAGTTGATAATCATGTAATTTCCATGTGTATGTTTGTATTTTTTAATTAGTTTTGATTGATTTTTACTTTGGAAATTACACACTTTTGGTGTAATAGTTTAGTTTGTTAAATTCTTGTAAATTGTTTAGATTAAGTTCATTCTGAGCTCAAACAGGTCTTGATCACTCAAAGGACAGTTGGTGAACCCCAAAAAATGGAAGACGGGTGCATAATCTCAAGACAAAATAAGGATCCTGAATATTTGGCCTATACCCGGTCGGGTATCATCTATACTTGATTGGGTATCTCGTTGAAACTTCAAATCGGATCGGATCCGAAGACAAAGGAACATGCAGGGAAGATTTTGACCACGATCGAGTGACTATACCCGATCGGGTAGACCGACATACCCGATCGGGTATGCCTTTGAGTTTAAACCCCAAATCCGGTCGAGTATAGCTCAAATATCATTTTCTACACATACTCGATCGGGTATAAAAGCACACCCGATCGGGTATACATATAAAATATAGCCAGAATCGATCGAGTATACTTTGAAGTTGACGTTTTACACACACCCGATCGGGTACCGTGTATATACCCGATCGGGTACCCGAGCTGCATTCCAAGTGCCTATATATACACCCCCTTTCCTTCACAATGAGGGATCCAATTCCTATATACTTCTAAGCTCAGTCTAGAATAGTTCTTTCTTTATATTTTTTTAAGGAATATTTGTAATTAGATTTTGATGATGCTAGATTAATTAGGACTTTAGAGTACCCCTCTTTAGACTTAATGTATTAGACTTTTCCTTTGTAAAACTCTTTAGTATAATCAACTAGCAGAAGGCCTCCAGAGCAGAAGGCCTACAAAGCAGAAAGCCTCCAGAACAGAAGACCCTTGATAAGGCTTTGGTTGAACAGAAGACCTTTGGTTCTCTGCTGTAGAACAGAAGACCTCAGGGTCTCTGTTAGCCTTTACTCTGACAGAAAACCTCCTGGTTCTCTGTTGGACATCTCTTCAACAGAAGTGCTGAAGACCTTCTCTGTTCAACTCTCTGCTAAGACACCAGAAGGCCTGACACTTAGGAAAATTTCACCAAGCCGGGAAACCAACTGAAAGATTCCTTCAACGGCTAGGAGTCTTGAACGGAAAAGCTACTGTACGCGCATTAAATGCACATTTAATGCCTCCCGTACTTTGTAGAGTAATTGCATATGATTGGCCGCAATGTCAGGATAACTTTATCCCAAAATAGTAACCCGCCAACTTTACCGGGTCCTACTGGTCAAGTCAACTGCCCGCTCATTTAATGCAGTTGTCCTCCTTCTCCTCCAACGGGAAGACAACCTCAGTATAAAAGATACACTACGAAGAACAACCAAAAAAACTTTGCTATAACTTTTGCTACAACTCTGCACATACAAGATATTCAAACGCTAAAAACGCAAAAAGCCTCCTTGAGATTAAATCTTCATCATCCTCTACAAGAGAAGGCAGAAGTTGGAAAATCCTTATTTCCAACTCAAGCAAAGTTCTAAGTGTTCTTCAACTCTTCAAGCTCATCACATACAAATTCTTTGTAACGAAGCAAGTTGGAGGAACCTCTGTTCTATATAGAACCTGTTCTTTCACAAGAAGGACGTCCAAGTACCTGGAGCAGTGAAGTGGTGATACTTCTGGGAAAGCTCAGTGAAAGGACCGGTCTTAGGGAAGCCGGAAGTGCATCCAAGAAGACATCTACACTTGAAGAAGACGTGGAAAGCTTCTTAAGTGATAGGGCTAGGGCATTGTAAATGGACGTTTTTACAAGCTTAGTGGAACAGTGGACTAGAGGAACAAGTTGTTCCTTGAACCACTATAAAAAGCCCTGGTGTCACTTACTTACTGCATTACATTCATTACTTTTATTTGAACTGCTTAACTCCAAAGACTTGGTATCTGTGTTCAGCAGAACTTGTCTTGTGAGTTAACAGAAGGCCTACTGCCTTTGCTTCTCTCAGGCTACTAACAGAACTCCCTACCAGAACCCCATCCGCTGCCAGTCTGTTCTGCCAACAGAACAGGCTATTCTGTTAAATCTGGTACTTAACTGAAAAAGTTAAAAATCAATACCGTCTATTCACCCTCCCCCCTCTAGACTGTATCCAGTACAACCGGGACCAACAAGTGGTATCAGAGCCTCCTTGTTCTAATAATCTCTTAGGTTATTTGCTGAACAAAGATCCACTTGTTTTTCTGTTTTACCTCATTTTTAATCTGATATAATGGATAACTCCCTTTCCAAGAATCTTATGTTCTCAGATCTCAAGTTTGATGACTGGAGGATCTGGATGAAGGCACATCTCTGTGCTCTGCATGATGAGATGTGGGAAGTACTTGACATTGGGCCCTTCACAGGCTTCCAGAAGGTCAACCCTGAACATGCTATTGATAACACCAGACCTCAGATGATCAATAAGGCCAACTCTGAGTGGACTACTGAAGAAAGAAGGAAGTACAACCTGGAAACCATTTCTAAGGACATTCTTTACAAGTCCATCGATGATAGGTACTTCAATAGAATAAAGAAGTGCAAGACTGCAAAGGAAATCTGGGATACTCTTGAGCTCATTGGAGCTGGTGATGAGCAAGAGAAGGACAACAAGCTGAAAATAGCCAACAAGAAGTTTGATGACTTCAAACTTCTTCCTGGTGAAAGCATCTCCAAGATGTATGACAGGATCCTCACTCTCACTGGAGAGATCTCTGAGCTTGGCAAGGAACTCACCACCAAGGAGATCAACCTTAAGGTGTTGAGGGGACTGCCCTCAGCATGGAAAATGAAGGTGGTTGTTGTCCAAGCCAGCAAGGATGTGAAGACTTATCCCACTGATAAGCTCATTTCCGATCTCAAAGCTCATGAGTTTGAAATGATTGAAGAAAAAGAAGATGTACCAGAAGAGAGGACCACTACAGTCCTCACTGCCAGCACATCAAAGGTAAATGACTTTGACCCCTCAGTACTTTTATCTGACGAATATATGGCTGCTTTTGCTAGGAGATTCAAGAAGTTTATAAAGAATCCCAAAGATGGAAGAAGTCCATCATTCAGCAGAAAGCCATTCCAGAAGGTCAAAACAACAGAAAG
Organism: Cuscuta europaea; assembly: GCA_945859875.1. Lineage (NCBI taxonomy): Eukaryota > Viridiplantae > Streptophyta > Magnoliopsida > Solanales > Convolvulaceae > Cuscuta > Cuscuta europaea. Next base: position 63,796 of record CAMAPE010000010.1, read on the forward strand.
CAGTGGTGAGCTTCTCTGTTACAACTGCAGACAACCTGGACATTTCAAGGCAGAGTGTCCACATCCAAGAGTGTCCAAGAAACAAGGGCATGATGGAGAAAAGAAGAAATATGAAGACAATTCCAGAAGAAGGAAAGCACTCGTGATAGAACAGCTCGAGAAAGACCCTCTGTCTGAGACAGAATCCAGTTCTGACTCTGAGTCTGATGAGGCCTTCTGTTGCCTTGATACTGAGACAGAAGACCTATGCCTCATGGCTCATTCTGATGATGAGGTAACCTCTACTCCTGCATCTAGTTTTTCTTCGGTAGGCTTAGCTTTTGATTCTGATTCAATGTCAGAATTTTGGGAAGAGTTCAAGGCCATTCAAGCCAGTTATTCCTCTGTCACAGAAGAAAACAGTAAGCTGAAGGCTGAAATTCTTGACTTAAAAAAGGAGGTTGAGATCAAAATCAATCTTCTCATTAAGGAGAGAGATCAGCTGGAAACTGAAAATGTTTCTCTTCTCAAGAGAATAAGAGAAATTGAGCCTCTTGAGATAAAGTACAAAGTTTACCAGAAGGCCCAGTCTTCCATGGAAAAGATTTTACTTGATCAACAGATTGGCACTGGCTTTGGTCTTGGTTATGGCTCAAAAGAATCAGGTGAGCCTTCTGTAATGCCTAGCACCAGTGTTGCTAAGGCAGATAAGGTCATAGTGCCACTGATCTCTAGCCCCATCTGTCAAGCTGGTGTATCTGGCACCAAGGTTGTTCATGAGGAAGTTAGACCAGAAAAGGGAAACATAAAGGTTCAACAGAAACCCTTTTTGAAAAATAATGAACCTGGCAGAAAACCTAACAACAGAAAGGTTTTTCAGGATAACAAAAATAAAAGACCATTCATTGATAGACAACCTCATGACAATCGTGCCAGAAATGACCACCAGAAGGGCAAATATCAAGAGAAAGTTAACTTTAGGCAGAAGAGGTTGACTGGTCAACTTCAGAAGCCCAAAGCTAATCGTCCCTCTGCTCTTGATAGTATATGGGACTTCTTTCCAACAAAGAAAGCTATGCAAAAGTATGTAAACAGGAAGCATGACCCTCACAAGCATCTGCCCAAAGTGAATCACACTCCAGTTTACTATAACTACCAGGTGGACAATGGGTACCATCCACCAAGGTTTCACCTGATGAGACCAAAATGGTACCAACTACCCAGACTCCATGACCCCCCAGGACCCGGCATTGCTTGGATACCTAAATCTTTCTTTTGATCTTGCAGGAACTGTGTGCTGGAGCTATCTCAGAGCCAGAATGGTTTATTGATAGTGGATGCTCCAGGCACATGACAAGTGACATAAGTTGTCTAACTGAGTTCCAGAAATGCAAAGGACCTAGAGTTACCTTTGGAGGTAATGACAAAGAAGGTCAAACGAAAGGAAGAGGAAAGCTGATCAAGAACCAGATAGTCATTGATGATGTCTCATATGTCAAAGGACTGAAGTTCAACTTGCTAAGTGCTAGCCAATTCTGTGACAAAGGCTACACTGTTGAATTCACTAAGGACTTCTGCTATGTGAAACATGAGACAACAAAAGAAGTGGTTCTTACGGCATCAAGGAAGAAGAACATCTATGTGGTTGATTGGAACACTGCAAAGGATGGAGTTTGCCTGATAGCCAAGGGAGATTCAAAACTAAGTTGGGACTGACACAAGAAGCTTAGCCATTTGAACTTCAAAACAATCAACAAACTGGCAAGAGAACACATTGTTGATGGACTGCCAGACATAGTTTACAAGAAAGAGACCCTCTGCAGTGCATGCCAGAAGGGAAAGCAACAGAAGAACTCTTTCAAACCCATTGCTGGAGATCTTTCTACAAGTCCTTTAAATCTGATCCACATGGATTTATTTGGACCTGTTGAAACTCCAAGTGTTGGTGGCAAGAAATACACTCTAGTCATGGTTGATGATTATTCCAGATATACATGGACTATCTTCCTATCAAAGAAAAATGAAACTCTTCAGAAGTTGCCATCTCTGTTAAAGCAACTTCAGACTGAGAAGAACTTGAAAGTTAAGACAATCAGGTCTGACAGAGGAACCAAATTTGTCAACCAAGTCATAAAGGACCTCTGTGATCAAAATGGAACCTTTCATCAACTTTCTGTCGCCAGAACCCCTCAACAGAATGACGTAGCAGAAAGGAGGAACAGGACATTAAAAGAAGCTGCAAGGACAATGATTGCAGAATCTGGACTACCTATGAGATATTGGGCTGAAGCAATCAACACTGCATGCTATACCCAGAACAGAAGCATGATCAACAAGAATCACCAGAAGACCCCTTATGAACTCTGGAAAGGAAGAAAACCCAACATGAGTTACTTTCATGTGTTTGGATGCAAATGCTACATCCTTAACAATGGAAAGGAGCATCTGAAAGTCTTTCAAGAGAAAGCTGATGAAGGTATCTTTATAGGCTATTCAAACTCCAGTAAAGCCTATAAAGTACTCAACAGAAGGACTCTACATGTTGAAGAGTCTATACATGTGAAGTTTGATGATAGCACCTCTGTTAAAGAAGTAACAGAGATCCTCAAAGAAGTCAGTATAGAAGAGAGAACACCTGAACCAACAGAAGAGGCAGTAAATAACCCTGTATTTCCAACACCTGTAACAAACCCCTTTCTGTTGAATGAAGACGATGATTCAGAAGATGAAGAACAAGAAAGACCTAGACAGCAACTGACAGAACCTGATCTGACATGGTTAAGAGTCCATCCCCCTAATCAAGTAATTGGACATATCAGAAGTGGTGTGCAGACCAGATCAGCATCAACAAAGAGAGAAGCAATGCTTGCCTGCTATATATCTCAGATGGAACCCATAACTGTAGAAGAAGCTCTTGCAGACTCAGATTGGATCAATGCAATGCAAGAAGAGCTTACTCAGTTTGAAAGGAACAAGGTATGAGAACTTGTTCCTAGGCCAAAACACCAGAATGTCATTGGAACAAAATGGGTATTCAAGAACAAAGCTGATGAAGATGGCAACATTGTAAGGAATAAAGCAAGGCTGGTAGCTAAAGGTTATTGCCAAGAAGAAGGAATAGATTTTGATGAGACTTTTGCACCAGTTGCCAGATTGGAAGCCATCAGAATATTTCTAGCCTATGCTGCCTACAACAACATCAAGGTCTACCAGATGGATGTCAAAAGTGCATTTCTGAATGGAGATCTTGAAGAAGAAGTTTATGTGGAACAACCACCAGGTTTTGTCATTCCTACTCACTCCTCCTATGTCTACAAGCTTAAAAAGGCCCTCTATGGTCTTAAGCAAGCTCCCAGAGCATGGTATGACACACTGTCCCTATTCCTAGTGAACCATGGGTTTACGAAGGGAAAGGTTGACAAAACTCTTTTCCAAATCTCTATTGCTAATCATATTCTGTTAGTACAAATACATGTTGATGATATTATATTTGGTAGTACTAATTCAGAACTGTGCAAGAAATTTTCTCAAGTGATGCAGAGTCAATTTGGAATGAGTATGATGGGAGAACTCGGCTACTTCCTAGGACTACAAGTCAAACAAGTTCCAGAAGGAATCTTTATCAATCAAGGGAAGTATACCAGAGACCTGATCAAGAAATTTAGAGTGGAAGACAAATCCTCAGTGAAGATTCCCATGAACACTTCACAAGGAATTGGTCCAGATGATGAAGGCAAAGATGTTGATGCAACTACCTACAGAGGAATCATAGGATCTCTGCTGTATCTGACTGCAAGCAGACCAGACATTTCATTCTCTGTTGGAATCTGTGCCAGATACCAATCAAAGCCCAAGGAGAGTCATCTTAGTGCTGCAAAGAGAATCATGAGATATATCAAAGGAAATCCAAATGCAGGCCTATGGTATCCAAAGGGAGGTAACTTTGAACTAATTGGTTACTCTGACTCAGATTTTGCAGGCTGCAGATTAGACAGGAAGAGCACCTCTGGTCATTTCCAAATGCTAGGAGGAAGGCTTGTTTCCTGGTTTAGCAAGAAGCAGAATTCAATTTCAACAAGTACGGCAGAAGCTGAATACATTGCAGCTGGGAGTTGCTGTGCTCAGCTACTCTGGATGAAGCAACAGCTGAAGGACTATGGCATTCAAGCAAAGGAGATCAAATTGCTTTGTGACAACACCAGTGCCATTGCCATCACTCAGAATCCAGTTCTTCACTCCAAGACAAAGCACATTGAGATTAGACATCACTTCATCAGAGATCATGTTGAAAAGAAGCACATATGCATGAAGCATGTGCCAACAGAAGACCAGCTTGCAGACATTCTGACAAAGCCTCTTCCTGAGGCTAGATTCAACAAACTGAGAGAGGAATTGGGAATGATGGATGAAATTCCAAGAGAAAGTTGAAAAGGAAGGCCCTCTGTTGCAAAATCTCTGCCAACAGAATACCTGTTGAAAGACCCCTTCTGTTAACCCCTTCTGCTCTTTATCCTGAACAGAACACCTCCATTTCTGACAGAACACCTCTGCAACAGAAACCCTCCCTTCCTTCCTTCAGAAAACCTCTTCTTACATCTAACAGAAAAGGTTGTAGACTTAGAAAATTTTGAAAAGCCGGGTGACCTAGTAACTTAATGAAGGTCTTTTACCATTTTACCCTTAAAACGGTATACAGCCGCAAAATATTTACTGCGCCTCCTTTTTCATTTATTGGTACCTTGGAACCGCAAATTATCTCAAACGTCCACTAACCCGTACCCATATATTCCCCTCATTTTAACCTAAACCGCTACTGCTTCCATTACTCTCAAGCTTACGAATTCTTATTTCTCCAAAACTCTCAACCGCTAAATCCGGTTATGGCTTTCTTGAACTTCACTGATCTCTCCAAGGAACAAAAAGCAACCCTGCTCAAGAATGTGTTGACAGGGATGAAGTGCGAACTAGATGTACTACCCAAATTTGCTGAGAAAGGAGAAAGGATGACCAACATCATTGACGGGCTGACAGAGTGTCAACTAAGCAAGGTCATCTCCTACGCTTATGAAGTCTACAGCAACATTGACACTGTTGAATTCTACCTCAACGCGTCCTACAAAGATGAAACCATCACCTCTAGAGTCCAAGGAGAAGAGATACTGGTTGATGCTGACATCATCAACAAAGTTTTTGACATTCAACTAGAGGAAGGCAGAGCCTCTCTATTTGATCTAGAGGAAGCTGACATCACTGTTCCTGAATTCAAAAGGAACTACTGCAGAAAAGGGGAAGAAGTGGAAAGGGTGAACATCAAGAAAAATCTGCTCAAGAAGGACTTTGAGCTGCTCATTAACATTTTCCACAAATGTTTATGGTGCAAGTATACCTCCACTGATGGTGTTACTACTGCAAATGCCAAGGCCCTCTATGCAGTACATCATGGGGTAAACGTCAACTGGGGACAGGTTATGGTACGGTCCCTGATTGAGTTCATCAAAAAGAAGAACCCCAAGACAGGTCTATATTCTGGAAAATTAGGCCATGGGTTGCTCATCTCTGAACTGCTTCTCAATCAAGGTGTAACCTTGAGGAAGACCATACCTCTGGATCACACAAAGGTAATCTTCCTATCTGCTTCTCCAAACAGGGAAATTGCTATCAAGGCAGAGCTTAAGAGACAGCTTCAGCTTGATAACAAGAGACAACAAGGAGACAAGGTCCAGAAACCTCTTTCTGAAGCACCTTCTGTGGAGAAGAAGAAGAAGAAGAAGAAGAAGAAGAAGAAGAAGAAGAAGAAGAAGAAGAAGAAGAAGAAGAAGGTGAAGAAAGCAGAACTGATTGCACCTCCTCCACCCATGAAGACTGGAAATAAAAGGAAGAGGATCACCAAGACTAAGAAGAAGGTTATTAAACCTTTAATTACCATGTCTGAGAAGGTGGCAGACATTCAGGGGGAACCAGAGAACCCCACTTCTGTTGCCACTCCAAAACAGAATAGGGTGCCAACTTCAACAGAGCACCCCAGCACAGGCAAAGAAGGGTATCTGTCTTTACTCGATAGACACTTTGCTCGTGTTCTAGAATGGAGAATATGGAGGATGGGACCCCTTCATAAGATCATCCAATTCTTTGACCATTATGAGCCTGAAGAAGAGGCCATACTGAAGTGGCTAGGCACTGATGATGTCTCAAAGTGTTTTGCCCTCAACTTCCTCCATTCTGTCCTCGAGAAGAAGAAGGCAAGTTACAAGGGAAAGGTTGTGCTCATATCCTCACCTTCAGAGGAGACAGTCAAACCCCTGGAAGAAGGAGAGATAGAAGCCTTTGAAGAATGGCTTTTTGCCAAGAAGGCAACAGAGTCTGTACAACCTCACTTTATCCCAGGAGAACCCTCTGTACCTAAGACAGAAGGGCAGGCTATGATGGAGCTCATCAAGGAATGGAGGACCTCCTTGATCGAAGAAAATGTATTTGAGGTAATCTCTCCAACCCCTTCTGTTCATATCTTAACAGAACCCCAAATCCCTTCCCTTCTTATTTCAACAGAAACCCCTCCTACAGAGAACCATCAACCAAAAACATCAGAACAGAAAACCTCCACCTCTCCTCACTCATCAAATAAGAAAACCAAATCATCCTCCACCTGCAAAGAACTTATCCCAATCAGGAACCGCTCCCCCTCACCTCCACCATCTCCTCCACAACAGAATGCCTCCCCTCAACTAAACATCTCTTCTCCCCAACCTACACCCCAACACCAGAATTCCCTCCCACAACAGAAATCAACTTCCACTCAAAATACCCCTTCACCCTCTTCTGCAGCATATTCTCCCAAAACCTCTCTACACTCTGCTGCATCTAATCCCAAGAGACAGCCTCTTCACCGCATTCTCTCGTCTGATAGTGAGAATGATGGCTTCCTGTCATCCTCTCTTGCTGGAGACCTCACTTCTAAACGTCAACCTACACCTACCAGAGAACCCTCTCCCCAGAAACCCTCTCTGCAACAGACCAGAATGCCAGAACCTGAAGGATCAATACCTCAAATCCCCTTCAACAGGTTTGTTGAAACTGCAGAAGTGTTTGGTGGTCAAGTCCTGGAAGGCATGGACAAACTGATCCAGATCAATGACAAGCACTTCGAGCACCTTTCTCATGTGAATGATAACCTCAACTCTGGGATGCAGTTTATCTCAGACCGCTTTGAAAATCTCACAGAATCCCTCCACAACTTCATGGCCTCATCCTCTGCCAGAACAGCTGCACTGTCAACAGAAGTGGACAGTATTCACAAGACTCTCTCTGTCTTTCATCAAACTCTACTGAATCAAGGAAAGGCCATCAGCACAATATCTGAGAATCTTGAGACACTGCATTGATCTGACCACAGAACTAAGAAGCAACTACTTTCCATTGAAGAAATGTGCAAAGTCCACCAAGATCAAGCTCAACATCTTCTCTCTGCTGACAGAGACAGATACCAGAAGATGGTCCTGCTGGAAGCCAACAACAAGGACATCTTCTCTGCTATTCAGAAGCAGCAAGGACTGATAGAAGGTCTCACTTCTGTCACTCAGACTTTACCAGAGGCCCTTGAGCAAATAGCTACTTCTCAGGTCTCAGAATTCCAGAAACTCAGTCTAATGCTAGAGGACCTCCATGATGCCAAAAAGGGGGAAGAGGACCCTCAACAGATTAAGCCTCGGTCCACCAGAACTCCTGCTAGAGCAGCCTCTGCTGAACCAATTGTTGACCCTGCACCATACTTTGAAGCTGCCATACAGAAAAAGAGAGCAATAGGTATACCCAGACCCCCATCTCCAGTAAAGAAGGGCACCAAGAAGAAGAAGATATTAGTTTTACTGATTGGAGATTGGGTGGATCCCAGAAAATTGATAGAGTTCAATTTGAAGAAATGAAAATGAAAATGACTCCCACACAACAACAGAACCTCTTCCTAGATATGGGGGATCCCTAGAAGAAGCTGAAGATTGGTACCAGAAGAACATTGTTTCTGGAAAGACAATTCATGAAGGAGTTCTTAGCTATTTGGATTGCAAGCTATCTCCCATATGGGCATCCTATCAAAGCTCTGGTAACCTATCTCAGATCAGAGCAGAAATCAATGAAGAGCTGTTAAGGCTTCAAAGATTGGAGGAAGAAGCTCTGCAAGAAGCTACTATGGAGAATGTGTAAGAAATAATTTTTGTAAACTATATCTAATAAAATCACATCTCTGCCTTTCACTTTGTAAGGCTTTTCCTCAATTCTTGTCTCTTTGCTTTCTGCCTGTGTTTGTTTGCTCTTTGAATTATTATCTGCTATCTGAATGTACTGCACTCTTACTATTTTCCTATGCCAAGTTGCCCACCAAGATTTTAATGAAAGTTTTAAACTTTAATTCTTTGTGGTGAAGGCACTTCTCTGGAAATAGTTAAAGGGTTTTGGCATCATCAAAAAGGGAGAAATTGTAAGGAATATTTGTAATTAGATTTTGATGATGCTAGATTAATTAGGACTTTAGAGTACCCCTCTTTAGACTTAATGTATTAGAATTTTCCTTTGTAAAACTCTTTAGTATAATCAACTAGCAAAAGGCCTCCAGAGCAGAAGGCCTACAAAGCAGAAAGCCTCCAGAACAGAAGACCCTTGATAAGGCTTTGGTTGAACAGAAGACCTTTGGTTCTCTGCTGTAGAACAGAAGACCTCAGGGTCTCTGTTAGCCTTTACTCTGACAGAAACCCTCCTGGTTCTCTGTTGGACATCTCTTCAACAGAAGTGCTCAAGACCTTCTCTGTTCAACTCTCTGCTAAGACACCAGAAGGCCTGACACTTAGGAGAATTTCACCAAGCCGGGAAACCAACTGAAAGATTCCTTCAACGGCTAGGAGTCTTGAACGGAAAAGCTACAGTACGCGCATTAAATGCACATTTAATGCCTCCCGTACTTTGTAGAGTAATTGCAGATGATTGGCCGCAATGTCAGGATAACTTTATCCCAAAATAGTAACCCACCAACTTTACCAGGTCCTAGGCCCGGGACTTGGAACCGTAAAACCGGGAACACCGATCCGAACCGAACCGAATTTTCCGGTTCGGTTCGGTTCCTATAATTTTAGACTTCATATTTTTTCGGTTCGGTTCCTATGGTATATGATCGGTTCAGTTCCGGTTCGGTTCCAGTTCCGGTTCGGTTCCAGTTCGGTTCCGGTTCCTAGGTAGGAACCGAACTTCTTATACATTGCATGAGTAATCTTCATTTAAGGTGCTTCTAGGTGGAATTTTTTGATGAAATTTTGTGAGCTTGTTTTCAATGAAATGTAGATTATGTCCTCTAAATGTGAGCTTAAAATTCAATTGAGAAGTTAGTTAAATAAATTATTAAAAAACACTACGGCAAAATACATATAAAAAACACAATGTTTTTCATATTTTATTTTACTCACTTCGCGATTGCATTTTAAGCTGAAATTTGGTGGATGTAATCTACACTTCACGTAGAACATGCTCACAATATATCATCAAAAAATTCTACCTGAAATGGAGGTGGCAAGACAACGTTCCGTGCAGAAAGTTCTTGTCAGCAATATTTGTCTTGCATAATATACCTTATATATTGTGGACCACGCCAATTTGAGTAGTTGTTATTTTACTACTTTAGTCGATTTTTATATTTATTATTTGTTTCTGATTGTATTTATTGTTTGATTCCACAATAAGGAAATAGCATTCCGCTGATTATGTTGTTAATTATTCATAGTAAATTACAAATATTACTGGTTAGTTTATTACTACATACTTTTTACTTATGGTGCATTACTAGTAGAAGAATACTACTTTGAGGTTGAACTACCTGCTATTGAATGTGTACCTTGAAGTTATTAAACCTTTTTGCTTGACAGGTGATATCTATTTTAAACATTTATGTTGTTCTTATGTTTAAACTTAATGTTTGCACTTGGATATTTTTGTGATATTTGAAAATTGGAATATAATGTATGTATAATGTAATGATCATAATTTCATCATTTAAAATTTGAATTTTTTTATGTAACTGAAGGTAAAATGTGTCAATTTTAGGAGGATAATAAATTTTTATTAGGAACCGAAAAATGTAAGAACCGAACCGAATTTAACTAGAACCGAACCGAATTTAACAACTACATTTTTAACTAGAACCGAACCGAAGTTAGCGTCTATATTTTTTAATACGGTTCCATCGAATTTTAACAAGAACCGAACCGATTTTAGGCCTACCAGGTCCTACTGGTCAAGTCAACTGCCCGCTCATTTAATGCAGTTGTCCTCCTTCTCCTCCAACGGGAAGACAACCTCAGTATAAAAGATACACTACGAAGAACAACCAAAAAAACTTTGCTATAACTTTTGCTACAACTCTGCACATACAAGATATTCAAACGCTAAAAACGCAAAAAGCCTCCTTGAGATTAAATCTTCATCATCCTCTACAAGAGAAGGCAGAAGTTGGAAAAATCCTTATTTCCAACTCAAGCAAAGTTCTAAGTGTTCTTCAACTCTTCAAGCTCATCACATACAAATTCTTTGTAACGAAGCAAGTTGGAGGAACCTCTGTTCTATATAGAACCTCTTCTTTCACAAGAAGGACGTCCAAGTACCTGGAGCAGTGAAGTGGTGATACTTCTGGGAAAGCTCAGTGAAAGGACCAGTCTTAGGGAAGCCGGAAGTGCATCCAAGAAGACATCTACACTTGAAGAAGACGTGGATAGCTTCTTAAGTGATAGGGATAAGGCATTGTAAACGGACGTTTTTACAAGCTTAGTGGAACAATGGACTAGAGGAACAAGTTGTTCCTTGAACCACTATAAAAAGCCCTGGTGTCACTTACTTACTGTATTACATTCATTACTTTTATTTGAACTGCTTAACTCCAAAGACTTGGTATCTGTGTTCAGCAGAACTTGTCTTGTGAGTTAACAGAAGGCCTACTGCCTTTGCTTCTCTGAGGCTACTAACAGAACTCCCTACCAGAACCCCATCCGCTGCCAGTCTGTTCTGCCAACAGAACAGGCTATTCTATTAAATCTGGTACTTAACTGAAAAAGTTAAAAACCAATACAGTCTATTCACCCCCCTCTAGACTGTATCCAGTACAACCGGGACCAACAATATTAATTATTTCCTATTCATATTCCATATTAATATTTTGAGCATTACTTTAAAGATCAACTAGTTTTGTTTCATCTATTAATAATTACTAGAATCAATCGGTTAATACGCTTGTTTTTAATTCGGTTCCTTCAAAGGTAGTAAACTTGGGTTGTTAATGCATGCATCTCATGGTTAATAAACCAAGGGGAATTAATTATATTGATTAAACCAATAAACCGCTTGTGTTGAGGTTATCAATCTCAATCGTTTTCATCTTAAGCTTATTGCTACTATCGAATTAAGATACGGCGCTTGTTCTATATTGACTCGATAGTAAGTTTTATTAATGAACGCATCTCGTTATTAATAACTACCCTCGATGAACTGGATATACTCCTCGATTGAGTATTCGAGAGGAAGATAGTTAAAGATATAGCCGGGATCGATGAACATTTCATTAAGTGGATAAAAGCAAAACCAAGTCCTCATCTCTATTAATTAAACTCATATAAGTTGTTCATCTTAGTGTTTAAATACATTTTTAATCACCCAATCAAAACCCCCTTTGTTACTATTCATATTAAAGAAAAGTATTCATTTCCCTATGGATACGAACCGTACTTCGTTATACTACGTATATTCATTGTATTGTATTTATTTTGAGTGCACCTCACGACAAGTGCACGTCAACAAGTGATCCATCCTGAAACTAACTTCGCCTTAAAATCTCTAAAACGACATGCCACCGTGGATAAAACAATGTTCTTTATCCTAGGATCATCATCAAGGTGGAATAAATTCTGAAACAATAAAAAGCAAATTATTAAATATTCACATTTTAAAAATGTATGAAAGACAGATACTATTCAACAAGATTTATTACTAAACACACATTATAAATCATTTTAACTAAGATACTTACCCTAGTGTCGTCCCAAAGAGTATCTCTCAAGCCCGTAGATACGCCAGACCACCTCCAATTGATGTTCAATTTGCGCGTACATAAACCAATATGTTGCCCAAATTTCAATCTCAACTGACCAGTCGCACGACCAAGTGGATCAAATTGTAAGCACATAGGTTCAGTTACTTTTAGCCCCTTGAATGCCCCCCTCCCAGGTTTCTTACCAGCGTCCTTCCTTTTTTGTTTTTTCTTCATCAATGCTTTTTGGATCTCATCCAATGAGTATCCCGCATCCTCCATTTCTCCTCTAATATCAGCCTCCTCTTCATTATTAGAAATGCGTCGTGATCTAGCATCATCAATTGCATCCTCATCATTTAAAATGTCTTCTTCATCTAAAACAAAATCCTCATCATCATTAGCCATGGTGGAGTGCCTGCATGTTAAGTAAAATATGAAAAAAACATTAATTCACATTCATTTATTAACATAAAATATAAAAAAAACATTAATTAACATTCATCTAAACTAAATTTGTACCTTAAACTACACTAAGACTTTGCAACTTCAATCCCTTCTTGATGATCTGAGCGCATATATTGCCCGTCGATATCTTTTTCTTCTGTGAGTAAGATTTTAGGGACTGAAAAAGGTGGGAAGTCTTCATGTTGATTATACTCAACCTCATCACTAACATCAGAAATGCCTAAAATATGTCTCTTCCCTGGAACAACAACACTCCATCTGTTTTCAACAGGATCTGTTATGTAGAAAACTTTTTTAACTTGTGTTGCAAGTATGAATGGCTCATCACTATCACGGAAATGACTAGTGTCAACTAGAGTGAACCCGCAATCATCTATCTTCACACCACGTCGGTTGTTTTCAACCCACTTACATTGAAACATGGGAACATGAAAATCAGTGTAGTGAAGCTCCCATATTTCTTGTATGATCCCATATTAAGACAACTTTGCGTCGATAGGAGATTTATCTTTAGCACTTGCATATTCTCTAGATGATGCCACCACTGTAACTCCACTATTTTGCACTGTTGGCTTGTTATCTTGACGTTTAGTGTAGAAGGTAAATCCATTAATGGCATAACCCTCATAAGAGTACACGCACTCCCGAGGACCATATGCTAACCACTTTATTGTGGCAGAAACATTATTGCGCGTGTTAGACAACTGTTGCATCACGTGGGCATTAAACCAACCGACAAAAGTACGATTATGCTCTTGCATTAGTGCTCTTTCACCTTTAGATGGATACTTCAGGGCCATCTCACACAAATGTTGTTCCACATATGGACGAACCTCGGAAAGGTGTTGCAACACAAACAAGTGGGCTTTATTTTGCTTCTCTGTAGAAGGTAAGATTTCTTTGGCATCGATAGTTCCTTTTCCTTCAAGTCTTCCTTCATGTCGAGATTTTGGGAGCCCAATAGGTTGCCTATTGGATAAGTACTCAGCACAGAACTCGCTAACTTCCTCCGTTATAGTTCCTTGGATGATACAACCTTCAGGTCGAGAAGGATTTCGCACTTTACTTTTCAGTGTAGACATGTGTCTCTCAAATGGGTACGCCCACCTCAAGAATACTGGACCACACATCTTGATTTCTCAAACCAGATGTACTATTAGATGGATCATTATGTCAAAGAATGAAGGTGGGAAAAACATTTCAAATTGACATAGTGTTACGATAACATCAGCTTGCAAATCATCCAATGCTTCTGGATCAAGAACCTTGTTACATATTGTATTAAAAAAGGCACACAGTCTTGTAATAGCAACTCTGACATGTTTTGGCAAGATAGATCGAATTGCAATGGGCAAGAAAACTTGCATCATAACATGGAAATCATGGGATTTCATCCCAACTAATTTCACACCATCAGAAGAGACAAGCTTTTTTATGTTGGAAGAGTATCCTGTAGGAACTTTAATATTGTACAAACACTCACAAAAGATTCGTTTTTCAGCTACAGACAAGGTATAACAAGCGGGAGGTAGAGTAAATGTAGACTTCTTTTTTCCTTTGTCGCTCTTATCTTGCACCCACAATTCAGGTCGAATTTGCATTTCTTGCATGTCTCTCCGGACATGTATGGCATCTTTTGTCTTTGTTGGGATGTTCAATAATGTCCCAATAATAGCATCACAAACATTCTTTTCAATGTGCATCACATCAAGACATTGTCTAACTGTCAAGTGTTGCCAATAAGGAAGCTTCCAGAATATGGACTCTTTTTTCCATAAAGAGGTAGACTCTTTGTTCTTCTTTTTTGATTTGCCGAAGACATGCACAACACCCTTATGACGTTCATAAACTTCTTTTCCAGTTAAGGGTCTAGGAGCAGATCTCAACTCAACATCTCCATCAAATGCTTTCTTCTTCTTGCGATAAGGGTGATGTCGAGGAAGATACCTCCAGGTTTTCATATACACATACTTCCCCCAATGAGGTAGATATGTGGAGTCCAGGTCATCATCACAAATGGGACAAGGTTTCTTTCCTTTCACCTTATATTCGGACAGATCCCCATATGCGGGAAAATCATTGATTGTACAAAACAACATGGCACGCAATGTGAAGTACTCACGAATATGTGCATCAAAGACTGAAACTCCTTCATCCCACAATGTTTTCAGATCATCAATGAGAGGAGCGAGGTAGACATCAATGTCATCCCCGGGTTGTTTAGGTCCAGATATTAAAAGCGACAACATCATATATTTGCGCTTCATGCACAACCAGGGTGGCAGGTTATATAGAACCAAAAGAATCGGCCATGTACTATGTTGACTACTAAAGCTCCCATATGGATTCATTACATCCGTACATAGAGCTAGTCTTACATTCCGCACTTCCTTGCCGAAATCCGGAAATGATGCATCAATAGTTTTCCATTGGGGAGAGTCGGTTGGATGTCTTAGCATCCCATCTTTCTTCCGCTGCTCTCCATGCCACCTCAAATATTTTGCATTTGTCTTCATCGAAAAAAGACGCTTCAACCTCAATATTATGGGAAGATACCACAACACTTTTGCTGGTGGCCCTTTCTTATCACTCTTTGAGTCAATGTCATCACGTTTGTACCGCGACTTACCACAACGTGGACACTTGTTCAACATGCGGTATTCATTTCGGTACAAGACACAATCATTCGGACATGCGTCGATCTTAAGGTACTCTAAACCCAAAGGGCACATGAGCTTTGATGGAGTATATGGCCCAGGAACCCCCGGCCCATAGACTCCCATTACTGTAGCGAAGGCCCAATAGGCACGGAAAGTACAGCAGGCCCAAATCACAGCACCCCAGGTGCCAAACAGCCCACGACAAACACTGGAATGCCTTCGGCCTCCTGGCCGAAGGCTCATAAGCTTACAGTACAGCTTCTTTTTGAGCACTCAAAGTGTATGGGAGAAAGCGGCGAAAACAGTTGCCCTCGGCACTTAGAGCCCTCAGCACCTAGAGGCCCCCGGGATGAAGAGCCTTCGGCTAATCATCTAGGGCCGAAGGTTTCTCCTCGACAGAATCTCCCGCCCACATGCGCTGGATCAACGTACCAAGTACAAACATCACATCCAACCACCGCATTTAATGCGGCCACATGCGAGTGCCAGTGCCACTCCGTTGAGGTGACCCCTCGACCGCCAGAATGATGATGTGTGTCCCTATCTGGCATTTAATACTACTATAAATAGCACCCCTTTCCCCATTTGTAATCCAGGCTCAATACGCTCAATACATTCTCAACAATACATACTCTCTCTACTTTTGCTCTGACTTCTCTCTACTCTCTCCCCGCAATAACCCTTCGGATAAACTACTCCCGGGTACACTTATCCATCATTTGGTGCTCTCGTTGAGAGGTCGAACAATCAAGTAAGAAACCCTCCCCTTCAGCTAAAAATACCTACCAAAATGGGAAGAACCACCTATGCTCAGTCCAAGAACCTTGAGGACAACAACCTGGCCCTCGGTGAAGTCAACGCCCCCGGAGCCTCTAACAAGGCTCCCGAGGGCGGGGGGTCATCACTGAGTTGGAACAGGCTGCTGTTGACCTACGCCTTCAGCTCCAACAAAACGCTCTCGATGCCCGCATTGGCATCGAAACTCGAAGGAGGGACCGAAGCGAAAATCAAGTGAGCCCTCCAGTTCTCACTATCGACGTACAGTCGGCATTCTCTACCTTCATCCAAACACTCATTCAAAACTCTGATGCCTTCGGCACTCTGGTGCCCCTTCAACCACAAATCGGGGAGAACGCTGTTCTTCTCCCACGTCCACCCCCCTTTGTGAACCCTACCCCTCGGGTGGGGAACGACGAAGGGGTCGTAGGTCAGGACACCGCCTCTCAGGAGGTCCAATCCCGGGACCGCCATGGCACAAACAAAGAAAGGCCCCGGACCTCCGCCCTCGAGAGGCTTGGAGAGGCGCAAGACCGCTGAGGGGTCCAAGACCGCCTCGGGGGGAAGGCGTTCCAAAGACCTCAAGAAAGTGGCGGATCCGTCTCTAGGGCAGACGGAAGACGTCCTCCTCAGGACAAAGGTAAGGCACCACTTCATGCCGATGACGCCAGGCACCAAATCAATCAGGCCAACACGACCCGTGTTCGTTCGCAGGGGGTGGAGGCCCTCCCGAAGGATCACAGGGACGAGATTATCGCGGACCTCCAGCACCGGCTTGATGAAATGGAGGCCCATCGAGCACATACCGCCGTCGCCACCCCTCATGCAGATCCCAAATATGAGGCCATGATGGCCAAAATGGAGGAGATGCAAAAGAGAATAGCCGAAGGCTCCGGGGAACCTGTCATCCAACTCCGGAATAGAACGCCGTTTACCCCAAGGGTATTGGCGGCCCGAATTTTAGAAAAATACTGGGGGCAGCCCATCAGGCCCTACGAAGGGAAAACGGACCCCCAAAAGCATTACAGCCGATATCAGAACTGCATGATGATGGTGGGGGCGTCGGACGAATATTTGTACCGTTGGTTCCTCTCCACCTTAGAGGGACCAGCGTACGAATGGTTCAAACGATTACCCGAAGGCTGCATCGATTCATGGCAAGAACTTGCTCAACGCTTCTTGACACAGTTTGCAGGGAGGCGCCGCTCAAGAAAACACTTCTCCCACTTGCTGACGGTGAGGCAAAGGAAAGAAGAGACCCTTCGGGACTTCTTAGAACGCTGGAGGACGGAGGCAGATAAAGTTGATGGGACCCTCCTGGCCCTCCTTCAAACAGTCCTTCGCCCGGGGAACTTTTCAAGTAGCCTCATCATCGAACCTCCCCGCGATTACATAAGGGCCCTGCAGTGGGGGGACCGGTACGCTGAGGCCGAGGAGGTGGAAAAGTGCCATCACAACCCCGATCAGCATCGCCCTCGGCCAGATGACAAGGGTAACCGGGGGCCGGGGGCCGGGGGCTCCTCATAATCAATCCAAGGTTTCGGCACCCCCAGTGATCGCCCCCAGCATGGCCAAGCCAAGCCCGGGGGAGGTTACAAGGGAAACCCGAAGACTTGGGCCCGGCCCATTCTTTTGGAGCACCCTCGGACTCCCTTGACGCACCCCGTCAGTGTCATCCTAGACTTCGCCGAGGAGAGGGGCCTTGTGAAGCGCGACTCTCGTGCACCTCTGGAGGTATACGCCATCAACCCCAATTATCCTTACTGTCGGTTCCACCGCAACCAAGGGCACAGTACCGACGACTGCCATCAGCTGAAGACGACCATTGAAAGGTTGATACAGGCAGGCCACTTGTCCCAATTCATCAGAGGCCCTCCGCCTCAAGGGACCCCTCACTACCAGGGGGCCCTAAGAAAGCAAACGCTTGGGTCAACCCAAACACCATCCCCCTCGGCGACCCGAAGGGTAAGAAAAGGGAGATCGGAAACCTCGATGAGGAGGAGGAGTACAACCAGTACCAGGAGAAAGAGCGCCACATCCATATGATCACTGGAGGTAACACAGGGGGGACTCCACCAGCCAGTGGAAGAAGTGGGCTCAATCGCTATACGTGGGGGAAGTCACTCATATGCCCCTGGTAAAGCGGCTGAGGGAGGAACCCATCACCTTCACCAACGCCGATCTCCCCCCGGCTTCCTCTCCGCACAGGGATGCCCTCGTCATCCGTACGGAGATCAACAACACCATCATCCACCGAACTTACATTGACACGGGCAGCTTCGTCAATGTAATGTACCTCACCACATTCAGAGAGATGCATCTGGAGAGGGGGTCCCTTCGGCCCATCAAGACCCCTCTCGCCGGCTTCACCCGAGACACCATTGATTCTGAGGGGGTCATTACCCTCCCGGTACTATTTAGCGACGGGCTCCATAGAGCCAAGCTCGAAGTGGAGTTCGTCATCGTCAACATCGACTGCGCCCACAACATCATCCTCGACAGACCAGCCCTCGAGGACCTCGAAGCCATCATCTCCATGAGGCATCTGTGCCTCAAGTTCCCCGCCGAAGGAGGCTTCGGGTACTCAAGGGGGAATCAAAAACTTGCCCGCGTTTTCTACCTTCAAGTGACAAAGAAGGTTAGCAAGACCGAGTTCCGTGTTGACACCATCACCAGAGCCGTGGAGGAAGAAGAGAAGAGGCCGAGGGTTGAGCCCGTCGAGGAAGTAAAAGACTTCACACTCGATCCGGCCAAGCCGGAGAGAGTTGTGAAGATTGGAGCCAAGCTCCCCGAAGACCTGAAGACCGGCATAACTGAAGCCCTCCGTGCCTACTCCATTGTTTTTGCATGGGGGCCGGAGGACATGCCCGGAATCAGCCGAAGGGTCATCACCCACCGCCTCTCGGTGGACCCTTTGGTCAAACCTATACAACAGCGAAGAAGACCCCTCTCGGCCGAGAGAAGGGATTTTTTGAAAAAGGAGGTCGCCATGCTCCTCTCCATCAAGCACATCAAGGAGGTAAAATACCCCTCATGGCTGGCTAACGTAGTCCTCGCATAAAAGCCGCCCACCTTCCACATGTGCGTGGACTACACTGATTTAAACAAGGCATGCCCCATGGACCCCTTCCCCTGCCAAATATTGATCAACTGGTGGATGAGACCGCGGGGTGCGAGATCATGTCCTTCCTCGATGACTTCCGAGGGTATCACCAAATTTTCATGCACGAGGAAGATGCCAAAAAAACAGCCTTCATGACTCCCGAGGGCATCTTCTGCTACCTTGTCTTGGCCTTCGGCCTTAAGAACTCAGGCGCCACTTACACCCGGATGGTGGCCAGAGTTTTTCAGGCTGTCCTAGGGTGCACCATGGAGGCCTATGTTGACGACATGATCTTCAGAAGCAAACAATCATCGAGCCATGCTGACGACCTCCGGGAGATCTTCGCCATCATGCAAAAGTTCAACCTTCGGCTAAACCTGAAGAAATGCACCTTCGGCGTGCAAGGAGGCAAGTTTTTAGGCTACATGGTGAGCCGAAGGGGGATTGAGGCCAACCCCGAGAAGATCCAGACCATCACCAACATGGAGCCCCCACGCAACGTGAAGGAGGTCCAACGGTTGACGGGCCGCCTGGCAGCCCTCAACCGCTTCCTATCCAAATCGGAGGAGAAGTCCTTACCCTTCTTTCAGATCATGAGGAAGACCATCGGCTTCCAATGGACCTCAGAGTGCCAAGAGGCCTTCGACGAGCTGAAACAATATTTATCTTCACCCCCTATGCTCTCCAAACCCAAGGTAGGGGAAACCCTTTACCTTTACCTTGGTGTTAGCCCGGCGACCATCAGCTCAGTACTCATCCGGGAAGAAGATGGCGTCCAGCATGCCATCTTCTATGTTAGCAAGACCCTCAGGGAAGCGGAACTCTGGTATTCCCCTGTGGAAAAAAAAGGTGCTAGCTATTGTCTGGACTATCAAGAAGTTGGGCCACTACTTCCAAGCTCATCCGGTCCAGGTCCTCACGCACCAACCCCTCAGCGCTTTGATGAGGGGCCCCACCAGCTCCTCCCAGATGGTAAAGTGGGTTATCTTCCTCAGCCAATACAACATCGACATCCGTCTGAGGCCTGCCATCAAGGGCCAAGCCCTGGCGAACTTCGTGACGGAATGCACGGTGAGATCAGCCACGGACGAGGAGCCTTCGGCATCCTCGGATGACTGGTGGACTCTCTACACCGACCGCTCCTCCGCTATCAAAGCTTGTGGGGGAGGGGTAGTTCTCATTTCTCCCGAAGGCTTCCGGGCCTATTATGCCACCCGCTTCTCTTTCAAAGTCTCCAACAACGAAGTCGAATATGAGGCCCTCCTCTGTGGCCTTCGGATGGCAGCTAACATGAAGGCCCGACATATCCACATCAAATGCGATTCCATGTTAGTCGTCGGCCAAATTTCAGGAGAGTATGAGGCCAAAGAAGGGAGGATGAAACAATACAAGGAAGCCGCCAAGGAATTGCTTAAGGTATTTGAGGAACACTCTCGCGCTCAAATACGGAGGGCTCAAAATTCTGAGGCCGACATTTTATCAAAGCTCTCGGCTGAATCCCCCGAGCACATATCCAAAATCGCCAAAATCGAGGAGTTCAGTCTCTCCAGCATACATGCCAGCCCCATCATGAATATACAACAAAGACAGGAGGACTGGATCTCAGAAATCATTGCCTTCATCACCACAAGGCAACATCCCTAGGATGAGGCCCGCGCCAAGATGGCAAAGTTGAGGGCCCCCAGCTACACCATCGAGGACGGAAGGCTCTACAAACGATCCTACAATGGAAAGTTGCTCTGGTGCCTTCATCAAGATGAAGCCGAAGTTGCAATGGAGGAAGTGCACAGTGGCACTTGTTCAGCTCATCAGGGACCCTTCTCCATGTCCTGAAGGCTCATAATCCAGGGCTACTTCTGGCCTACGATGGCCCGAGATTGTGCGGATCTCGCTCGAAGGTGTACCGCATGACAAGACTTCCAGAAAACCCCCGGCAGGCCAGCGGTCAACTATGCCCCCATCAGCACATCTATACTCTTCGCTAGATGGGGGATAGACCTTGTGGGCCCTCTTCCGAGGGGTACCTCCAACAACAGGTACATCATCGTTGCCATTGACTACTTCCCCAAGTGGGTGGAGGCTGAGCCCCTCGCCAGCATTACTGAAGCCAGATGCCGCCACTTTGTCCTCAAGAACATCCTCACGAGGTTCGGTGCCCCCTTCTGTGCCCTCCTAGAGGCATGGGGCATCAAGCACACCTTCTCATCCGTTGCTTACCCTCAAGGCAATGGTCAAGTGGAGAACGCCAACCAGACATTACTTGAGGGCCTCAAAAAGAAGCTGGAGGCCGAAGGGGGAGGCTGGGTAGAAGAACTCCACAACATCCTATGGGTCTACCGCACAACCCCTCGGCAGGCAACACGAGAAACACCTTTCTCCCTTTGCTATGGATTCGAAGCCAAAGCTCCAACGGAGGTGACCCTTCCTACCCGAAGGGTGGCCCAGTACAACCCTGAGGTCAATGACGCCAATATGGCCCTCGACCTCCACCTCATTTCAGAACGCCGATAGCAGGCCTTCATTCGGGCAGAAAACCATCGGAGGCAAGTGAAGGGTTACATCGACGCCAAGGTCCGCTCTCGAGAATTTCAAGTGGGGGACTATGTCCTCCGAAGGAGGGAAGCTAGCCGACCAACCGAGGGCGGCAAAATGGCTCCTAAGTTTGAAGGCCCTTACATCGTGGCAGCTATCATCAAGCCTGGGACTTACAAACTCAAACGCCCCAATGGGACAGAGGTCCCTAGGCATTGGAATGTACATCACCTAGTTAAATTTTATCAATAATGTTAGAGCGGCCAAGCCCTCATAACTAATGAATGTATTATCCTTCAAAATTCGAAGAGTGAAGACATATTGAAGACACTAAAAACAAGAAACAAGACTCTTATGAGCGGCCGAGCCCTCATAAAAAGCTCCCGGCCCAAGGCCTTATTACAAGCAAAACCCCTCGGCACCAGGTGCCGGGGGTACGCACTCCTAACAAACTTTCAACAGCGGAAGAAAAACACCAAGTGTTTCCCGAGAAGACCGAAGGGTTTTTAAGAAGACCCCTCGGTACCAAGTACCGGGGGCCGTATGCTGAAACAAGCACTAAGTGTAGTTTCCAAAGCCGTACCCCTCGAGGACGCATTTATACCGAAGGCGCCACCTATCGGTGCTGGTAGCACGTAGTGCCCCTGGCCATTTGCAACCAATGTGCAAATGAAAAACCCTTCCCTGAAATGCTTTCCGCGCCATTACCCCAAGGGTATGGCAGGCAACTAATATGCCCAAGATTCGACTTTCAAAAACGAAATGCTTCTCGCGCCATTACCCCAAGGGTATGGCAGGCCAAAGACTACGTCTCGTGCTGAGGGAACGACTTTCAAAACTGAGGCGCTTTCCGTGCCATCCCCCAAGGGGAGGTAGGCTACAGACTATGTCTCATGCCCAGGAAACGACCCTCGATCCCCTCGGAACTCGGAAGGTTAACCCGAGGGGGGAGCTAATGGTGTATGTTGTTGCCTCCCGATAGGCGAAGCCTTACCAAGAAACCAAGTTTCTTGAAGCCTTCCCTTCATTACCAAAAAAATGGGGTGAAGGGGAGTAGACTCAACGAGAAATCAGTGAGTACACAACTTCAACAAATCCAAACAGGAAGCCCTTCGGTATCACAAGACAACACAGATCATACCGAGGGCTTCCCACGGGAACACCCACGGTACCTGGAAGCTACTAATCCCCGAAGGCTATCATCCAAAAAATGTTGTCAAATATCATTCAGGTCCACAACTGACGGCCTCCGGCGCCATCCAATACCGAAGGCTTGATCCTATGATAAGGTGAAAATTTGCTAACTCCAGGAAACAACGACTCAAGGGATATCGAGGGCATCCACTTTCCGTCCGCCCTTACTACAACATGAATGTCTTACAAAATTTTCCTAAGTCCACACTTTGGAACCCACTATGGCCGAGGGTGAGCACCCACGGACATGATCTTGAGTTTCCTAAGTCCAAATTCCAGCAACCCCCGGCACTACAATCTACACCGGAGGCTGGTACTCATAGGGCTCATTTACGAAAGGCCAAGTGACAGGTGACATGTAGGAACTCTTTCTAAGTCCCAAACATTAGGCCCTCGGTCAAATCAGCATGCAAGTCAGGGGACCTAATAACCAAGGGCCACACAATGCACACCACTTGGAAAATTTTCTAAGTCCTAAATGGATGGCCCTCGGTCAAATCTCCATGCAGCCAGAGGAGTCACATAACCGAAGGCTCAGTAGTGAGACTACACTTGGAGAAATTTTCTAAGTCCTAAATGGATGGCCCTCAGCCAAATCTCCATGCAGTCAGAGGGGTCACACAACCGAAGGCTCAGTGGTGAAGCTACACTTGGAATATTTTTTCTAAGTTCTAAATGATAGGCCTTCGGCCATACATCTAGCCAGGCATACATTCACGCATAAAGGAAAAGCAAGGCGGGGAAAGACGAAGACATACAAAAGAGAATGACAACCGAGGGCAAGTCATAATGCAAACATATACACGCATACATGAAAGGAACGTAAAGAAAAACGAAGGTCATTCACTTACTAGAAAAAAAAAAGAGAAAAGCAAATTCATGCATATCAAAAGCCCGAAGGCATCATCCATAAAAGAGAACAAGAATGATGTTAAGTGTTTGGTACAAACGGGCCAAAGCCGAGAGCTACAGATTGTCATTGCAACAAATATTGTTCAAAATATTTACAAATACAAAATCACTCGGCGGTTTTCTCCTCAACGGCCTTGGGAGTAGCGTCCTCTTCAGCAGCTTTGGAGGTAACCTCTCCACCAGTATTCTCCTTGGCACCACCATCGCCAGACCCCCCCCCATCATCATGTAATCTTCAATCACTGGCCTTTCTTCGCCCGGGGGGAGGGGGATTCTCACATCAGGCTGCAACGAGGGAAGGCCGTACACCGCCGGGTCGAATTGATCGAGGGAGACGTTAAAGTGACGAGCGAGCCTCCGGTATATCAGGTGCTGGGTGAAGAACTCACCCCCTTGGTAGTAGCAGTCGCCTCTCTCGGCCAACCACTCCTTACCGGGGCCGTCAACCCAGGCGTCAACCTTCTTCCGCACCACGGAGGAGACCCATTCTTCCCTATCAGCAGCCTCCCAGCCTTCGGCAGTGAAGGCATCAACCGCGGCCTTCCCAGCTTTCGCTACCGCCTCGTTCTTG
This sequence comes from Cuscuta europaea, assembly GCA_945859875.1. Lineage (NCBI taxonomy): Eukaryota > Viridiplantae > Streptophyta > Magnoliopsida > Solanales > Convolvulaceae > Cuscuta > Cuscuta europaea. The sequence continues at coordinate 88,044 of CAMAPE010000010.1, forward strand.
GCCCTCTCGGCCTCGTTGGCGGCTCTCTTGGCAGCCTCGGCAGCAACACTCTCGGCCTCAACCTTCCCCTCGGCCCTGGCCTCTGCTCTGGCGGCCTCCATCTTTAGCTCCATCTGTTGAAGGGCCACCTCCAGCTTGCACATTTCCTTAAGGGAAGCATCTTTTTCAAGGATAAGCTTCTTCAGGGACTCCTCCTACTGGGCCTTCTGGAGGCGCCATTCTTCCAGCCGCCGGGCCTGTTCACCGAGGGCTATGCAAGCCTATAAGCAATGAACAAAGAAATCAAGCTATCATTCGAGTTGTACTAAGTAAATGAAAAGGAAAACTAAGGAACAGAGACTTACGGTAAGGGATGACCGGAGGATCTTGCTCTCGAGGGCAAAATCATCATAGGTGCCGAGATCCTCCATATCCAACTCCGAAGTAATCCCCTGCAGGAAGGCCTTCGGCTCAACCGTGTGCATCACGGAAGTTCCGGGGGCCAGGGAGAATTTCACGGTCTCTCGGGGGAAATCTCCCAAAGGAAGATCAGAAGGAGCCGTCGCCACCTCAGCATGCGGCTCAGGAGTGGAATGTTCATCCACTATCACAATCGAGGGGTCATCCTTCCCAGCATCCCCCTTTTTGGGTTTCTTACCCCCAGGACCACGCCCTTCCTGACGGCCTTCCTCTTCTCTGCAACAACGGCTCCTTGGGAGCTCCCAGCCACATCAACGGTGGCAACAGCCACAGAAGGCACAACCACCTCCTTCGGGAAAAAGCCACCGACGGGTGGCTGACCCGAGGGATCCTTCTTCCTGGCTTGGGCCTTGCCCTTCTTCTTCATGGCAAACAGAGTGTTCGCATCCATGTGATTACCTGCAAAAAGAAAACACGAGATGGTTAGACCGAGGGGTAGAAAGCACGAACAGAAATTGAAGTACAAAAATTCCTAGGTACAAAATATAAGGCCCCGGCAACTACCTCCTGTTCCCCCGAAGGCTTTGTCAAGGATGGGGTACTTCTCGTCTGTTTCCCCCAAGAAGCGGTATCGCCGGAAACCAAGGGAATACAAATCGCTCTCGAGGATGCATTCCTTGATGGCTACGTTCTTATTCCGCCCCTCCGGGATCTTGGCAATCTTGAGACCATCTTTTTCGAGGGCGGCACTTCCCACCCTCTCATGCCGACGGAAACGGTCTTGCAGCTCCCTCGGGAAGGGGCTCTCATCCAGTCTGACATAACACCATCGCTCCTTCCATCCTTTATTTGAGGAGGGCGCCTCGGTGAACAGCTTCCACTGGGCTATCTGCTGCAGGATCGCGAAGCCCTCGGCATTCGCATGGCCACCCCGACACAGGTTGAAACTTTGAAAGAAAAGGTCCAAGCTAGGGGTTACCACCCGGGACTGGCAGAGGTGCAGGAACCCGGCTATATAAGAGTGACTGTTGGGGGTGAGTTGGCAGGGGGCTAAGCCAACGAACCTGAGATACTCCCGAAGGAATGGGTGCAATGGGAACCGAAGGCCCATCGACACTGAAAGAATGTGAACCACTATGCACCCCTCGGGAGGTCGAGACAGGATATCCTCAGGGCCTGGCTCTATCACTGTTGCCGCTGGACCAACGTGCAGCTGCGTGACGTAGCATTCCGCTCTGTCAGCCTTCGACTTTATATCAAGAGCGGCGGTGTTAAGGAAGGAATAACCCTCGGGCAGATCGATGGGTTTTCCTTGATCAGCAACGCTACCCTTCTTCTTGGGAGCGGCAGCCTTCGTCTTCTTATTCTTCCTGGGGGCCACTCCGAGAGGCGTCGGGTTCAAGGGCCGGGAGGTGCTAGCTTCACCAGCGTTGCGCGCAGGGAGGACGGCGACAGTAACCTTCTGCCTCTCTTTCTCCTCCTCTTCCTCGGCGGTTTGAACGGCGAGGGCCAGCTCCTCGTCTTCATTTACTTGTTCGAAATCCTCGGCATCGGCCTCAGCAACGAGCTCCTTCTGTATCTCCATGGCAACGGCAGAATCACCACCCACCGAAGGCTGCTCGCTCGTGGACTCCACATCTGAGATACTCTCCTCCTCTGCCGAGGGCTCCCTCGATATGTTTTGAGAATCGCTTTGCGAAGACATCCTCGAGAACTAGGGGATGAGGGGTTCTAGAAATTGAAGGCTCCCTAAACAACTCTAGCACTTAGCCTAAGGGCGAAAATACGCTAAGGAACTCGAGAACAGGAGGAGCAACTGACCTTGGGAAGTAAGGATTTGATCGAAGGGTTGTTTCTCTCTCTAGAAAAAATCCGGCAGAGCTTTGCTAACAATGAATCGCATAAGGGGAAAGGCTCAAGCCTTGGGGTATTTATAGGCACCCAAATCCGGGTTTGGGCCCAAAACCAGGCCTCTGGTTATGAAAGTCATCATAACACGCCGCCCCCTTCCGCCAACTGGTGATACCACCCGAAGCTAGCCAACAGCCACGCGCCACGTGGAAGTCCTCTCCAACGGCTACATTTTAAATGTTCCATATTCCAACGGTCCTATTGAAAACGGCTATATTTTGAAAACACAGGGGTGCTCCTGGCCGGTACCCCTCATACAACATCACAAGTGCCTTCGAACTTTCTCCTTCAGGAGCCCACAGCTTAACAAGGGGTAAACCCTTCGGGAACCCTCAGTCCTCAACGCATCGAGGGCCAGGAAAACTCGGGGGGAGCACACCTTCATCAACTGTTCCCCCGGCCACGCAATAAGGAGATCCCTCGGGGGCATCAAATTTGAAACCCCTCTTAGGTGGACAGCCTTCGGCATACAACAACGGGACCCTCGAGTGCCCTCATCCTCAGCTCATCAACAGGAAGAGAATCCCCCCGGCAACACAGCAACTACCATTTACATTCATCACGCCCTCAATCCCATGGATTGAGGGACTCCCCTTCGGCATCTCCTGGGATATTTACAAAGCGCCTTCAGCAAGTCAAAACACGCGCCCTCAGATCAAGGGTAGCCTTCGGCATCAACTTTGTCCTTCATCTCAGACCAAGGTTTCACCTTTTCGAGTCATCATTGGGGGAATTCGGTGCACTCTTTTTGCCTCATTAGGATTTTTTCCCACAGGGTTTTTCCTAATGAGGTTTTTAACGAGGCATCCCCCCAAAATGAAACGAAAAGTGTCAACCTTCAGCCCCATGCGACAGTAGGCACTACTCTACTCCTTTTCACCACTTTACAAGTGCCTCAAGGAGTGGGGGACTGGAAGACCCCTTCGGGAAAATCTCAAAAACGCAAATTATCAAAATCTCCCAAAAACAGCAACCCAATCCCTCAAATCCCAAAATGTGGGGGACTGAGGGACTGCCTTCGGCAAAACGTGCAAAGAACAACTCCTCACAAACTCCACAAATTACAGAACGGAACGCCAGCATCAGAGGACAAACGCATCTTACTCCTTTTCCCTCTAGTACCTTTCGGAAAAAGGAGTGAGGGACTCCTGATGGAGTATATGGCCCAGGAACCCCCGGCCCATAGACTCCCATTACTGTAGCGAAGGCCCAATAGGCCCGGGAAGTACAGCAGGCCCAAATCACAGCGCCCCAGGTGCCAAACAGCCCACGACAAACACTGGAATGCCTTCGACAAACAGCCTCATAAGTTTACAGTACAGCTTCTTTTTGAGCACTCAAAGTGTCTAGGCGAAAGCGGCGAAAACAGTTGCCCTCGGCACCTAGAGGCCCCCGGGATGAAGAGCCTTCGGCTAATCATCTAGGGCCGAAGGTTTCTCCTCGACAGAATCTCCCGCCCACATGCGCTGGATCAACGTACCAAGTACAAACGTCACATCCAACTACCGCATTTAATGCGGCCACATGCGAGTTCCAGTGCCACCCCGTTGAGGTGACCCCTCGACCGCCAGAATGATGACACGTGTCCCTATCTGGCATTTATTGCTACTAGAAATAGCACCCCTTTCCCCATTTGTAATCCAGGCTCAATACGCTCAATACATTCTCAGCAATACATACTCTCTCTCTACTTTTGCTCTGACTTCTCTCTACTCTCTCCCCGTAATAACCCCTCGGATAAACTACCCCCAGGTACACTTATCCTTCAAGCTTCTTCGCATAATAATTTGACTTTGGCATTTCATTTCCGTCAAGAAGCATGTCATGTAATACTTCCAAAAAGGATGTGAAACTTGTGTCGCTCCAATTATTCTTGACTTTCACATTATAAAGTGTTATCACGGCAGAAAGCTTCATGTATTTTGTACACCCAGGATATAATGGTTTTTGTGCTGCTTGTGACAAACTTTCAAAAATATGTGGTCGTCCACTACAATAGTCTTTCGCTCCACCCATCATCTCATCCATAGGATCTACTTCATCACTCAGATCATCATCATCATCATCATTATCATCATCATCATCTTCACCTTCTCCTTCACCGTCATCGTCACCTTCACCATCACCTTCACCTTCACCTTCACCTTCATTGTCTTCATTATTCACACCCTCATCCTCAGAACGTGTCATATCATTTGCATCTGTTATATCTGTAAGGAATAAATGTATTTAGATTTTGATGATGCTAGGTTAATTGGAATTTGGAAGTACCCCATTAGAAATTGTGTATTAGAATTTCTTTTGTAAGTTTTAGCTTAGTCTGCCTGCCAGAATTCCATCTTGCCTCTACCAGAGTTGCTCCCAGAGTTGCTCACCAGAGAAGCCATCAGAAACTGGTTATCAGAAAGATACCAGAGTTGGCACCAGAGACGGACTTCAGAGATTGGACCAGAGAACCTCTTGAGACTCTGCTAAGTATCATCAGAATCCGGAAGCCCTTCCAACGGTCGTTAAACTAACGGGAAATCCCCTAACGGTTACGAACCTTTCAACGGAAGCATGGCACTGTACACGCATTAAATGCACATTTAATGTTGTACGTACGAAGAGATATTTAAAGCTGATGATTGACCATGCGAATATCTTTACGCCCCCAAAATAGCAAGTCGAAGGACTAAACGGTCAAGTCAACAGTACATGCATTTAATGAAACTGTCTTCTACACTCCAACGGGAAGACCGCTCCCAGTATATAAGATACACTCTGAAGAACTAAGAAGATAACTTTGCCATAACCTTTGCCAAGATAAATTTGCGTGAACAACTTTCTTGAGATTAAAACTCCATTCTAACAAGAAAAGGCCACAGTTGGAAGATAAACATTCATATCCTTCATCCAACTAGCAAAGGCAAAGTTACTCAGTTCTTCAACACTTCGAGAGCTTCATATACTCATCTTTTGTGAAGAAGCAACGTTGGAGAAAACTGATTCTATATCAAACACTTCTTGAAAAAGAAGGGACGTCTCAAATTAGCTGGAGTAAGTGAAGTGGAGATACTTCAAGAGACTCAGTGAAACGAGACCAGCCATCAGGAAGCAGGACTGCATCCCGGGTGGCAACTAGACTTGAAGAAGACGATGAGTGCTTCTTAAGTTCTAGGGACTAAGGCGTTGTAAACTGTCGTTTTTGCAAGCTTAGTGGAACAGTGGACTAGAGGAACGAGTTGTTCCTTGAACCACTATAAAAACCCCGGTGTCATTTACTTTCAGCTTTTACTTTCAGCACTTAAGATTCTACTGACTAACTCTTAAGGTTGGACTCTGTGTCCAGCAGATCTTCCTTCAGAGTTATCAGAAAGGCATTTTGCCTTAGCTTTCTTCTAGAGGCTACCCGGACAGAAACTTATCCGCTGCCTGGTCTAGTTCTGCCATCAGAACTTGACCATCTCTGTCACCAGATTTCGACCATCTCTGATAAGTCAGACTTGACTTAGAGAAAAGTTTAAATTCCTGAACAGTCTATTCACCCCCCCCCCCCCCCACCCCCACCCCTCTAGACTGTTCCCATTACAAACGGGACCAACAAGTGGTATCAGAGCCTCCTTGTTCTTGTAATCTTTTAGGTTACTTACTAAACAAGAGATCCACTTGTTTTAGCCTCTTTAATCTCATATTATGGATAACACTCTTTCAAAGAATCTTATGTTCTCAGTAACAAAGTTTGATGACTGGAGGATCCGCATGAAAGCTCACCTCTGCGCACTCCATGACGAAATGTGGGAAGTTCTTGATGCAGGACCTTTCACAGAGTTCACCAAGGTCAACCCTGAATACATCACTGGTAGTGGTCAACCCCAGATGATCACCAAACTGCGTCATGAATGGTCTAATGAAGAAAGGAGAAAGTACAACCTTGACAACATTGCCAAGGATATCCTCTACAAGGCCATTGATGACAAGTACTTCACAAGGATCAAGAAATGCAAATCTGCCAAGGAAATCTGGGATACTCTCACCCTGATAGGAGCTGGAGATGAGCAAGAAAAGGACAACAAACTTACTATTGCCATGAAGAAGTTTGAAGATTTCAAACTTCTACCCAAAGAATGCATAGCTGAGATGTATGCACGCTTGCTCACCCTCACTGCTGAGATATCAGAACTTGGGAAGGAACTTACTCCCAAGGAGATCAACTTGAAGGTTCTCAGAGGTTTACCTTCACCATGGAAGATGAAGGTCACTGCCATGAGAGATAGCAAGGACCTCAGAACCTATAGCACTGAGAAACTCATCTCTGATCTCAAGTCTTATGAGTTTGAGATGAATGAAGAAGAGAAAGAAGAAGTTGAGGACAGAACAACTACTGCCCTCACTGCCAGCACCTCTCAGGTAAATAATTTTGACCCTTCTATTCTTTTAACTGACGAGTATATGGCGGCTTTTGCTAGGAAGTTCAGGAAATTCTTAAAGCCGAAGGATAGCAGAAGTCCACACTCTAGCAGAAAGCCACACCAGAAGTCCAAACCTTCAGAAAGTAGTGGAGAGCTTCTCTGCTACAACTGCAGACAACCAGGGCACTTCAAAGTCAACTGACCATACCCCATAGTCTCCAAAAGGCAAGGCCAGGAAGGAGAAAAGAAGTACGAGCACCGAAGAAGGAAAGCACTCATCACTGAACAACCAGAGAAGGACCCCCTCTCTGAGACAGAGTCCAGCTCGGAATCAGAATCTGATGAAGCATTCTGTTGCCTGGACACAGAAACTGAAGACCTATGTCTTATGGGTCAATCTGATGATGAGGTATCTTCTACTTCCAACTCTAGTTTTTCTTCGGTAGGCAGAGCCTTTGATTCTGATTCAATGTCAGAATTTTGGGAAGAGTTTCAAGCCATACAAACCACTTATTCTTCTGTTAAAGAAGAAAACAGTAAGCTTATGGTTGAAATCCTTGACTTAAGAAAGGAGGTTGAGATCAAAATCAATCTTCTTATTAAGGAAAGAGATCAGCTGGAAGCTGAAAATGTTTCTCTTCTAAAGAGAATAAGAGAGATAGAGCCTCTTGAGATTAAGTACAAAGCTTACCAGAAGGCCCAGTCTTCAATGGAAAAGATTGTACTTGACCAACAAATTGGCACTGGTTTTGGTCTTGGTTATGGCTCAACAGAATCAGGTGAGCCTTCTGTAATGCCTAGCACCAGAGTTGCTAAGGCAGACAAGGTCATAGTGCCACTGATTTCTAGCCCCATTTGTCAGGCTGGAGTATCTGGCACCAAGGTTATTCATGAGAATGTCAGACCAGAAAAGGAAAAGATAAAGGTTCAACAGAAACCCATTTTAAAAATTAATGAACCTGGCAGAAGAACTAACAACAGGAAAGATATTCAGAATACCAAAAATCAAAGACAGAATCATAACAGACAAACTCATGATAATCGTGTCAGAGAGGATCACCAGAAAGGCAGATATCAAGAGAAAATTAACTTTAGGCAGAAAAGGTTGGCTGGTCAACTTAAGAAGCCCAAAGTTAATCGCCCCTCTGATCTTGATAGTATATGGGACTTCTACCCAACTAAAAAGGCTATGCAGAAGTATGTAAACCGGAAGCATGATCCTCACAAGCATCTGCCCAAAGTGAATCACACTTCCGTTTACTATGACTACCAGGTGGACAATGGGTACCACCCACCAAGGTTTCACTTAATGAGACCAAAGTGGTACCGGCTGCCAAGACTGCATAACCCCCTAGGACCCAACATTGCTTGGGTACCTAAATCTTCCTTTTAATTTTGTAGGAACTGTGTGCTGGAGCCATCTCTGAGCAAGATTGGTACATTGATAGTGGATGCTCCAGGCACATGACAGGTGACAAGAGTTGCCTAACAGAGTTCCAGAAAGTCAAAGGGCCCAGAGTTACCTTTGGAGGTAATGATAAAGATGGCCAGACAAAAGGAAGAGGGAAGCTGATAAAGAACCAGACAATCATTGATGATGTCTCTTATGTCAAGGGATTGAAATTCAACTTGCTGAGTGCTAGCCAATTCTGTGACAAAGGCTACACAGTTGAATTCTCCATGGAAGGATGTTCTGTCAAGCATGAGACAACTAAAGAAGTGGTTCTAACAGCAACAAGAAAGAAAAACATCTATGTGGTTGATTGGTCAACTGCAAGAGATGGAATTTGCCTGATAGCCAAAGGAGATTCAAAACTCAGTTGGGAATGGCACAAGAAACTGAGTCACTTGAATTTCAAAACAATCAACAAACTGGCAAGGGATCACATTGTTGAAGGTCTACCCAACCTTGTATACAAAAAGGAGAATCTATGCAGTGCATGTCAGAAAGGAAAACAAGTGAAGAATTCCTTCAAACCCATTGCTGGAAACCTATCTACTGGTCCCTTGAATCTAATTCACATGGATTTATTTGGACCAGTGGAAACTCCAAGTGTTGGTGGCAAGAGATACACCTTAGTCATGGTGGATGACTACTCCAGATTCACATGGACTATCTTTCTGACCAAGAAAAATGAAACTCTGCAGAAACTACCATCTCTGCTAAAGCTATTACAGAATGAGCAGAATCAGAAAGTCAAAGCCATCAGATCAGACAGAGGAACAGAGTTCGTCAACAAGGTCATACAGGATTTCTGTGACCAGAATGGTACAATGCATCAACTCTCTGCAGCCAGAACTCCTCAACAGAATGGAGTTGCAGAAAGAAGAAATAGAACATTAAAGGAAGCTGCAAGGACCATGATTGCTGAATCAGGTCTACCCTACAGATACTGGGCTGAAGCAATCAATACTGCATGCTACACCCAGAACAGGAGCATGATTCACAAGACTCATCAGAAAACTCCTTATGAATTATGGAAAGGACGAAAACCCAACATCAGCTACTTTCATGCATTTGGATGCAAATGCTATATACTCAACAATGGGAAGGATCACCTCAAGGTGTTTCAAGAAAAAGCTGATGAAGGAACATTCTTAGGCTACTCTGGCACCAGCAAAGCCTACAGAATACTCAACAAGAGAACTTTACTTGTTGAAGAATCGATTCATGTCAAGTTTGATGATCTCAACTCTGTTGAGAGCATAACTGAAAACTTGGAGAAAGCGAATCTCAAAGAATCTCCAGAACTGGATCCACCAGAGACAGATACACCAGAGTTGCTGACTAACTCTGCCATACCAATGAATCATCAGAATCCCATTCTACAAAGCAAGGATAGTGATGAAGAATCAGAAGAAGAACAAGAGAATCCAAGGCAATCCCTATATGAACCTGATCTTACTTGGTTAAGAGATCACCCTCCTAATCAAGTAATTGGACAAATCAGGAGTGGAGTCCAAACCAGATCCACATCAAGGAGAGAAGCAATGCTTGCCTGCTATATATCTCAGATGGAACCTATGACAGTTGAAGAAGCTCTTGCAGACTCAGATTGGATCAATGCTATGCAAGAAGAGCTCACTCAGTTTGAAAGGAACAAAGTGTGGGAACTTGTTCCTAGGCCAAAGCACCAGAATGTCATTGGAACCAAATGGGTATTCAAGAAAAAAGCAGATGAAGACGGCAACATTGTAAGGAACAAAGCAAGGCTAGTGGCTAAAGGATACTGCCAAGAAGAAGGAATAGATTTTGATGAGACCTTTGCACCGGTTGCCAGACTTGAAGCAATCAGAATCTTTCTAGCCTATGCTGCCTACAACAACATCAAGGTCTACCAGATGGATGTCAAGAGTGCATTTCTGAATGGAGATCTTGAAGAAGAAGTTTATGTGGAACAACCACCAGGTTTTGTCATTCCTACTCAATCTTCTTGTGTCTACAAGCTTAAAAAGGCCCTCTATGGTCTTAAGCAAGCTCCTAGAGCCTGGTATGACACTTTGTCCCTTTTTCTGGTAAACCATGGGTTTACTAAAGGAAAGGTTGACAAAACTCTATTTCAAATCTCTGTTGCTAATCATATTCTGTTAGTACAAATATATGTTGATGACATTATATTTGGTAGTACTAATCCAGAACTGTGCAAGAAATTTTCTCAAGTGATGCAGAGTCAATTTGAAATGAGTATGATGGGAGAACTCAGTTACTTCCTAGGACTTCAAGTCAAACAAGTTCCAGAAGGGATCTTTATCAATCAAGGGAACTACACCAGAGATCTGATCAAGAAGTTTGGAGTGGAAGGCAAATCATCAGTGAAGATTCCCATGAACACTTCACAAGGGATTGGTCCAGATGATGAAGGAAAAGATGTGGATGCAACAACATACAGAGGGATCATTGGATCTCTGTTGTATCTAACTGCAAGCAGACCAGATATCTCGTTCTCTGTTGGAATCTGTGCCAGATACCAATCAAAGCCCAAGGAAAGCCATCTAAGTGCTGCAAAGAGAATCATCAGATACATCAAAGGAAATCCAAATGCAGGCTTATGGTATCCCAAAGGAGGTAACTTTGAACTAATTGGTTATTCTGACTCAGATTTTGCAGGTTGCAGACTAGACAGAAAGAGCACCTCTGGTCACTGCCAATTGCTAGGAGGAAGGCTTGTTTCCTGGTTTAGCAAGAAGCAGAACTCCATCTCAACAAGTACAGCTGAGGCTGAATACATTGCAGCTGGGAGTTGCTGTGCTCAGCTACTTTGGATGAAGCAACAACTCAAGGACTATGGAATTCAAGCAAAGGAGATCAGGTTGTTGTGTGACAACACTAGTGCCATTGCTATCACCCAGAATCCAGTTCTTCACTCCAGGACAAAGCACATTGAGATCAAACATCACTTCATCAGAGATCACGTTGAGAAGAAGCATATTTGTATGAAGCATGTACCTACAGAAGATCAACTTGAAGACATTCTAACCAAGCCTTTACCTGAGGCAAGGTTTAACAAGCTTAGGGAAGAATTGGGAATGATGGATGATCTTCCCAGAGATGCATGAACCAGAGATTCACTGAACCAGAACTGCTTTCATCTGCACCAGAAACTCGGATCAGAGAACCACTATCTTTGATCATCAGAATCTCACATCAGAGAACCTCCTCTTCTCTGACCAGAGTTCCTCAACCGAAGACAACAGATACGGAAGTGGACTTAACAATATTTCGAGGTACGGGCTAAACCTAATTAATTGGAACGGTCTTTTACCAAAATACCCCTGATCGTTACTCTTCTAATGGAAACGTTTCCGCCCGCATTTCTTTAAATGCTGCCTCGAAACTGCCAATATACCAAACGTCCACTATTCCTAACTCCTTTATATCCACCGTCTTCGACCCAAATCCCTACTGCAACTTCATCTCTCTTAAACTGCTCTAGCATTCAAAGCTTTCAGATCCCAAAAACTTTCCAATACCCATAAATTTTCTTAACCGTCACTCAAGATGAACTTCCTGAGCATCAACGACCTTTCTAAGGAAGAAGCAAAAACTCTCATCGCCAACGTTGTTTCAGGCATGAAAGTTGACATGTCCTCCCTACCCCTCCTGGCAGAAAATCAGAAGAGGATGACGAAGATCATCCAAGGGATGACAGACTCACAACTCTCTAAGGTTGTTGCTCATCCCTATGAGCATTTCAGCATCAAAGATGTGGCTGAGTTCTACCTCAACGCCACCATCTCCAGGACCGGAGTCCACTCATCCGTACAGGGTCAACGCATCTTCTTGAATGCAGATGCACTGAATGAATTCTTTGGAGTTCAACTTGACTCCCAAGACCCAGAATCCAGCAATCTCATTGCTCTTGACTCAGTGGAAGTCTCCACTGAAGGTTTTGTCCAGACTTACTGCCGTCCGGAGGCTGCCGGACTAGACAAACTCTACATGAAGAAATTTCAACTCAAGAAGGACTATGAAAAGCTTGTCACCATTCTGCACCGTTGCTTGTGGTGCAAAACTGCCTCAACTGATGAGATGAACACAAGCAATGCCAAGGCAATCTTTGCAGTGCACCATGGCATGAATATCAACTGGGGAGAGGTAACTTTTGGCTCTATAACTGAGTTCATCAAGAAGAAAGACTCTGAAACAGGTCTTTTCTCAACCAAGATGGGACATGGCCTTCTTATCTCTGCCATCCTTGCTGCAAAAGGAGTTCAACTCAGGGATCCTATCCCAGTTGACCACACCAAGACTATCTTCCTCACAGCCTCTCCAAAATTCAACATTGCCATCTCTTCTGAACTTAGGAGAGAGGAAAGACTGGAAAAGAAAAGGGAAGAACAGGCTGCCAAGGCCAAACCTGCCAAGAAAGTTGTCAAAAAGCCCAAACAACCTGAGCAGTCACAGGTTGTAAGGGAGGTTAGACAGAAGAAGAAGAGTGACAATCTGTCACTACCAGAGAAGGAAACAGCAGAGGAGGCTGCACCAGAGATGCCCTCCCCAAAGGCAACCAAGAAATCTGCTACCAGAAAACAAAAGCAGAAGAGGAGAAGAAAGATGGTTATGCAAAGTGGTGATTCTGACAACTCTAGCACTAAACCAAGGCAGAAGAAGAGGAAGACTAAAGTAGTCTCACCTGCCAAAGATTCAGCAGTTCAGGGGGAACTTGCACCAGAATCTGGCACTCTACCAGAGACTTACCCAGATTCTGCACCAGAGTTGCCCAACTCTGCTCTCTCACCAGAGCGTGAAGCCTCACCAGAAATGGACCAAGAAACAGACTTCAACATCATTCTGCAAAAGCAGTTTGACAGAGTTCTAGCTTGGAGAAGATGGAGAATGGGTCCTCTTCAACAAATCATCCAATTCTTTGATGCCTATGAAGAAGAAGAAGCTGTTGTTCTTCACTGGGTAGGCACAGATGATGTGGCAAAATGCTTCAACCTTACCTTTCTGATTTCCGTACTACAGAAGAAGAAAGACAAATATCAAGGTAAAGCTCCAACATCTGACCTATCTCCAGAAAGGCATGTCAGAGCCTTGGAAGAAGAAGAAATGGAAACTTTTGATGCTTGGCTGATGGAGAAGAAAAGGAAAGAATCAATGATCAAATTTCGCCATAGTGCTCTTGAGGAAGGAGAGCCATCCACTGCGAATGACATTGCTATTACCATGGAGCAGCTGATCAAGGAGTGGAGAGAATCTGTGTACTCCGAAATTGTTCTTGAGGTAATTCCTACACCTCCTCCTTCCCCTCCCCAATCTCCTATTACTCTACCCTCACCCTCCAAATCTCCATCTAAACCTTCATCCCCACCTCACCAGAAAACCCCTTCACCCCAACAGAAAACCCCCTCACCTGAACAGAAAACCTCACCTTCTACCAGATCACCATCTCACCAGAAACCCAACTCCAGATCATCTTCACCCAAACAAAAAATTGCATCTCCCTGCAGAGCAATTGTCCCTTTCAGAAACCGTTCACCCTCACCTCCACCATCCCCCCCTCAACAGAATGCCTCACTTATTCACTCTCCACCTCAGCACCAGAACCCCTCATCTGCATCCAAGTCTGCCTCACCTCAGAGATCCTCACATCATTCTGCAACATCTACACCCAAAAAGAAACCTATCTTCAGGGTTCCCTCCTCATCCAGTGACAATGATGGATTCCTCACCTCCTCCATTGCTGCTGATGAAACCTCCAAAAGGAGAAGGACACCCCCCAGAGTTCCTTCCCCTCCACCATCCAACAGAGCTCCTCCTTTACCAAAAGGCAGAGGATTGGAAACGCCTGATTTTACACCTGAAGAATCCCAAATCCCCTTCACCCAGTTTGTGAAGTCTGCTGAAGCTTTTGGTGGAATACTGGTTCACGATCTGAGCAAGATTATTGAATTAAATGACAAACAACATGAAGAGCTCACCCATACCAATCTGCAAATCACTATAGGTTTTCAACACCTGTCAGATAAAGTTGCTGCTCTCACAGAGAATCTGCACAACTTCATGCATTCCTCTACCTCGAGGATTGATTCTGTCTCCAGAGATGTTAGTGGACTCAACTCTGTTCTCCACTCTCACTCTCAAGCTCTGCTTGCCCAGAATCAGAAAATCAACAGAATCTCAGAATCTGTTCACAATCTTCAGAAATCTGCTGATAGTTCATCCCAGAAACTCAACATCTTACATTCTCTATGCAAGGAACATCAAGAGCAAGGCCTAGCTCTTCTCAAATATGACAGAGAAAGGTACCAGAAGATGGTGCTTCTAGAGGTCAGCACCAGAGATCTCCAATCTGCAGTAGACAAGCAACAAAGCCTGATTGAAGGTCTTGCCTCTGTCACTCAGACACTGCCAGAAACCCTGGATGAAATCAGAGATGCTCAAGCCTCTGAGTTTTCCAAGATTGAACTTCTCCTTGGTGATCTTTGTGATGCCAAAAAGGGGGGAGATACCAGAGAAGGAGAAGGCACCAGCACCAGAGCTCTTTCTATCAGAGAACCCTCATCTGTGGATCCTACTCCTTACTTCGATGCTACCAGAAAGAAAAGGCTAGCTGCTTCAGGCACCAGACCCCCACCTCCTCCTCCCAGAAGCTCAAAGAAAAAGCATTCATCCTTTTCATTCACTTATTGGATGAAGAGTGGTCTGTCAAGGCCAGACAGAGTTCAGTTTGAACAGATGAGAAAATTGATGACTCCTCTTCAAAGAGAGAATCTGTTCATGGACAATGATGGACTTGTCCAGATCAACCATGGTGGTTCGATCGAAGAAGCTAAGATGTGGTACGGAATGAAGATTCTGACTGGCAAGAATTCTGCAGAAGCTGTCAGAAACTATTTGGATTGCAAACTTGCACCTCATTGGGCTGACTATCAAAATCCTAGGGATTTAGCCTCAATCAGAGCGAAGGTAAATGCTGAACTTGAAAGGATTGACAGAGCAGGACCACAGGTAGATGAAGAAGATCTCTAACTCTCTTTATCTAACTCTGTAATGCTTTACTTTCTCTAACAGTTTAATAAGATACCATCTCTGCCTCTCTGTTTGATTGGCTCTTTTCAAATATCCGTTCTTATTTACTTTCTTGTGTTTATTCTGTTATCATACTTGATTATTGCTATCTGAATGTACCGTACTCTTACTATTTTCCTATGCTAAGTTGCCCACCAAGATTCTAATGAAAAGGTTTTAACTTTATATTTTTATGGTGAAAGGCACTTCTCTGGAAATAGTTAAAGGGTTTTGGCATCATCAAAAAGGGGGAAATTGTAAGGAATAAATGTATTTAGATTTTGATGATGCTAGGTTAATTAGAATTTGGAAGTACCCCATTAGAAATTGTGTATTAGAATTTCTTTTGTAAGTTTTAGCTTAGTCTGCCTGCCAGAATTCCATCTTGCCTCTACCAGAGTTGCTCCCAGAGTTGCTCACCAGAGAAGCCATCAGAAACTGGTTATCAGAAAGATACCAGAGTTGGCACCAGAGACGGACTTCAGAGTTTGGACCAGAGAACCTCTTGAGACTCTGCTAAGTATCATCAGAATCCGGAAGCCCTTCCAACGGTCGTTAAACTAACGGGAAATCCCCTAACGGTTACGAACCTTTCAACGGAAGCATGGCACTGTACACGCATTAAATGCACATTTAATGTTGTACGTACGAAGAGATATTTAAAGCTGATGATTGACCATGCGAATATCTTTACGCCCCCAAAATAGCAAGTCGAAGGACTAAACGGTCAAGTCAACAGTACATGCATTTAATGAAGCTGTCTTCTACACTCCAACGGGAAGACCGCTCCCAGTATATAAGATACACTCTGAAGAACTAAGAAGATAACTTTGCCATAACCTTTGCCAAGATAAATTTGCGTGAATAACTTTCTTGAGATTAAAACTCCATTCTAACAAGAAAAGGCCACAGTTGGAAGATAAACATTCCTATCCTTCATCCAACTAGCAAAGGCAAAGTTACTCAGTTCTTCAACACTTCGAGAGCTTCATATACTCATCTTTTGTGAAGAAGCAACGTTGGAGAAAATTGATTCTATATCAAACACTTCTTGAAAAAGAAGGGACGTCTCAAATTAGCTGGAGTAAGTGAAGTGGAGATACTTCAAGAGACTCAGTGAAACGAGACCAGCCATCAGGAAGCAGGACTGCATCCCGGGTGGCAACTAGACTTGAAGAAGACGAGGAGTGCTTCTTAAGTTCTAGGGACTAAGGCGTTGTAAACTGTCGTTTTTGCAAGCTTAGTGGAACAGTGGACTAGAGGAACGAGTTGTTCCTTGAACCACTATAAAAACCCCGGTGTCATTTACTTTCAGCTTTTACTTTCAGCACTTAAGATTCTACTGACTAACTCTTAAGGTTGGACTCTGTGTCCAGCAGATCTTCCTTCAGAGTTATCAGAAAGGCATTTTGCCTTAGCTTTCTTCTAGAGGCTACCCGGACAGAAACTTATCCGCTGCCTGGTCTAGTTCTGCCATCAGAACTTGACCATCTCTGTCACCAGATTTCGACCATCTCTGATAAGTCAGACTTGACTTAGAGAAAAGTTTAAATTCCTGAACAGTCTATTCACCCCCCCCCCCCCCCCTCTAGACTGTTCCCATTACAAACGGGACCAACAATATCTTCTGTATATACTCCTTTCTCACCGTGTCATATCCATACATAGTATTGTTGTCTAAATCCATGGCGAATTAAATGTTCTCTGATTGTCTCTATTGACCGGAATGAATTTACGTTGGCACAATCAACACAATGACAATATAACTCATCACAACCAGTCAATGCTCTATATTCTAAACAACATTTACAAAATTCAGCCACCCCGTTCATAAATTCCAATGTGTTCCGTTTATCGTACATCCACCTTCGACTCATCTTCACAAATAAAATAGAAAAGTTTTGTAAAATCATATTGGTCAATTTGCACAAAGAGAGTCGTTTTTTATTATCATAGTGTCGACCAGTTTTTGTAATCAGTCCCGGATAGACTAGATTTATATCAAACCAGATCAATTCATACCATACAAGATCATGCTTAAACAAATATAATTACTTGAAAAAATGAAGCCTTTAATTTATAAATAGACATGGATTATCCAAACTAGGATGGCAAGGTGTACGTTCGGTTCATATATATACTGTCCCAGCCTTAGCTACTAGCTCCAACAAAAAACGAATTAATAAGTGGGGCTAATAAACATATGCAAGTAAGGAATCTACTGGTCAATATAATCTGAACAAAAAACAACTAAAGACACCATTTGTGCTATAAATAATCATAGACACCATTTCTACAATTAAATATATACTAATATTAATCTAAAAATAGATAAAATTCAATAAATTAAATTAAATGACAAAAGGTTTGAAATCAAACCTCTATTAAGAAAATATGGCGGAGGAGGAGGCTTTTTTACGTCATTGAGGAGTGCATTGAAGCGAGGCGACGGAGTGCGTCAGAGTGCGGCGGAGTGCGGCGTTGCTGTTCCGTCCGCTGCTGAGAGGGCGGGGCAGGCGGCTTGCAGGTTGAAGAGGCGGCCGGCAGGTGGAGCGCAATTCCCCGTCGCTACTGGAGTGCAAGGTTTGGAGCTCCACTTTGCTGCTGGAACGCGGGTTAACCGCCAAGGCCAGGAACGAACCGGAAGGAGGCTGCGCAAGATTTTTTTAGAAGTGCATCGGCCAAAGCCAGGAACGAACGTAGGGTTAGGTTATCAACTTTTTTAAAACTTATTGTTGCGTTTCCCAGTTGCCCGCAGCAAAAAGGTTAAAAATTAATTTTTAAATACATGTTGCTGCGGTTTAATCGTTCACGCAGCAAATAAGGAGTGATTTTCTGTGTAATTGTTGCGGAAGACATAGAACCGCAGCAAATAAGGAGTTATTTACCAAATAATTGTTGCGGAAGACGTATAACCGCAGCAAATGGAGAGCCGCAAATGACAAAAATTCTAGTAGTGGTTGGATTTTCGGGTCTTGATATGACATCATAGTCAAGCCCTGTTGTTTTAAGAGGTTATCTACCCCATTTGTACACTTCATGTTTTGTGTTCAATGTGAGCTTATGGGGCATAGTGAATATTTCTCTCAAATTTATATAAAATATTACCTCTATCTCGTTTAAATGTTCACACTATAAAATAACACGATTATTTAGATAATAATTAAATAAGATAATTTGAGTATATTTTTAGAGATAATTTTGATGGCTATATAATATAATGGGGTCATCGGTGATAACGGTGAGTCTGTGATGTTATAGATGTAATATTTATAATATTTGATTATTAAAATATCATTTAGGAGTATTAATTGTTTACTAAAATAGAAATGAGAACTTTTTATATAAGACATCTAAAAAAAGAAATTGTGAACCTTAGTGGGTGTCCCCAACTATGTCGTTGATGGATTTTAAAAGGTTGTGGAATTTAAAATCCGGTGAAATGTTTTGAATGTAAAACCCATCAAAATCAATTAAAATTCATCCAAATAAGTAATACGAGTAATAGACATACACGAAATGTTTGGGGAACACCATTATGTTTCATAGATTCCACATAAATCAAAATAAGAACATTTAAATTGAAATTCTAAACTCCATTAAAATCATGTAGATTGTATATAGGGAACACCTCTCACAATGAGAAGGATGGAGTAATAAAATAACTATATAAAATCCGAAATCAATAGTTTTACTACTTGTACGCACTACCTTATAAACCTTTGTGAGAAAACTATTTTTTGTGTATGAATCACATGAGCCACAAAAGAATGTTTTGTGCATGTTTGTACTTTGTTCATATTCTTATCTGTTCAAAATACAAAGTACTCTCTCCGATCCATAATTAATTTTACACTTTCATTTTTGGGACGTCCCATATTAAACTTTGCACTTCTTTATTCACCTTATCTGGTAAACAAATCTACGGCAAACAATGTCAAACAGTACCAAACAGTGTCAAACAGTGTACTCTACAGTAAAGTCAAATTTATTTCCTTAATATGTGTGAAGTCAAAGTGTAAACTTCATTAAGGACCGGAGGGAGTATTAAATACTACCCGTGTCCCTTAGAACCTTGCAAAAGTTGATCGGCCTTTACAACAGAGAATAATAAAGTAAAAACTGTGTGGTGAGTTTTGTGCAAATGAAAGGGAAATAACAGAAAACACGAAATAATTGATTAAAATGGAAAGTCACAAAGTTTTAAAGGATAGGAGGCAGTGGTTCACAAACAATCTCAGTAATTCACAACTAACTGCACTAGCTCGAAAGTAATTCTCTGGCATTTGTACCGACGGTCTATTAATTGTCTGGTATAACATGTTTATAAATACAATTGCAGACTGTTCTTTATGAAGCTCATCGGATTTCTGGCATTTTTACGCAAAGGGCATCGCGATGGAGGACGCAGGCGTGTTAATGATGTGTCCCGTCTCGTCCTATCTCGAAGCTCAGATTGACGAGCGCTTGAAGCTCTTCAGACTCTGGGACGCTTCTCCTTCCATGTCCGATTTCCTGAAGCTCAATGCCCGTTCAATTCGAGCCGTCGTCGGAAGCGCATCGCACGGGGCTGACTCGGGGCTCATCGACTCGCTTCCCAACCTTGAAATCGTCTCCACCTGCAGTGTAGGTTACGATAAAATTGACCTGGCTAAGTGCAGAGAGAGGGGAATTCGAGTCACCAACACTCCCAATGTGCTCACAGACGAGGTCGCCGATGCAGCAATAGCGCTGGTCTTGGCGACCTTGAGGAGAATCTGCGCTGCTGATGGCTTCGTCAGAATGGGTCTGTGGAGGAGTTGCAATTTTGAGCTGGCCACCAAGGTATATCAAACTCATTCGGCATCATATATTAATGTTATCCAGGAAAATTTTGGTTTTTATGCTGAAAAGTGGTGCTACTATAGTGATGATGCTCGTAGGTTTAAATGCCCAGTCTTGGGGATGAAATGAAAGCTGAATCTAAAATTTTGGCAAGTGATTCTCGCTCATTGCCTAGTGTATGTGCATCTTACAAGTTAAGAGTCGTATATATTAACTAGAACAATGTACCAATACAGCAGTACGGATATGATGCTATCAATAAAACTAATATTAAGAATTAATACTAATATTAAAGAGGATTTATGAGCTTGTTTGGTTCCCCAACCCTTTAACAAACCTGTATCACATTGGCAGTCCGTAACTCCAGTTGGCTATTTGCTTCTGCTGCATCCCCTCTTCAGTCCTCTAATTTTTTTATTGTTCCAGTTCAGTGGTAAATCAGTTGGGATAATAGGGTTAGGCAGAATAGGTTCAGCAATAGCAAAGAGAGCTGAAGCATTTGGCTGCAGAATCAGCTACACCTCCAGACTGAAGAAACCCCATATCAATTACACATTCCACTCAAGTGCTGTTGGTTTGGCTGCTGATTCTCAAATCCTAATTGTTGCTTGTTCGTTAACAGAAGAAACACGACACATTGTAGATCGTAGGGTCATTGATGCTTTAGGTCCAAATGGTGTTCTAATCAACATAGGACGAGGTGCCCATCTGGATGAACCTGAACTTGTGTCTGCTTTGCTTGAAGGGCGATTAGGTGGGGCAGGGCTTGACGTTTACGAGAATGAGCCTGATGTGCCCGGTGTGCTTTTCAGTCTGCAAAATGTTGTTCTTCTGCCTCATGTTCCAAGCGACACCATTGAAACTTCCCGGTCCATGGCTGATCTTGTTGTTTCAAATTTGGAGGCTCATTTTCTTAACAAACCTTTACTATCTCCTGTGATTTGAATGGTCTATGAAAAGTTTCTTGGGGTTTCAGCTGACCTTTCTTCCTATTTCTCTAGGTGCTAGTCACCATTTTCCTTTCTTTGAGAAGTATCGATTTTTATGAAGTCTCAAAATTGTGATAATTTGTTCTGTTTATCTTGAACTAAGGTTTCCATATTGTAACACTTAAATATCATGATATTCAGAACCCTTTGTTTCAATGAATGTGCTCATATGTTACTTTTATTACCCGGTAAATGGCATGTATTATAAATCCCCTTGTAAGATGTTAATAGTCTATTTTTACAAGGCATTTTTGTTGTCTATGTAGCGTGTATTGTTCTTTTTATAATAATATCTGCCTCAGATTAATATCGCTGTTTAGGTCTCTTGACCTATTTAAGAGTAAGAGTCTTTAGTAATTTCCTTGGTTTGTGCAATCGATCCGATTGCATGTATAATTTGGAAAATAACTTGTGGCTTGAGATGTGTTGTCATTTCACCTGTTCTACAAATTCCATTTGTGCTGAGTTTGAAAAATCGAAAATAAAATCAAAATAAATTGAATCGCAGTTATGACGGTTGAGAACTTTTTCAATCGATTTTTTTAACAAATCAATTAAACGCTGGAAAAGAATTGAAGAGATTTTCTGACGGCTCTACCGGGGCTAGCGGTGGTTTCCAGTGGTCGAATACAGTTATCCCGGGAGGCAAGGGTTGAGGCAAGGGTCGAATACTACTTCTGTCCC
Organism: Cuscuta europaea; assembly: GCA_945859875.1. Classification (NCBI taxonomy): domain Eukaryota; kingdom Viridiplantae; phylum Streptophyta; class Magnoliopsida; order Solanales; family Convolvulaceae; genus Cuscuta; species Cuscuta europaea. Next base: position 109,757 of record CAMAPE010000010.1, read on the forward strand.
AAAACTAGTGTTGGATTCGGTTCGGGCCACCCGGCCCGTGACCCAGCCCGGCCCGCTACTGTGCGGGCCCGGGACCGGCCCGGTCGGGCGGTCCGGGACCGGGTGTAGACCTGAACCGGCGGGATGGGGCGGGGCGGGTACGGTTCCTGAAAAAGTTGACCCGGCCCGGCCGGGTTGGGCCTGGGCCCGGGTCCGGGTCCAACGGTCCAATTTAAAAAAAAAATTGTTGGGCCCCAAACTAGCCGTTATGGCCTTGGGGGGTGGGGTGGGGACAACCCAAACGGCTATATAGCCGTTGGGTGGGGTGCAGGGGGGTCCGGGGGTGGGGGGTGGGGGGTAAAAAAACCTATAAATACTCCTAATCTTAAACATTTTTTCATCTCTTCTCCAATTCTTCCTAAATCCTATTCTTAACTTTCTACTCTCTAATTCTCTTATTCTCCAATATATTATATTTATTATTTATATATCTACTTTATAGTTTATACTTAAGATGGAAAATCAAGATGCCATTATACGGTATAATTTTGATAAGCAGAAGGACCCGAAGACCGGGTTGTGGTACGCAACTTTCAAATGGTGCGGGAAAAAATGTAGCATGGGGGTTTCAGGCGGATACGGGATGACAATGAAGCATATGAAGTCATGTGACAAAGCCAAAGGATCGGGAGGTGCGGGAAGTTCCGATTGATTACAATTTTCAAAATGTTTGTCTCTTAAAGTTTGTTTTAATTTTCAAATGTAGTTCCTATTTCACTTCAAATAAATGCACTTGAAGTTTGTTTTTAATACTTGTATAAAACTATAAACTATAAAATATAAATTATAAAAAAAACTCTAACCGGCCCGAACCGGACCCGACCCGTGACCCGGGCGGGTGGCCCGGCCCGAACCGGACCCGTCCAACCCTCGGGCCGGTCCCGAGCCCATGTCATACAAACCGGCGGCCCGAGTCCATTACTACCCAAAACAATATCTCACTTTCTTTATATGGATGTCCTAACATAAACTTCACATTTCAAAATGTATCCTTACTTTTTAGTTACTTTTTACTTGATTTAACATAAAGTAAAGATATCAAGTCAAAACCTACACCATAACTTTCCACTAAAATGTGTCAAGTCAAAATGGTAAGTTATTTCTAGAACCAAGAGAGTATATACTCCTTCCGTCCCTAATTGAATTGCAAACTTTGATCAGCACAAGGATTAAGAAATGATAATAAATGATGTTTTCTTTTTACACTTTTGCTCATCTTTCTAAAAGTAGATGCTTTTAAGTTAATGGGAAAGAGTAAAAGTAAGGGTAAATTTGTCACTTTATTCTTATTTACGTACCTAAAATAGAAAGTGGAAAACCATTTTGGGACAACCAAAAAAGGAAATTTTGCAAATCAAATTGGGACAGAGGGAGTATTAATTAAACAAAAGTTAGTCGTAGTTTTTGAAAATTTGAAAACAGATTATATTTTTATGGCTAAAGGGTCAAATATACTCCTTTACCCGTCCGAAATGCTCAATTTGTCACCTGAACTCTAAAAAGCCCCAATTCACCCTTGAACTCGACAAAAAAGTTCAAATCTCATTTTTTGCATGTAGAAGTCTAGTCAGCGCCATGTCACCCGATCAGATGCAAACTGTGCATCCCATATGACAATTTAAGAGGTCAAATAGCCCCTAAACCCAATAGAGCTGTTCAATTACCCCTCAACCGTTAAAACGCTTCAAAATTGCTATAAAAAATAAGAGATTAAAAAATAGAAAATAAAAACATAAAATAGTATACAAGTTTATAATATAAAATATAGACGTCAATTTATAATATAATAAGAAGATATTTATATTTTGCAGTAAATTAAATTTATAAAAAAATAACGAAAATAAATTATTTTTATATACATAATATAAAAATGTAATAACTATTTTCGTATTATACTTTTTATAATATATATATATATATATATATATATATATTATGGTGTAAATAATTAGTATGAAGTATAGTATATAATTCTAGAATAAAATAATACGAAGTATGTATACATATATGCATGAGTGTGTGAGTTTCTATGTGTGTGTAATTATGCATATAAATCTAAAACATATTAAAGGTATTAAAAAATATCAAATGAAAAATACAACTCTTAATATAAGCATAACATAAATTTTAAAATACGAATACTAAAATATGTTTTATAATACCAATAGATACATATAATACAAAAAATAAAAATTTAATTTTAATTTTTAAACATACGTATTGTTTACTTTAAAAAATAGATTTAAGATATCAAAATAGTTTTAACGAGTTTCTTTTAGTTTATTTTTTACGAATTTACTGTGAGTATAAATATATCCTTTTTATATTATTTAATTAATAGATGTCTATATTTTATACTTTTGACTTGTATCTAATTTTATATTTGTATTTTCTTTCTTTTTTTATTTTTTTTGCATTCCTTACACTTTTGAACGGTTGATGAGGCAAATTGAACAACTCTTTCAGGTTCAGAGGTCTATTTGACCCCTTAAATTGCCACGTGGGATGCACGGCTGGCATCTAACTAGGTGACGTGGCAGTGATCTGACTTACTTGCGGAAAACGATATTTGATTTTTTTTGTCAAGTTCAGAGGGTAAAATTGGAGCTTTTAGAGTTCAGGGAGGTGTATTGAACATTTCATACGGGTACAGAGGCCTATTTGACCATTTATCGTATTTTTATCTTCTAAAGGTGTAGAGGTAATATTGTTATCATTTTTTTTTGTTTTATCTGAAATATATGTATATATACTCTAGAAAATTGTTGTTAGTAAGACTAAATCATATAAACTTTACAAGATTAGGACTTAGTTAGGTTTTTTCCACCAGTATGTTTTATTTAGTTCTGTTTTAGGAAACTTAATTTTTAGTTTCCATTTTTGCCCTCCACTTAAGGCTACGTATCAAGACGAATGACTTGGGCAACGGCTGGTCTCATCCGCAGCGACCTTTTCTTCTTCTTTCGCTCTTCGCCTGCGTAATCAACCGAGCTCAAGATCATCGTCCTTTCATTCATTTGTGCTCACTTCTCCAGTTTTGATCATGCTCGTATGGTTAACGAATTGTTTTAAAGCGGCATTCAGTTGTTCATCGAGCTTCATACGATGTGCAAAATTTCTGCACTTTTCAGTAAGTTTTATTACTCATTTGTCTTACAAATTTGTTATTGTTTGATGATTTCTTGTATAAACGAATTTCGTTTATATATTTTGTATAAGTTCTTTCATCTTCAAGTTTGAATTCTCATTCTAACCTTGAAATTGCAGTTCAATGTATTTTTCTTCTCTGTTTTTTAGCTTCAAACATCGATTTCTATTTTTTCTACTTCATATAATTCTTTGATTGTCTTACGGTGAACTAGATACAACCGGTTGTAGTCTAAGAACTTTCTGAAATGGAGGGTTCAACTTATGCAAATAAAGTACTCGACAAAAGTCCTCAGTCAAAAACCAGTGCAACCGCCCAAAAAATTGGGTCGGTCTATTACAAAACCACACGGATACTAAAAATTAAGTTTCATATATGCATATGCACCTCCTATGGTTGTTTGTGATCCTTGTAGCTTGGAATTGTACTTTGGTTCTGAAAAGGGTTCACCCTGAGGTTCCTGACTATGCTATGTTTACTTCGTGGGTTGAGTTGTTTACTGTGATAGTCCCAGATCTTAACATACAACAATCATAACAGGTATAAAGAAGCAGAGAGAAAGATATCGAGAAGATTAAAACCAAATCTGGTATACCGTATAAAACCCCGCTGCTCTCCCGGAGAAGGAGAGCAGCGGAAACCCTACTCTGTCTATCTCGCCTCTGCGTACTCTCAGCCTCTGTCGATTGTTAGGGTTCCCGTAAGTTAGCTTCCTTTTATAGGAGAAGTTAGCTAACTTACGAGTTACAAGGAAGCCCTCGGGCTGATACACATTTGTGGCCCGTATTACACGTTTAATTAATAACTACACAAATACAAAGATATTTAATTAGATTGGACACCATAAAATATTCCTAACAATCTCCCCCTTGGTGTTCAATCGTGTTGAATCAGCATTGCAGCGCAGATATCTTTGTCTTTGTTGTTATTCAGCTTCCTTTGTCTTTGAACTTGACTTCTGAGGAAGGCTATCTGAAGAAATCCTTGCAATCTCCCCTTTGATGTCTTCTTGACAATTTGATCTTTGATTCCGGGAGTTGAGGGACCTTCAGTATCTTGCATGTAGTCCTTGCCTTCCAGAAGTTGCTCTTGATCAGCTTGGATGAAGTCCGGTGACGCCTCTAGAATGAATATTCTTTGGAGGATAGGAGATGCCCATGGACTTCATCTTCAGGACACAAGTATTTGACCTCTGTCTCCTCCACAATGTAGTCTTTTTGACTATTTGGAATGAATGCATTTGACGAGAACTTGTCGGTGGCACAGCGGAACATAATGATTGTTGATTTGTGAGTGTAGCTGACCATTTGATTTGAGTTGTAGAGATAGCAGAGAAGGTATTGATTTTTGTGATGGAGGAGTGAAGTGTCCCAGAATGATTTGTTCAGTGTTAACAGCATGTGGACCACTCTCCCCCTCATGACGATCCGATGAATCGAGACATCATGCTTTTATTCTTTTATTCTGCGGAAATAAAACAGGAAACAAACACAAAGAGTAAATGATAAAAGCCCCCTGGGGTCGTGTAGACACCCGTTTTTCATCACTATAGAGATAAACTCTAAAGCAATGGCCTGAAAATGTTGGTGATTCTTATGTTGCAACAGCAGGACTGCCTTCCCATTATTGGTCTACATCTGTAATAGATGAGCCCTATGGAAGTTCTCGCGGGTCATGTAGACCTGCAACTGACTCTAAAAGTGCGTTTGTGTCCTAGAAAATTTCAAAACATTTAGGAGTGAGTAACTAGACACGACGTGATCAATGAAAGTTTAGTGGCATGGGGCTGAGGCCACTGTAGTCAGTATTACTTGCCTCGGAAGGAGACAGTAATGAGAGATGCGGTTCCCCGTGAAATATGATTAAACACCTGTCTGTTGGGAGACAAGTGAGTGGTCTTGGGTAGGGTTCAATGTGCACTCTTGGACAAGATGCAGTGACTTCTACCCGGGATCTGATTAAATCAGTCCTGAACCTATTTGGGAATTGTCCAGAGTATTTGAGTGGCTAGGAGTAAATGTTCAATGGATAATAGGCAGTTGAGGTAGCAGACTCATCATTGATTATTGTTTTTCTTCTCACTTGAGTCTTCTGCTTCCTAATGCTCATAATGTTCACTCACTCACTCGCTCACTCACTCACTTACGCTCGGCTTTGTCCCTTGGGTAGGCTTAGTTGGGTTTACTAAGCCATAGGGACATGTTCTCTCATTACTTTCTTCATTTTCTCTCTGTACTCCCCCTCAACTGGAGCACTCAGTATGCTTTGTCATTGTTAGGCATCGGGAAGGATAACATTGAACACTCCCCCTAAAATGTTACATCCTTTGAGAGATTCCTTGCTTTGTCGGTGTAAGGCGCCAGGAGGAGAAAACTGAAACTCCCCCTCAGATTGTGCTAGGTTTGATTGCTCACAGCTTGTCATACCCGCCATGTGTGTGGAGCAATCTGAACAAGTACCACACATGACGGTTTTCCTGAACTCATCATGTAGAATTTCAGCATATTGATGATCACATAATGTTGATGAGTCAGGGGAGGCTTCAGCAGTTGATTGTTGATTGTTGTAAGATGACCGTTGACGCGAGGTTGATTGAATTATCTACGATTTTCGGACCTCTACAGTGAAGTTTAGAAAAGCTTTGACCTCAGGGTTGACAATGAGAGAATTTGAACAGATTCGCCTAAGTTTTGACCTGGACATCGGTGATTTACAATGTTTGTTGGAAAACTAACGTTTTGACCCTCAAGGACTGCGAGTGACGGCGCGTGAGAATGGGTTCTGGGGCATAGCCTGAGAATTAATGTAGATCTTGTCGTTAGCTTTCCAACAAAAAAATTTTTGCTCAAATCGGATCACCGAGTCAAAAGTTATGGCCAAAACAGTGCGGTGTCGCAGAAAATCTCTAATTTTGAGTTTTTGAGAAATTTCTTCGAAGTTGAGGTTCTCGATGTTGAAAATCGAAATCAGGTGGAATTAGAGAAAATTCTAAGGCAAAACCTCGAAATCCTAATCTCGAGGTTTAAATCTCGAGATTGCAATCTCGAGGTTTAAATCTCGAGATTACAATCTCGAGGTTTAAATCTCGAGATTACAATCTCGAGGTTTAAATCTCGAGATTACAATCTCGAGGTTTAAATCTCGAGATTCTTATCTCGAGGTTTAAATCTCGTGATTACAATCTAGAGGTTGCCTTGAAGAATAATGGCGAAATTTACCTGCAAAACAAACCTCGGAATATCGAAATCTGCAGAATTTCAAAATGTTTGGAACATCGAAAACTTTGGAGTTTCGAAAACATTAGAAAATCGAAAACTTGTTGTTTGAAAAACATCAGAACATCGAAAACTTCTAAAAACTTTGAAAGGCAGAGATTCATTCATATATCTAAAAATGTAAAGCTTCGAAGTGTTCTTAACAGGAAAGATATCAAGTTTAGAAGAAATCAGTGATTCAAGAAACTCCAAACTTTGAAAAATTCAAAACATCGAGAAATTTTGAAAATCTCGAAATCTTCAGGATGTCGAGATCCAAAACATCGAGATCCCAAATGTCGAAATCCCAAAACTCGAAATTCCAAAACTCGAAATTTCAAAAACTCGAGATTTCAAAACTCGAGATGTCAAAACTCGAGATGTCAAAACTCGAGATGACAAATCTCGAGATTTCAAAAGTCGAGAAGAGGAAATCCAGTCCCTAAATGTCGAGAAGAGGAAATCGAGTCCCTAAATGTCGAGAAGAGGAAATCGAGTCCCTACATGTCGAGAAGAGGAAATCGAGTCCCTAAATGTCGAGATCCTGCAAAATGAAAACATCGATTTTTGAAAATCTGAAACCTGTTCTGAAAAGCCCTGAAGGTCGAGATTCTCCTGTATCAGTAATCATACCTCCAAAAGGCTATAGCGGAATTTTCTGCAATTGATTTCAATCTGTGCCAATTCTCCATTCATGACTTATTAATCAAAAGACATGTCTGCCACGTTTATTCTAATATAATTGATCTCAATGTTGCTGCCATGAATTCACTTGTGCACCAAAAAAAGATTCGATAAATTTAAAAGACATACATTCCTCTTCCATTGACTATTCAAAACACAACTTAATGATTCATATCCACACTTTTTAGCTTTGTCTTCTTCATATCCACAATTAAGCTCCCGGTTTTGATTCAGACTCCCATTTCAATTCTTTGTAGCTTTGAAGTTCTTTCTAACTTCCATCATACTCATATTGTCGCATTTTGTTTGTGTTGATGATGAATGTAACTAGGCTATTCATGGAGTGATTCTTTTTGGAAGTCATATGTTCCAGATTAGAAGGTACATGTTTTGATTTTACAGGTGACATCTTGTGTTCATTCTGCATTTTATATACTTCCTTTTATTTTATTTTAATGTATTTCGTATTTGTTTAAAGACTATTTAAGAACTACTTACTGTCTATACTTATATGATATTCTGTGTTCTTGTTTTCAGGTTTGATTCTGACCATTCATATTCTATTGATTTTAGACAATGTCATCATCAACAATCCACAACTGAAATTACTGCAGAATTTATAAAGTACCAATATGGAGATGCATCTAGAAAATCTTATGCTTAGAATAATATAGTGGTTGACATGAATAGAGATTATGGTGTGACACTAAACAAGCTAAAGAGGACTCTTGCTCATAGAAATAATTTATTTATTTTGTATCACAGATCGGCATGCGGGAATTATTCACGTAGCAAAAACAGATTCTCCATATGCACGCTAAACATGGATACTATTTTCAAAACACTTTAGACAATATTAGGACAAAGTTTAGAGGATCTACTACTAGTTTGTCATTGAAGTTCAACTAGGCAGTCAAGTCTGCCACAAGATCCCCCAATTCATACTTATTTGTTGAAGTTCAATTGAAGATTTTGGTTACCGGCAATGTTATTCATGGTGCAAGAAAGGTGGACACAATAAGAGTCTTGCAGGAATCATATCTCAATTCGTAGTTCTTGGTGAATTTGCATCTCATCGGTGTTGTTCTTGGTGGTCACAACAAGAAATCTTACCGGTAGACTCAAAATTTGTATGAGATAGGTGTTGAGAAATGGGTACGATGATATTCTACTCCTACTAGGTACCACCAAACAACATGCCTCACACACATGCTAATTGAAGACAGAAGGCTGTTGAAGTACTGATTGAACACATCAACACTCTGATTGTACTTATACATGTATTTTGTCTTCAAAAGCAATGTATAGATCGACCTTTATGTTCATATTCATGTGATTTATATTGTACCTATGCATGGGAAATATTTCCAAATCTCATTTCAAGAGTTGAATCTATCAAGTTTCATAGTTGGTTCATAATTTTGTGCTAAAGCTTGTACTTATATTAACTGTAGGAATTTAATGTCTACTTATGGACAGTATTCCATAATTCAACCAGCATTATAAATCAACTTAACATTAAATAATAGTGATCAAGCATTTTATATGTCACTAAAAACAAGATTACACATAGTCAAACCGATTGTCACCAATATTTAGGAACAATGCTTAATGATCAAAAGAAGGAAATTTACATGTTCTTTTCTTTCCCAAGATCCTAATCATAATAATTACAAAGCATCGTAGTCTAACTACTTCCATCTTGATGCATACATCAGTAACTTTTTCTTAAGTTTTATACTTACTTTAGTTGTAGGAGTTTAATGTGGAGGGATTTAATGTCTGTGCATATGCCATTAAGGACTAATTATTGTCCACTCATGCACTTCAATTTTCGGTTGCTATTGAATCTCTAAATTCCTGCTTCCGAGTTCTGGTCTGTAATACCACAAAGATAGAGGAGCGTTCTGTTTCAGAAACTCATGGACTTCGCTGATTGATACAATGGAATTATCATCTTCGATCACAAATTCTAATGTCAACTCAAACCTATCACGGAAGAAGCGGAGAAAAACCGGTGATTCAGATCGGGATCAGACGCCGCCTACATGTGTGGATGGACTCAGGTCGTAGAGTGAGGGCTGCCCAACAGATCTACTCGATGAAGCTTGTGGATGTTCTCTGTCAAGTCCATCGAAGAAATGAGACTACATCTACCGTGGTTGACCACTATACTATTCAGGAGACTTCTTATGGACTGCCGCCGCTGCCAAGGGAAAGACCAGATGGAGTGATCGATTTGGAAGCTCGTAGGTTTTGGAAGCTTGTTGATGCTCTCCGCCAAGTCCGCTCCGAAGAAGAGTCATCGCTGTAATTTCTTCCTGGGTTGAGCAATTGATTATAAAGTAAGGGTATAATAGTCAAAATATGTGCAGTTGTGTCCTACGCCAGAATGCAGTCCTAATTTTGGAAAATTGACATGTTCTAGTCTTATTTGTATAATTCTCCCTATATACTCCTTCCTGGCTTCCTAAGTTTTTAGGCAAAGTACTTTTTAAATTCACTTTTCCAAGTGTGCCCTTTCTAAAACATTAAGGATGTTTTTACTTGGACTGTAATTTGCGGATCTGGTCTGATTTGATCTATTTAAGTTTGGTCTACTCTAGTCTAAAGTGGTCTAGTCTTGTCTAGTAAATGTTTGGTCTATGTGTATTTTATTACTATGGAAGTCTAATCTGGTCAGGTCTATTTAAGCCTGGTCTAACCTAGAATTGAAAATAATCAAAGTAAAAACATGGGAGATTTCCCAAAATAGGACTAAATAGGGTTTGAAATTTTAAAATAGGACTACTGTGTTTTTCCTTCCGAAATAGGACTAAGATGATAGTATTTACTGCCATCTTTTAGTCATGACTGCCAAATAGTTGCAGTACTATGCATTTAACACGACAGTATTTATTATAATTAATGACATTATTTTTCAATCATGACAGTAATTTTTCAATCATGACAGTAACTTTTAATTACGCAGTTATCTTCAAGACTTCATTTGAATGCCTTCCCGATTGAAGTTTTAGCTGAAATTTGGTATGAGTAAACTAGACTTAATGAATAAGATGCTCAAAAAAATTCATCAAAAAGTGCTACCGGGAACCGCCCCGAATGGCGACGGACGGACAGAGTCTCCTATATAAGGACTTATTTGTCCCATTTTATGCAACTTCGAGGACCAATCTGACTCTTACCTCGTTATTTAACTAATGCCTTCTTCTTTCTCCTTTGCCACACTTTATCATAGAATTGAATAACACTTGTGTTTTCATTCTCTTAATTCATGCTCCTATCAATTCTCTCCTCTTGAAGATCCACCTTGTCCTCCAAGATGGATCTCTGGAAACTACTCCTGAGTCTTGTTTATGTCTTCCCATGAGTCCTCAAAATCAGGCAAATCCTTCCAATGAATTAAAACTTCAGTTTTTTCCTTCAGCATTCTTCCTTGAATTCACCACTCTTTCTGGTAACACCTGAAAGTTCCCATATTTCATTTAAACACTTAGGTAGAGCTTGACTTGAAATATTAGGAGATAGAGCTTTCTTGAGTAGAGAGATGTGAAATACAGGATGTATGGTACATCCCTTAGATAATTTCAGCTTGAATGCCACTGAACTCAGCTTATCTATGATCTCAAAAGGACAATAATACCTTGGGCTTAGTTTCTGATTTATCATTTTTGCCAAACTTTTCAGTTTATAAGGCAATATTTTTTAGAAATACCTTTTCCCCTAGTTCCAATTGAACTTCCCTTCTATGTTTATTAGCTTGTTGCCTCATTTGATTTTGAGAAATAGCTAAGTGTCGTTTTATCTCTGTCAACATTACATTCCTCTCAGATGCCAGTATAAAACCTGGTATGGTGTCTGTTTTAAGGATACATGGTAGTTTGTATTATACTAGAACTCTACCCAGGATAACCATCTTGTCCATTCTCTAGGTTTCTTTCACGGTTAAGCACCTTAAATGGGTTTCCAAACACCTATTGATCACTTCAGTTTGTCCATCCGTTTTAGGGATACATGGTAGGCTATGTTGTATTTCAACTAATTAAGTTCCTTCCAGTTTGTGTTAGTATATATGTTCTAGCGACAATCACTTTTAGAGATATATGTACTTGATAACATTTAGTTTTATATATTTGATATATACGGTATTACACATTAATGATTAAACATTTAGATTGTCAATATCTTATTCATAATTGTGTTCCTTAGACTTATGTTGTCAACAAGTAAGTGTGAGCTTATATAATATAATATAAGGTCTTAAAATAGACTCAATCAATGATAATCAAGAAAGGGATATTGATGATATGCGATAAGATTGGTATGTGGACGGAATCATACTTTTAGAAAGTATAGTTGATCTCACAACTATGAGTTCCTGTAATTCATGATGGTCACATAGACATTTTAGAGAATATTGGCACACCCACCAAGAAATCATTTGATAAGTTCTATTCATGTGTCTTTGGGATTATGGGCGTATAGAGTAGTGTAATAGTCCTCCGGCTTGAGGTCAATACGTACTACATGTGCGGAGTACATATGACATGTGTTGGGTGCATCACGAAGCACATGGAGTAGTAGTTGAGCCAAGAAAGGATTCATTCCTCGTAATAGATTAAGAGAAAACATTATACTTCTCATATCTAGATGGATCATAAAGTCATTGGCCAATGCAAAGATATATTCGTTTTGGATATCGAATATGATCGCTATGGATCATCTAGAAAGATTGAGAGATAGAGACTAAGTTATTGGAATAGACACAATATCAAGTTCTAGACTTAGTTGAATGTTCATTGAATGAAAGGACTGTATCACTATGAGCTCTATATTACAGGGAGTTTGAATAGTCCTCGCAAACGTCCTTATATATTAAGTTCGTCTGGAGAATCGTCTAAGGATTCACTAAGACCTTAATTTGATTAGTACTTAATATATAAGGCCTTATAGGTCACACAACAAGTGATTATACCTTTAGATTGAATTCTTAGAAGGAATTAAATATTAATTGGATTAAATAATATTTAATTCATAATACTAGAAATGGATTAGATATTAATTAGATTAAACATATTTAATTCGTGATGTTGAAGGAGGGTTCTATTTGATAGAATTAATTAAGTTTGATAGAACAGATTTGTTATACTTAATTAAGATGTAGTAATTAAATAAGTGGAAAATCGCACTTTTAGTCCCAGAAATAGTCACCATATTGAAATGTCAGATCCGTATTTCTAAGATTGTAAATGTCACCCCTCAATTGTCCAAATTGCTATAAATGTGGTCCTTTGAGGGGTGAAATGTACTCCATGTCCACATTATACATTTCACCCCTCAAAGGACCATATTTACAACAATTCGGACAATTGAGGGGTGATATTTACAAACTAGGGAACACAGGTCTGACATTTCAATATTGTGGATATTTGAGGGACTAAAAGTGCGATTTTCCCTTAAATAAGATAATGTTTTCTTTTGTAATTTAGAGTAAAAAAAGAAATAAATTATTATATACTACGTATTAATAAAGAGAAGAGGTGAGTGGAGTAAGCTAGGGTTGGGCTGGGCCCGGGTCGGGTCGAGCCTCGGGCCAGGATTTGGGCGGAGCTGGGTTTGGGAATTGAAGGCTCGGTACCGGCCCGGGTTGGTTCTGGGTCAGGTCGGGTCTAGCTTTTTTTTAATTTTGTTTTTCCTATTTATTACTACCACCCCACCCCACCCCCAAACCACCCAACCCCACCCGCCTAGCACCCAATCCATTCGGGGGAAACAAATTGGGCCCAGTCTGGTCCGCCAAATACCCATCTCGTAGCCCCCCCCCCCCACCCCCAACCCCCCCCCCCCCCCGTTCAGGCCCCATAGCCTGGTCCCGGGCCTGGTCAACCGGGTCGGGCCGGTACCGCATGGTGGCGGTCCGGTCCGGGTTCTGGGCCGGGCCGAACCGGCCCAGTCCACCCCTAGCGTGAGCCCTCCCTCCCTCTCATTACTATTGTTCATGAGATTGGTCCTAGTTGGACTAGAACTAATTAAAGCGAAAGACTTTGATTGTGATTAGGAAACTAGTTTAGAACTAGCATAAATACACCCTCCTACATAATTAGTAGACTAGTTTTCTAGATTCAGAATTACTAGTTTATTTCCTTGCGAAGAGATTTCCTAGCCTTTCTCTCAGGGAGATCTAACCGTTCTTTCAGAATGGAAAAATCACGTGGATACCTAAGGTCAAGGATTATCACCGCTAGGTTAGAAGATATGTAAGTTCAATCTCAGATATGTTATTATTGTTATATTCGTTGTTTTTCATAATCAGGGAAGATCTGTTTGGAAAAATTTCAAACTTCGATTGCTGTACTTTTGAGGTACGTTACATAAATTTCCTAAGAGTTTGAACAATACCAAAAAGAACTTAGAAATATGATGTCCTTGCCACTTACTATGGATTTTGGAAATCCATTTAGTTTCGCCACTTCTTTTATAAACATTTTAGCTACTCCTTTGGCACTGTAAGGGTGAGACAATGTTATAAAATGGGAAAAATTTGTTAACTTGAATACAACCACCAATATAGTATCTTTTTCTTGCGCCTTATGTAAGCCTTCGATGAAATACATACTAATGTTGGCCCATATTTGATCTGGAATACGTAGTGGTGCAGTTAACCAACTGATTTTAAGTCCTGGTACTTATTTCTTTAACAAGCATCACAACCTTGCACATACTGTTTGATGTCATATATTTCTCATTCATGTCCAATAGAAGAGGTTTGAAATCCTTTTCATGGTTCTGAAATACACTGAATGCCTCCCTGTTGCAGAATCCTGATATTCTTTGAGTATCCTTGTTATTCTTGGAGAGTATTTTGGTAACATCAACCTCTTTTTAAAATATATATAGCAGCCCATTTTCAACTGAAAATCTAGAAGATGGTCAGGATGATTGAGTATAATGTCATAGCATTTAGAATCCTTTAATAACTCTTCTAACCCTTCCCATTCTTGACAGGCGACTATTGACACAGAATGTAAACTGGGCTTCATGTCATCTGCAGCTTTATCTCAATTCATGGCTTATACTTAATGGTGAAGTTATAGCCCAACAACATAGCTATCCATTTTGCTGTTCTTTTCCCATTCGTTTCTTCTCTGTGAGGAACTTCAAACTTCTCTGATCTGTGTGTACTTCAAACTTTCTACCCAATAAATAGGGTCAACACTTCTGAATAGCCAACACAATCGCCATTAGCTCTTTCTCATAAACTGACCTACTCTGATTTTTCAGAGAAAGCTCTCTGCTCATAAAAGCAATGGGTTTGCCCTCCTGCATCAAGGCTGCTTTTAATCCTTTTCTTGAAGCATCAATTTCCAGAACAAACAACCGACCGAAATCTGGAGTTATTAAAACTGGCAGAGTAGTTATGGTGTGTTTAAGTTCTTCAAATGCTTTACTGGCTTGAGCATTTCAATGAAAATTATGTTTCTTCAAAAGTTGATTTAGAGGTGCAACAATCATGTTATAACCTCTAATAAACCTTCTCTAATATCTCGTTAAACCTAAGCAACCTCTCAACCCCTTAATGTCCTTAGGTTCAATCCAGATTATCATTGCTTCTGTTTTATTAGGATCAGCTGACACTCCTGAAATAATGTGGCCTACATATGCTAACTGAGCTTTACCAAAAGAGCATTTCTTTCTGTTAGCCACTAGCTGATTTTCCTTAAGAGCTTGCAACACTTTTCTTAAATGATCATTGTGTTCTTGTGATTTACTTTTTTTAAGGAAAAGGCTTATATTAGAAATAAATGAGCCAAAGATACATCAATGTCCCAAGACAAGATTCTCCCTCTACCCCAACAAAACCAAATGCCCATTGGTCCCCTCACGATATGATCAGACATAGAAGAGTCCATCCTGCAAAAAGCGAGACTATTCGGTGAGAGCATAGAGACTATTAGCGGCTGTATCAGCTTGATTGCCTCCAACAAAAAACACCTTTATCAAAACACACCAATCCTCAAGACCGAGTCCCTTATTTAAAACGAAAATAAAAAACAACAATAAACTGAATCCTTACTAAGAATTAAAAAACACCTAAAGGAAAAGTTCATGTTATGGAGTTTGCATGCTTCCATTCCTCCTGGTTCCACTCTCCCATCCTTCAATCGCATGACAGGCGGGCATTGTAGCCCGCCGCCTCCACGTTTTTTTATGTTCCCGTCTTCACTTCCATGTCCTTGTGAAGTGGCTCTTCTTCCCCATGCTCAATTCTCCGAAGCTTTTGTTCCAGTTTATCTCCCACATACGCATTCTCCTTCCCCTGCTGCAATCCTCTCTGTTCATCCAAATTTGCCATCTCCACTCCTCCCTCACCTTCTTTTCCTTTCCCTTTACCATCTGGGACCAACGATCTATTGCCCCCCACTTTCACATATCCCTTAGAAGCTAGCAGTACGGGACCAAAAGGTAGCCCTCCACTTTTGCCTATACCATCATGATAGCATGGGCAATACCTTTCTGCATGACCAATAATACCGCAGGTAAAACACAAGCTAGGTAGTTTTTCATATCTAAATTTAACGCAAAAAATTTCCCCTTCATCCGATTGAAGGAACATTTTCCTTTTCAGTGGCTTATTCAAATCAATATTAACCCTTATTTTCATATAAGGGTTCCATTTGACAGCAAAAAAAAAATCGTCCACTTTAATAAATTTCCCCACAAAATTCCCAATTTTTATGGCATTTTTCACAGCAAAAAATCCCACTAGCACATCATGCACATGTATCCAAAAGTCAGCCTTACTCAGTAGCATCATCATAGGCAAGTCTCCTTGCTTTATCTTAGCAAGTACAATTAGGTTCTGGTCGAAAGTCCAAGGTCCTTCCTCCATAACTCGTAGCATATCACTTTCCCTGTAGAATTGGAACATATATCTTTGTGCACCTATCTCAATAATAGTAACATCTCTAACAGGTTTCCACATATTTTCCATCGTATCGCGAAAAAAAGAGAAGCGTATCGATTTTTCAGAAGTAATAGTCCCTACCAGAGACATACCCACCTCTTCGATCCTCGGAGCCGCACCCTCCACTTGTAGAAATTCGTCTCCTCCCTCCATCTCCATATTGCCATATGCATTTGCAAGTTTGTCAATCTCTTCGTATTCATTCATATTTGTCATCGTCCTTTCTAGCCCTTCGTCTGTAAATGTTAATTTCCTTGTGTGTCGTCTTCCTTTTCTTGCAAATTTAAACATCGTTGAGCGATAGAATCGCCCCCACCAGAGCTCCGCAACCTACCTGCGTGATAAACCTGCGGCCTTGATGGAGACTCTTCGCCTACACCTGGCTGCGTAAGCAATACGCCGAGCGATTGGGAAGTCATCGGCCCCAAAGCTAACACAGACTTTTACCCTAGCTGCGGCCTCTTGTTCTTGTGATTTGCTATACACCAGTATATCATAAAAAAACACCAAGGAAAACTTCCTTAAGAAGGGTCTCAGAACTTGATTCATTAGTGCTTGGAATGTAGATGGAGCATTGGTAAGGCCAAAGGGCATCACTAAGTAAGTACTCATAGTGTCCCTCATGTGTACGAATAGCTGTTTTATGCACATCAGATTCTTTCGTTCTTATTTGGTGTTATCCGGACTTCAAATCCAGTTTGGAAAACAGCTTAGCTCCACATGACTCATCCAACGATTCTTCAATTACATGAATTGGAAATTTGTCTGGAACTGTGATTTTGTTTAATGCCCTGGAGTCAACACAAAAGCGCCAACCACCATCATGTTTCCTCACTAGTAGAATAGTTATGTTGTAAGGGTTGTTTTTATGTTGAAAATTCCAAAATTAAGCATTTCTTGAACTATTTTTTCAATTTCATTTTTCTGAAGTAGGGGGTACGGTACCTGTATGTTCTGAAATTTGGGATGCTTGCTCCTTCTTGTATATTGATTGCATGGTTGCATGCCCTGACCGGAGTTAAGTCTTTAATGAGTTGAAATACTTCTGGAAATTCATACAGTATCTCTTCACATGTTCCATCTTGTACCTTTTCCTCTTTAGCTTCAGAAGGTTGCTCCTCATAATACAACAAATACCCTTCTCTTGTATGATTCACCAGATAATTAATCTCCAGCTTATTCAATGAAGGATTTCCTTTTACAGAAAATTCATGTCTTTGTACCTCCCATTTGAATCTGATTTTGGAAGTTAATCTCCACATCTCCTAAGCTTATTAACCACTCCATTCCCAACACCATAACTGTCCCTCTCAGTTCTAGAGTATATAAAGTTTGTTGTATTTCAAGGCCCTGTAATTTTAACTTCAAACATTCACATCGGCCATTGTTTGGAATTTTATCCCCATTCCAATCTGGACATTGTATCCTTTGATAGTATGATAAGGCAATTCCCATTTTCTCACTAGCTCTTGAGATATGAAGTTGTGAGTTGCACCGCTATCAATAAGAACCTCTACCCTCTATTCACGTGTTTCCCATTTCAATATTCCTTCCACTTTGAAGGTTTTCATGGTTTGGAATCCCTTCCTTACTCATTAAGGACAATTGCATAATTTTAGATTCCATTTCAATCATTTCTTCCTCTTTTGTACCATCTTTGGGAATTTCAAGATCTTCTTCCCCATCATAATCCTCCACGAGAACATATTTGTAGTGTTCCATCCTACAGCTATGTTCTTTGTTCCATTTTTCTCCACACTTGAAGCATAACTCCTCTCTGCTTCTCTCCTGAAATTCATCTTGAGACACCCCCGGGTCCTGTTTTCCTTTCATTTCTCAGATTCTCAGACTGTTTGTTATCAGTGGTATTCTTCCAAAGATTGGTTGGTAGAACATTGTTGTTCTTCCATCTGCTTGTTTCTCCCCACTTCTGGAACTTAGAGAATTCTCCTCCTTTCTCTTTCCATATTCTTCTTTCATCATCTCTATTTCTTCCTGTACGCAAAGCATTATTCCCGTCTTCAATTAACAAATCCCTATCCATAATATCAAAGAGGGATTTGGAGTTATATAGCTTTAATTCTGCTTTGATTTCTTCCTTCAGTCCATTGATAAAAATTCCCCTAAGTATCCCTTTATCAATGTTCTTTCGAGGAGCAATTGTCATTTCAAACTTATCTCTATATTCTTTGACCGTTCCAGTTTTTTTCAAACTCAACATTGAACCATACGAATTTTGAACCAGCTCTGGTTGAAATCAGTGAATTAAAGATTCTTTCAAGGCTTTCCAGTTGTTCTCCAACGTCTGGCGTTCCCATCATTGGAACCAGTTTAACGCTCGCTCCTCCATCGACCACAACAACTTCTACCTTATCATCTTCTGATATTTGATTTAATCGAAAATACCTTTCCATTCTTACAATGCAGTCAATACGTATCATCTCCGTTGAACAACGGTAGGTCAACCTTTCTCCAAGTGAGAATAGGTCTTCTATTGTTATCGCGACCAAAACTAGAGCGAGAGTGATCAGATTTACCTTCTGAAGCCGTTGGACTTTCCAATTCTCTCGTTTGTCTATGATTTGAAGTGCGTGATCTTCCCCTGGTATGATTGCGATCCTTATTCAACAGTGCTTCTGTCACCAATCGTATCTCGGCTCTCATCTCGGTAAAGTTCCTTTCAAGCTCATCCATCTGATTCTCCATTTTTCTCTAGTGTACAGGTTACTCACAGCGATCGACGTGCTCTGATACCAATGATAGAACACTACAATCTACAGAATTCTTATTAACATGAAAAGAGTACATGGAATTAGTTCTGGGCAAATTCGAGAGTGCCAAGGTTCTCCAAGACAAGTTTCCAAGTGCCAAACAGCCTGCCTAACTATTCTTCCTGCTACTATTTATTTAGTCTTTCCCTCCCCCCAAACAGACTGTACCCGTTAACCAACTAACCCTCTCCATAGTTAACCCGAAAAATACCGAACCGAACCATTCAAAAATAATGTGGCCCTCATAGTAAATATGGCCCAAGTCCAAGTGCAAACATACTAACTTTAGATGTCATGAATTCAATACAAGCATGAGAGAATAAATTTTTAATTTAGTAGTGATGAAAAATCAATCTTTATATGTAGAGTTTTATATAAAATGGACTAAAATACTTTTGAAACCACAAGAAGTGAAAATTCGATGTGTTAATGAAACATTTCATAACTTCATAACTATAACATAGTCACCAAGTCCCCCTACCATGTATGTTCCCCTTCAGTCCCTTAATAAATTGGTAAAGTGTTCCCCACAAAAAAGTCACCATCTTAATTCAACAGTGTCTAGAAAAAAACATCACCATAATAATCACAAGAATGATAAACCAATTCAATTACACTTGGGAGATGAACAAAACTCTTAAAACCGCACAAACCGCACACGCTCTAAGTAGAGGTTGCATCAATTAATTAGCATCATGAAATCAAATTAAATTAACTACATTCAGATGAGTGTAAACCGACAGTAAATTAAGAGAATTTTAGCACTCGCATCCTGTTGATCTTTGTTGATGCCCACCCGCCACATCAATGGAATCGGGGAGATATCTATAAGCCAAGAGGGCATCGAAAAACACTCAATATTAGCAACCTGAGAAAGTCCCATGTATTGATAAAAAAAAATTATGTTGAGTACTTACATTTCTTCTTCAGGTTCATTCTTTAGAGCGTTTTTTGCTATACATTGGAAAGCCGTGTCCACATTGAATCCATCCTTGGCAGAGGTTTCAAAGTAAGGAATATTTCCCTTAGAGGCACACCAAGCCTTGGCTTTCTTCTCAGAAACCTGAAATACCAAAGACCAATGGGGCATATTAGTAAAAGAAATAGAGCAACATCAATTTAGAAGGGAAAGAAACTTACCACCCGACTATTGCCACCATCAACATCTACCTTATTACCCAAAACAACAAATGGGAAGTTATCAGGATCAGAAGGACTAGCCTGCAAATTAATCGAAAAATAAACTTTTTGATCTATAACAGAAAATGAATGAAATTTCTGTAATTAGCACTGGGATATATCAACAGCTAACCTGAATGAGAAATTCTTCCCTCCAGTTGTTAAGATTCTCAAAAGATTTCATGACATTTACATCATACACTAGAACACAACAATCTGCTCCTCGATAGAATGCAACACCTAGGCTTTGAAACCTTTCCTGTCCCGCTGTATCCCATATCTAATGAAAACAAAGAAACTCCAAATGAAAAACCATTAACATTATTTTTAATTCTCAGGCACTTGTTGTGGTATGGTGCATTCCACAAGAGTCGTTGTTTTGATTGTTTTTTTGTTTCATCGCGTTAAATCAATCATGAGAATTTTTTTCCAATTTCCCCCGTTTCCCTTCTTTTTTATCTTAATTATTAATTAAAATAAGCTCCAATAGTCCCAATAAATTATACTACTACTATGTATCAATAATGGGTAGTTGAAAAGTAAAGCTTGGCCCCTATACACCCTTGTGGTGGGACCCTTCCCCGGACCCTCTTCTTGCAGAAACGTCAATGTGCATCACACTACCCCTTATGGGTAGTTTTGGTGTAATAATACTTTTTGTAAGCTTATAGAATATCTAATCAATCTAACTATAAACTATTTGAAAAGGGCAAATGTCCTAGTTGGGGCTTATATAGAATGCAGAACATGAAATTTGCAGCAAGTTGCACTTCGAATATAAACTTCATAGAATCTAGTGCACAATTAAGCATAAACTCAAACAGTGATACACAATCATTTGAACCATTAACCAATCATGTTGTCTCAACAGCCAAGTCTGATCAGATTAGCTGCTGGTTAACTGTTGGGGACAAAACAGCAGTTAATTGGACAAACCACATGAATTTCACAATTGATGTAGTAAAACTCATTCCACCATTATGCTTGAAATTAACTGATCATTTTAGGAAGCACCACTGACCACTAGGATTGATTCCGTTGCACAACAATACTCATGCTGAGATCAATCAAGTTATAAAGACATGGTATAAGACAAAATATTTGAATTGTCGCCTCTAGTAACACACTAAAGTTTAAGAACAATCCAGAGACACCAACTTCACTCTGTTCTTTAATCCAAAACGATACAAGAAAAGAAACTCAAGAGTTGATAGAATGCTATTATGACCACATGTTAAAGAGGTCAGATAAGAGTCATAAGACCAGGGCTACATAAACATCCACTCACATGAAGGGGAAAAAATAGATTCAGTATATAATTTGTATGCTCTTAATCTAACCTGCAGAGTGTACAGCCTGTCTTCAAACTGAACCTCTTTTGTCAAGAAATCTGCTCCAA
This sequence comes from Cuscuta europaea, assembly GCA_945859875.1. Lineage (NCBI taxonomy): Eukaryota > Viridiplantae > Streptophyta > Magnoliopsida > Solanales > Convolvulaceae > Cuscuta > Cuscuta europaea. The sequence continues at coordinate 131,196 of CAMAPE010000010.1, forward strand.
TGGTGGCCTTGTATTGATTGCTAAACTTGCGATTTACATACCTACAATTAAACACACATAACACGCATTAAAAGGACTGCAAATGGATGTTTGAACATCATAACCAGAGTTGGATTAAGCATACTGGTTCATCAATGACGTCTTCCCAACCCTGCAAAACATTCAAATTACACCAATTCCAAGTCAGTTGTAAGCCGAGGGTATAATTGCAGTTATTTTGTAAATATCATAACTTAGGGCCCCTTTATTACAGTTGTAAGTTTTGAGGGAAACCGGTGTTGTGAAAAGCTAGTTATGCCAACCAATTTAGTAATGGCATAACGGGAACTGAGAGATTAAATTAATTGTATTAACTTTAGCAGTGCAGTTGAAATATTTAAAAATGATTCTTGAGAAGATATTTGTTTTTAAAAAAAAGAATGTTGAGGTTGAACCTAAAAATCATATAAAGAATAAAATACTAGAAATGAAACAAACAAAACTCAACTAACTGGATGTATAGAGTTATGATGGAAATGTGATGTAAACGCATCCACAATGAAAGCTAAAAGAAAGATGCTCTTAAAATCCAGGCTTAGTTTAGATGCAGTGTAATAAGAATTTGAAGTAAAAAGTATCAAAATCATATAAAGAATAAAATACTAGAAATGAAACAAACAAAACTCAACTAACTGGATGTATAGAGTTATGATGGAAATGTGATGTAAACGCATCCACAATGAAAGCTAAAAGAAAGATGCTCTTAAAATCCAGGCTTAGTTTAGATGTGGTGTAATAAGAATTTGAAGTAAAAAGTATCAGAGCACCACAATGAAAGCTAAAAGAAAGATGCTCTTAAAATCCAGGCTTAGTTTAGTGAGATTAAGAGGTTGGCCTAGACAAAGCCAGGTCCCCCCACCCCTGACTTTCTGTTTGTTATTTACATCGGCAGGTAGTGAAATTTATGTACATTTAGAGTAAAATTAAGACACGACTCCTAAAATTTTAGTATGAACAAGTACTCCCCTTGTCCCAAATTAAATGTCTCACTTTTCTTTCTGAACTGTCTCAAAATACACTTCTTAGGGAGTGCTTGGAACTGATTCTACTTTTTTCAAGCAGAAACAAAATCAGAATCATTTTTCAGAAGTTGGTCTCCTCTAGCTTCTAAAATAACTGCTTCTAGGAGTAAATTAGAGCATCAGAAGTACTTCTGCATTTTCACCCAAACACTCCAACTTCTGCTCCCTAAGCAGTTTTAAGAATCGGATCCAAACACCCCCTTATTTCTATTAAAGGAAAAAGTTGTGTGGTTGATATTACTTTTCTGTTTTTAAAATAAATTTCAATTCAAAATTTACGTTCTCCACTTCTGTACTCGTACGAAAAGCAAGTGAGAAGCCAATTATGGGACGGAAGGAGTAAATACTACATTCGTCTCAAGAAGTCATGTTTGACCAAGATACAACTTATCATGTGTATCTTGGTTGTGAATCTTTTTGACAAATTAAAAGAAAATATAGCTTCACTTGATCAATCTCTGGTATATCTTTAGGACAAAAAAATGGTTTGAAACTGGACTCTTTTGTGATGGAGGGACTATTTAATTAGTTCAGAAACACTGAAAGTTTGATAGGAACTCTAATTTTATAACAGTAAACTGATTGTAAAACGGTAGAAAGGAAGAAGATGATACAGGTGAAGCGCTTTGAGAGGCCTCAACTCTCCCAGATCCTAATTTCCCAAATCCAAAATCTGCCTCCCTTCCCCCTCCTTCCCACTCTTATAGTACTTATATTCTAACGGGCCAGCCCATATTTTATGACATGGCCCAGAATTCTTATTGATACAATATCATACTTATTTAATATCAATCTATAACTAATATTATTATTCTCTACAGCCAGAGTCCTATCATATCTCCCCCCTAGACAACCACCTTGTCCTCAAGGTGGGTGATAGGAAACAGCCTTGATCTTCCATTTCATCTTCATCCTAGCGCCTCTACCTTCCCAGTATCTCACTGATTTCTGAGCGAGGAGCTTCAGTACTTGATCCTTCATCTTTATGTTCTTTTCCTTAGTATTTTCACGCCATCCAAGTAATTCCTGCATCTCACTGCGGTTATCAGCTTGGAGGATTATTCCTTCAGGTTGCTCTAAAATTTCCAGAGCATCAAAGATGGGAATCACTGGCAGGCAATCATCTTGAGTTTGACCCTTCAGAAAATGTTTCTCTCCTCTCCACAAGATTGGCGATGTATCAGTGCTCAAAGGGGATCTGCCAAAGGAAATACATGGTTTCTGAAATTTCAGCATTTGCACTCCAAGAGATTCCACACATAGGTGCTGAGATCCCACCTTTACTTCACATTTCAAAATATACCTGTCTGTTGCTGCCAGTACAGCATCCATTTCATGATTATAAACTAGGTTAACCCTGATATTAGTAACATTTTCATCCCATTGCCACTTAGCTCCCTCAGAAAGTACTCTTAAAGAGTTCCTAACCTCACCCCTATATTTTCCAGGAAAGAATTTTGAGAACAAGAACTCATTGCTATCATTTGTCAAATGAGGTGTTTTCCTATCATCTTTGCGTTTTCCATCCAGAGGCACGAGAGCGAGAGAAATAACAGAACTCTGGAAATTTCCTATCATTTTGGCAGCAACATACCGAACATCATGGATAGAAACTTGAGGCACTTCTGATGCCAGACGTTCTGCCTGTCCTCCATTTTTGCCAGGGTCACTTGGAACACCATCCGACAGAAGCCTTGGCTCTGAAGATCTACCAAAGCCGTCCTTGCCATTGAATAGCGGCCACTCTACCTCTCTCCTGACTCGACTAGGTCCTTGGTTCCTGTATATCTCGCTTTTGTTGTATGTCATCTGCGAACCGAGAACATCTCCTGTTGATTGCTTCACACTTGGAAGCGAACTGACATAAACTGTTGGCGTTGCAGGAAGGTCAACTTTGCTCTGTTCTGAAGGTGTTGTTGCAGCCGATTTCAAGTCAGTTTTTAATTCGGGAGAAACTTGCGCAAGTTGAGAACTGGAGACTTCTGATGAATTAGGAGAAGTTGCTCGCAGAAACCCAGTAACTGGAAGCTACTGTGCGCGACGAAGCTGAAGCGGTTTGCGATGACATCACCAAACGGGAAGCTTCTCTCGATATCGTCGTACTTGGTCGTGAACTGCTGACGGATGATGAAGTTCGTGATTTTGAACTGTGAGACGAAGTTAGTGAGGAAGCCAGACAACTGGACGGAAGTGCTCGCGACTGAGGAGACCTGCGCACCGTATGATGCCTGCGAACTACGCGAAGTAGTTCGCGATTGCGAACTAAAAGGAGCGACGGACGAAGTCACCTGATTTTCAATTGGCCGACGGCATCTCGGGGGGCTTATGGCTCTGTCTCTGTGTCGCTTGAGTATGTGACGAATTTTGCCCAACATATGGCGCATCTGCTTAGCCCAATCGCTTTCAACCTTTTCCGCCAGCTTCTCTCCTTTTACGCGCGAAGCATCCTGATCGGATCTTCCCTTCTGCCTGCGCGAGTCCTTTCCTCTTTGCTCTGATACCATTGATAGGAACTCTAATTTTATAACAGTAAACTGATTGTAAAACAGTAGAAAGGAAGAAGATGATACAGGCGAGGCGCTTTGAGAGGCCTCAACTCTCCCAGATCCTAATTTCCCAAATCCAAAATCTGCCTCCCTTCCCCCTCCCCCTCCTTCCCACTCTTATAGTACTTATATTCTAACGGGCCAGCCCATATTTTATGACATGGCCCAGAATTCTTATTGATACAATATCATACTTATTTAATATCAATCTATAACTAATATTATTATTCTCTACAGCCAGAGTCCTATCAAAGTTAAAGGGCAGAAAACCAAATGGCTACAAGCTCATACTAGGTCTACTAGCAGTTCATATCACATAGCTATGATCAAATACTCATAATTCCATTAATTAAATAATTTCCATGAAATCTAAAATGCCTCAAAAATTAATTAAACAGTGAAATGCTGCTTAAATTATACACAGTATATAATACTCATTAGCAAAATGTTATAGGTTGTGTTCAATTTGTTGTTAACAAGCCTTACTAAATGAAAAATGTTGTATAATGAAATAATCTGTAGTAAAAGAAAAATATGGTTGACTGAAATATTTAAAAATGATTATTCATATATAACAAATAATTAAACAGTGAAACGCTGTTTAAATTATGCACAGTATTTCAGTAACTCAGTATATAATACTCCCTGGTAAAATGTTGTAGGTTGACCACCCGCTTCATATTAATTTCTTGTTTTGGTGATATATATATATATAAATTGTTTCACAATATCTGTCGTTTTATTAATAAGTAGGAGGGTATTTGATGTCAATTTTCCATTTTTGATTTTCTTCTCCATCTAAATTCTGGCTAAAATGAACTTATAAATTTCAAGAGTGTGCATTAACTATTAACTAATGATAGTTTAGGTTTAACACTACTTTTTGCAAGATTCTAAAATATTTAATTAATGAATTATCTTTATGTGTCAGGATAATTCTCAGTTGACACTTATGAAACGGAGGGAGTAACTCTTTTGTTTGACTTGCAAGTTGCAATGAGCGGCTATGGTATATACAACAACAAAGCCCTAACACTATTCCTCTTTGATACTCACAGGCTACTAAAATACTCCCCTATTCTCAAATAAGTTCTCAATTTGACTACGAATTTTAAGAAAGTTAAATTTTTGTTTTTGACTTCCCATTATATCCTTATAAAAAGTAGTTAGGTATAGAGCTTGTTTGGTGGTCACCCTGCTTTTTGGCTTATCGGTCTTATCAGCCAATTTTTTCATCAAACACACCATTTCTTATTTCGTGAGATGAATGGAATAATAAGCAAAATAAGTAAAGTTGAAGATACTTTTCTGGCTAAAGTTATTGTAGTCATGTAGTGGAACACTTTAGCTATTTTTTCATATTATTTTTACTTTATTTTATTAATAAAATATAATTTTTTCATAATTCAGCACGAATCATCCAAACCAAGCACGAATCATCCAAACCATCCACTTCAGGCTGAACTTTAGAAATTTCAACTGATTCCCGGATTCAAACAATTTCAATGTTAACAAACAGGCTCATAGTAGGAATAAAATGTGAGTGTAAGGTAAGCAAATAAAGGAATAGTAACTTTATAATAAAACCTTTCCAAACACGGGAACTTTAATTTGGCCCTTCCAACAAAGGAAAATGAGAACTTGTTTGAGAATGCTAATGCTAATAGAGAAAATGGATGGACCTGATTCATCCCAAATTGCAGCAATTTTCTAAATTCGTCCATTAATCCATTTGTATAATGCATGCATATATAATATGTAGTATTCCCTATAATGTATACATGACTCATCAATCCAGAGTGGTTTGGAAAATAAATAGAAAAAACATGTGAGACCTGAGGCGACAATCACGATTCACGAATAAAATGAAAAACATTAAGTTAAATTCTCACCCGCTATCACCGAGGATTATGACCTTGAGAAGCATACGCCTGCGAGAAGCCATATTTTCAGAAAAGAAATTAAAAGCAGCTAAAACCGCCAATCGATTGGAAATGATTTGCAAACGATGATTAGTACGGGGTGATTGGGTAAACGCGGACGAGGGAAAAGCCAGCGATGATTGGGAAAGTGCATACAGTTGTTAACGAGATACTCCGTATTACCCAAAATCAAAATATGAAAATAAAAATTCCAAAATAGAACTTTCATATTTTTATTTCCATAATAGAATTAATTACTGTCATATTTTAGCAGTACCAGACTTCAAACATGTCAGTAATTAGTCCTATTTTGGGAATAAAAAACATGACAGTCCTATTTTAAAATTTTCAAACTGTTTTAGTCCTATTTCGGGAACTTTCCATTTTTTAATCAACTTTCCTTTGGTACACAAACGCCAGCTATTTGGTCCAAAAGGTTGAATGTCCAACCCCAAGGCTCTCACCCCGTCCCGACAGGATGATGGGGAGGTTAATCACGGTGACTCAGTCAGCAAAGCGGCGGTAGGCCTTATACACGTGCGCACCAGAGGTCCAGCCTTATTTCAGGTTCTGTGACATCCACACGGCCGCTGCGGGTTTCGAACCTTGATCATTTGATTCAATTTTCCCACCACTCGACCAACTGAGCTACCCGTGCGGGTCACAAACGCCAGCTAACCTATACACATGACCGTCCGGTTTTTTTACACTAATAACATTATGTTATTTATTATTTGAGTTATTTCTATAAATAAATATTACTATTACAAATTTGAGTTTTTTTTCGACTATAGGGTTTGGAGATTGAGCGTTCAAATTGGCTTCTTTCTAATGTTGCCTTTGTTCGAGCCTGAAGGCCATTGCTCGAAAGCTTAACATGATGTACGGATCGAGAGGGAAAAAAGAATAACAGAAAGAATCAAGTGCGGCCTTTCCGCCAGCTGTTCTAGGCTTGTGCGGTCCGAGAATTTCATGTTCACGCATCTTTTAGGCATGTTTATTGTGTCGCAGGGTCCTTTCTATTAACACATAATACATTACACATATTTTATTATATTCATTTACGTATATAATCTTGTATTTAATATTATTTGTACACTTACCTTTAGCATAGCATAACTGTAGCCTAAATATTAGGATCTCATTTGTACAGTTACCTTTAGCATAGCATAACCGTAGCTAACTATCAGGATCTTGTCTTACATAGTCATGAGATAAGCTCTCCTCATAGTGTATATATATATATGCAAATACTCGGCACTTCAAATGCATGAAATAATACAAATTACTTTTTCCAACTCTCCTTATTCATCTTCATGGTATCAAGAGCAGCATCTCTCACGAGCTGATTTTTTTTTCTTCCTCTTTCTGTCACCATGAACGTCGACGCCACCACCCCTATTGTGCACCTAACTGCCACCAATCATTTTCCAATCAAACTCACCGCAAACAACTTCCCTGTGTGGAAATGCCAAGTTCAGTCCGCTCTTATCGGACTGGGACTTGATGGATATCTCACCGGTACCACTGCCGTATCATCTCTCTCAAGACGGCCCTCTCTCGGACAACAAAAGGCTCCAACTCTATCAACACATATTTGGCCGAAATGCAAGGGCTTGCGGATGCTCTAGCCCTGGCTCAAAATCCGATTTCTGATGAGGATTTGGTCGTTAACATTCTCAATGGACTCGGACCGGAGTACAACGAAATTGCGTCCGCAATCCGGGTTCGTGACTCCCCTCTGCCCCTTGCCGAACTCCAAGATATTTTGCTGGAATTTGAGACCCGCAAACTGGCACAGAACAAAGAAGTTGAAGCACTCATCCCTTCGGTCAACGCAACTCGGGTCACCCCTCCGCAAACTCACTTTGACCGTCCCTATGCTCCTGCATCCGATCGGCGCACTCCAGCCAGCCGTCGTGGCCGCGGCTCCTATGGGGGTAGTCCTCTACCACGCTCAACCTCCACGGTTGTATGCAAATTTTGTGATCATGTAGGTCACGAAGCTAAGGTTTGCCGCAAGCTACAACGGTTTCTACGTGAGAATAATATTGTTCCGCAATCTCCGCCGGCAGTTCATCACACAACTTCCAACACTACTGCTACGACCCCGCAATGGCTGTTCGATAGCGGGGCGTCTCATCATATTGTTCCTGATGTGACCCAGCTACCCACCTACAATGACTATGGAGGCCCGGAATCTGTCCAGCTTGGTAATGGTAAGCAGCTTTCCATCACACATACCGGCCACACTACCCTAACCACCCCACATAAATCACTCTCTTTGTCAAACGTTTTATGTGTCCCCCATTTAAATAAAAATTTAGTATCCGTTGCCAAACTATGTCGCACTAACAATGTTTCCGTTGAATTTTTTGACACTCATTTCTTTGTTAAGGACTGGACCACAGGGGTGCTACCGCTGCGCGGGGAGAACCACAATGATCTCTATCATGTGCCAGTCTGTCAACCACAAGTCCACCATTCCACTACTATATCATCCTCTCTATGGCATCATACACTAGGCCATCCATCTGAACGCATTTTCAAATTTTTATCTAGTCATAATAAAAATATATCGTGTACTAGTCCCGTTTCTCATTGTAATTCATGTCTTATTAATAAAAGTACGAGATTGCCATTTTTTACTAATACCATGTCCTCTAAAAAACCTCTTGAACTAGTCTATTCAGATGTCTGGAGCACTTCTCAACCCAGTCTAGATGGCATTAAGTATTACATCATTTTTGTTGATCATTTTTCCAGATATACCTGGTTGTTTCCCATTAAACAAAAATCAGACGTGTCCATTATTTTCCCACAATTCCATAAACTAGTGGAAAAATACTATTCTACTCCATTAATATCCCTTTTTACTGACAACGGGGGTGAGTATATTAAACTTAAACCATATCTCAGTCAACACGGCATCACACATTTTACCTCTCCACCCCATACACCTGAACATAACGGCCTAGCTGAGCGGCGTCATCGCCATATTACCACTACCGCGCTTTCATTATTACATTACTCAAATGTGCCCATTACATACTGGCCGTATGCATTCCAAACTGCCGTGTACCTTATGAACCGACTACCCACACCAACCCTCAATTATAAATCACCCTACTCTATCTTACACAATAAACAACCCAATTACCAAAAACTACGCCCATTTGGATGTCTATGTTACCCCTGGCTTCGACCCTACGCCGCCACTAAACTTGATACCCGTTCTCACCCCTGTGTCTTCCTTGGATATTCCCTCAGTCAATCTGCATACTACTGCCTAGAACCCCTCTCTAATCGTGTTTTTGTTTCGCGACATGTTCGGTTTGTTGAGTCTCAATTTCCCTTCAAAAATATGGCACACTCTCCCTCGCATGCAACGTCGGCTACTACACGCACGCATGCAACTATTCTTCCTGCATGGTCAACGTCTGCCCCTGGGTCCGCGCCTACCCTCTCCCCTCTCACCAATTTTCAAAATTCAAACACAAATAATATTCCCCCCACTAACTCGGAAGTACCGCACGAAAATCTCGGCGTCACACCTATACCCGGTCCCCCCAATTTAAGACTCCCTAGCCCCACCTCTCATTTAAATTCCTTCCCCACATTCCTGGATCCAGCTCATCAGCCTTATTATAACTCCCCCATATCAGCCCAAATATCTCCTCCTTTATCACCCCACCCAAATATCTCTCCCACATCCAATCCGTCATCATTACCCACTCCTTCCTCCACTACTCCAATCTCAAATTCCCCAAATAATTCCCACCATCCCACTCCGGATACGACACCGACTCCCCCACCTCGTCCAGCAAGGATACGCAAGCCAAACACAAAATATCTAGGAGAGCCATATATCAACAATACCCATGCCACCTCCACCATACCCACCCTCGAACCCACATGTGTGAAACAAGCTCTTGCCGACCCCAACTGGAAGCAAGCCATGCATGAAGAATTTACGGCTCTTACCCGCAATCATACATGGGACTTAGTTCCGCGTACAACTCAACCTCCTGTCTCATGCAAGTGGCTATACCGCATCAAGAGGCATCCCGACGGCTCTATCTCCCGGTACAAGGCTCGACTTGTTGCCCGTGGCTTTATGCAGCAACCTGGGCGTGACTATTCGAACACCTTCAGTCCGGTGACCAAACCGGCAACAGTCCGACTCATTCTGTCCATTGCTTTGGCACGTGGGTGGTGCCTCCGGCAACTCGATGTCAATAATGCCTTCCTCCATGGCACTCTTGAAGAGGAAGTCTACATGACTCAACCCCCGGGATTTGTTGATCCTAAATTTCCCAAGCATGTCTGCCGCCTTCGGAAATCATTGTATGGACTCAAGCAAGCTCCAAGAGCTTGGTACATGGAACTTTCTCGATTCCTTGTCTCGACCGGTTTTCGGCGATCTCGCGCGGATGCTTCTTTGTTCATCTACAACCATACTAACGTTCACATTTATTTTCTTGTTTATGTTGATGATATTGTCTTAACAGGAAACAACTTGGAGGCACTTGACTCTTTTATCTCCAAACTTACTGCACGCTTTTCGGTCAAAGATCTTGGTTCATTGCATCACTTTTTGGGGATTGAAGTTATCCCTTACATTGGAGGCCTATTTCTCTCTCAGAGACAATACATTGCACACATCCTCGAGTCATGCAACATGGCCACCGCCAAAGCAACATCAACACCCATGAGCAGCACATTCTCATCTCTCACGACACCAGAACATGGGGTGGCTGACCCCACGCAATACCGGCGCACACTAGGACTACTTCAATATCTAGCGTTCACACGCCCGGATATATCATTTGCCGTCAATAAACTTTCCCAGTACATGCAGCAACCTTCCATGTCTCACTGGCAGGCCGTCAAGCGTATTTTACGCTACCTTAAGGGAACTATTGACTTTGGGCTAGTTCTTCGGCGGTCCACCGGATTTCATCTCTCAGCATTCTCTGACTCCGATTGGGGTGGAATTCACGATCAAGGAAGATCTACAACAGCCTATGTCATGTACCTTGGATCTAATATCATATCTTGGAAGTCGGCAAAACAAAAATGCGTTGCTAGATCCTCTACGGAGGCGGAGTATCGAGCAGTGGCCAATGCCAGTGCCGAACTCATGTGGGTCCGGCATCTTCTCCATGACCTCGGCGTCCCACTTACCACTACACCTACACTCTACTGTGACAACTTGGGAGCTACCTACGTTTGTGCCAATCCTGTTTTCCATTCACGAATGAAGCACCTAGCATTGGATTACTTCTTTGTTCGGGATCTTGTGGAAAAAGGACTCCTCAAAGTTAATCATATTTCTACAAAGTTACAAATAGCAGATGTCCTGACTAAGCCCCTAGCGAGACCTCAGTTTGAAGCATTTCGGACCAAGATGGGAGTTTCCAATGGAACCTCCATCTTGCGGGGGCGTATTAACACATAATACATTACACATATTTTATTATATTCATTTACGTATATAATCTTGTATTTAATATTATTTGTACACTTACCTTTAGCATAGCATAACTGTAGCCTAAATATTAGGATCTCATTTGTACAGTTACCTTTAGCATAGCATAACCGTAGCTAACTATCAGGATCTTGTCTTACATAGTCATGAGATAAGCTCTCCTCATAGTGTATATATATGCAAATACTCGGCACTTCAAATGCATGAAATAATACAAATTACTTTTTCCAACTCTCCTTATTCATCTTCACTTTCCGCCGCCCGACGTAGGCTTTGTGCGGCTCGGGTATCTCAACTTTGCCCGGACTTTTTTTTTGTCCACATGTTTGTCTTCAACTGCTCAATACGTCAAGAAGAAATCATGGAGTTCATTGTTAACCAATACGGCACTAAGCTACACTACGGCTTCTCCTACACTTTCGATTACTCAGTACCAGAGCATGTTATGAATACGGAGAAAGGAGAGAAAGAAGATGGAGTATTGTGAGTCTGTCCCCCTCTCAAATCGCCCCCATGGAAGCAAGGCCGATCCTAAGAGTTTTTTGGTCTGAGTCGAACTGTGAAAAAAGGCCCTGAGAAATTTTTCGGGAGGAAAGTTTATGTTCGAAATTCCGGACAGGAACCGTCATCCGGATGGAGACGTTTGGACACCTTCTCAGTGGAATTTTTTGTTAAAGTATTTTATATCATGTTCCTAATCAAGTCTAGTTTATCCGCAAAAAAGTCAGCTAAAAATTTAATCGGGAAGGCCGTCAAATGATATTTGGAAGATAAATGTGCCAAAATATACATATAAAACATAGTTAACTTCCAAAAATAATTTGACGGCCTTTCCGGTTGAATTTTAAGTTGAAACGATTTGTGGATAAACTAGATTTGATGAGGAACATGCTATAAAAATTTCATCAGAAAATTCCACAGGGAAGTCGACCAAACGCTACCGTCCCGACGGCGGTTCGTGTCCGGAATTCCGAACATGAACTTTCCTTTATATAAAGGTAACTAATAAATATTTGGGCCCGAATTTTTTCCCCAAAATTGTGGGCCTGAGGCAGTTGCCTCTTTGCCTCATCTAGAGGTTCGGCCCTGCATGGAAGAATCGTGTGGTTAGGGATTGGAAGGTGTCGTTTCAAGTTTGAATTTATTTTGATTATCTTGATTTTTATTTTATTTTTCGGTTCGAACTAAATGTTGTTTGATTGTTTTCTTTATTTCTACTAGCATAACTCTAGAATTTATGTTGATGATGAAAGGTCGACTATGTCCGTCATTGGCTCGTTTAATCCTATTATAGGATCAACGAGTCATTGCTTTTTGGAGGTGATAGACTTTGAGTCTGGTTCGAGGGCAAACGATCAGAACGGAACTTTTTGTCTTTTTGTATCTTGTCTGATTTCCGATTATTCAATATAAGCCACTTTCTTCAAAAAAAATGTGTAAGTTTTATAGTCACTGTGTTGTAACATTTGAATACAATTACAACCACTAAAGTTATTAAGATCATATTTTTATACACTACTTTTTTTGGTTATATATTACTTAATATAAATTAGTTCTATGTATTTTCTTAAAAGAGAACTAATAGTCTAAAATATACCCTATTTTTCTATTTTACTCTTATCATAACTTAATAAGATAATCATATTTTAATTTTTAATAAAAACAAAAATACTAAAAAATACTATGTATTTACTTATACAAAAAATAATAATAAATTATAAAAAATATAAATATTTCTAAAAAATATTAAAATAATAAAAAATAAAAATAAAAATAAAAATAAAAATAAAAATAAAAAATATAAAAATAGATGAAACACATTAAAAATAGATAGTGTGTGTAAAATTTCATTTTGTGTAAAAACGGTCATCTTCGATCAGCAAAAAATGTCATTTTGTGTAAAAAAAATCATTTTTCTCTTAAAGTGGCTATTTTACTCTTTCAAAAAGTCAAAGTTTTGTCGAAAACCATCATCAAGAAGACATTTCTAACAAATGATGGAATTTTTTCGGTGGTCAAAGCATGTGTTGCTAGGAGGTTGTTGAGGCAACAGTAAAGGCCTGCATATTGTTTTATATTTTTTACATTCTTTTATTTTTTATTTTAAATTTTTAACTTTTTTATTTATTTTTTTTATATTTTTCTAAATTTTCATTTTTATTATTTTTATTTAATATATATTTTGTGTTTATTTTTTTACATTTTTATTAAAAATAAATTTATGTTGTTGTTTTTGAAAGAAAAACGGGCATATTATATTAAATCAAAACTCACAGTACAATAAGGAGAATTGCAAATAATATAGTAACCATCCGACAATAACCTCCCTCTAAACAAACATAACCATAAGCCACCAGTCCCCTCACTTCTTTATCAGGCATAGAGCAGTCCATCTCAAAACGAGTGCGACTAATCACTGAAAAATGTGAGAGTTTGAGACTATTAGCGGTTGAATCAGTCTGATTGTCTCCCAACAGAAATCTAGAAACTAATGTAAACCAAACTTTTCTTTTTATTTCAGGGGGCGTCTGGGGGAGGGGGTGTGGGTCTGGAGTAATCAGGGTTGAAAGTCACTCCATTGAGTTTCAAGCCCTTATATGCCTAGCGAGTTTCGATCTTGAGACCTCTCACTAGACACGGTAACCTCACAACTAGCTAGGCTGGAATGCTTGGTTACTAATGTAAACCAAACGAAGAACCTACCACCCTTATTTTTTGAGCTAATGAAAACAAAATAAAGATTAGCAAATAGAAAATAGCAAACATGGATAAGCTTCAGCGGGTGAAACAGCAAAATCCATTATTCAAACGTTGTCCTACAGACCCTAGTCACGCAAATCCTCTGTGGTGGCGGTTCAGGTGCGGGACAAATCAACGGCATATCATCCTCTTCCTCCGCCACTTGAGGCGGTAAAAACAACCGCGTGGATCCCCCAACAGTCGATTCGATTTGAGCCCAAAGTCGCCCCCTTTAACCGAGACCCATACCACCAACGTTCCACCCGGATAAAAAACAATTGGTGCAGCTCCCATCTCAGTCACCATTAGAACTAAAATAGCCAAACCAAGCATATGAAAATCGGGTCTCGCAACTCTAGTCGACGCAGATCCACAATCCCCTTCGAAACCACTGAAAGTCATTGACACCAATCTAGAAAACAAACAAATCCACACTCTTCTTCGTCTATGGGTATCTTCCGCCCCTTATTGTCGCCTGACTAGAGCCGTTGTCCGGCCTAACTTCCGCCTGCAAACTGCCACAGACCAGAGTTGTTGCCCAACCACTCACAGCACCTGTCCAAACTTCTGAACAGAGCCGTCGTGGGGAAACACAGCCGCCGTCCGCCCAAAATCCCCTAGACTCCACTAGACCCTTCCGCCTTTATCACCTTCCACCAAACCGCCAAAACCTTGCCTTAATACAGCCACGGTGAAGATGTTACAACTCAGAGAGAGGAAGAGACCGTCTGCCGCCCCTTCTGGGAGATTCCGATCGGCGGCGCCTCTAAGGTTCCATCATCGCTCTCTTCTCGACCCCATAATGAATACGTATCATACGATTTAAACTTAATAAATTTATGTTGTTACTTTTATGTTTTAATTATTAACAAAATATGAATTGTATTAAAACAAAGTAAGGGTAAAATAAAAGCCTAATCTTATTTAGGGAATTTGAAAGTTATCGTCCTATTTTGTCAATTAAAGTTTCATTTAGTCATATTTAGGGAATTCCCCCTTTTTGTGAAAAAGACAAAAACAAATTATGTGTGATACAAACAAACAAAAAATTCTATTCACAAACAAAATATTGCGCGTGTAAACAGGGTGTATACAACACGACGTTTACTAATAGAAATTTTCTTTTAAGGGGTGTTTAAATCTACTTTTTAAAATTGTTTCTCCTCATTCATAGAGTAGAAGCAAATATTGGAGTGTTTGAAGGGACCTAGAGAAGTACTTCTAGGTGCTCCAAATTCCTCATAAAAGCAGTTTTTTAGAACTTGGGGAAGACAATGTTATGAAAATTTGATTTATTTCTACTTTCAAAAAAGAGGCAGAACCAGAATCAGTTTCAAACACTCTCTTAATCATATAATGTTTCTCATTGCTTCTATTTAAGAAAACGATGACTTTTTAAATGATCATAGAGAAAGTGTTTAATACGTAGTACGAGCAATGAACATTCATATTATTTAGGGAAAAGGGGCAAATCCCCCCTTAAAGTTACGTCTAAAGGGCATTTAAGCCCTTATACTTAATTTTGGAGCAAAAAACTTCCTTTTCCATTAAAAGAGGGCATCTTCCCCCTTCTCTAACGATGAGCATACGGAGTAGTTAACAGCACCCTCGGTCGGTTGAGAACTTGTGGTAAGTGCAATTGTGAAGCATCCGAAAAGATGTCACTCTTGTTGTTATGGCATGACCATAAAGGTCAGCAAAGATAATGTAGCCCCCTGGGGTCGTGTAGACGCCCGTTATCATCACTATAGAGATAAACTCCGAAGCCATGGCTTGAAAATGTTGGTGATTCTTATGTTGCAACAGCAGAACTTCCTTCCAATCATTGGTCTATATCTGTAATAGATGAGCCCTGTGGAAGTTCTCGCGGGTCATGAAGACCTGCAACTGACTCAAAGAGTGCGTATGTGTCCTAGAAAATTTCAAAACATTTGGGAGTGAGTAACTAGACACGACGTGATCAATGAAAGTTCAATGGCATGGGGCTGAGGCCACTGTAGTCAGTATCACTTGCCTCGGAAGGAAACAGTAATGAGAGATGCGGTTCCCCGTGAAGTATGATTAAACACATGTCTGTTGGGAGACAAGTGAGTGGCCTTGCGTAGGGTTTAATCATGCACTGTTGGACAAGATGCAGTGACTTCTACCCGGGATCTGATTAAATCAGTCCTGAACCTATTTGGGAATTGTTTAGAGTATTTGAGTGGCTAGGAGTAAATGTTCAATAAATAGCAGGCAGTTGAGGTAGCAGACTCATCATTGATTATTGTTTTCTTGCTCACTTGAGCCTTCTGCTTCCTAACACTCATAATGATCACTCACTCACTTACTCTCGGTTTTGTCCCATGAGTAAGCTTAGTTGGGTTTACTTAGCCATAAGAACATGTTCTCTCATTGATTTTCTTTTTGTACTCCCCCTCAATTGGAGCACCCGGTATGCTTTGTCATTGTTAGGCACCGGGGAGGATAACATTGAACACCCCCCTAAAATGTTGCATCCTTTGAGAGATTCCTTGCTTTGTCGGTGTAAGGCGCCAGGAGGAGAAAACTGAAACTCTCCCTCAGAATGTGCAAGGAATGATTGCTCACAGCTTGTCATACCTGCCATGTGTGTGGAGCAATCTGAACAAATACCACACATGACGGTGTCCCTAAGCAGAAATTCAGCATATTGATGATCACACAATGTTGATGAGTTAGGGGAGGCTTCAGTAGTTGATTGTTGATTGCCGTAAGATGACCGTTGACGCGAGGTTGATTGAATTATCTACGATTTTCGGACCTCTACAGTGTAGTTTTGAAAAGCTTTTGACCTTTGGCTTCACTTTGAAAGAATTTGAACAGATTTGCCTAAGTTTTGACCTTGACATCGGTGATTTACAAAGTTTGTCGGAAATCGAACGATTTGGCCCTCAAGGACTGCGCGTGAGGGCGCGTGAAAAAGGGTTCTGGGGTAAACCCCTAGAATAAATGTAGATCTTTTCGTTAGCTTTCCAAAAAACATGTTCGCTTAAATCGGATCACCGAGTCAAAAGTTATGGCCAAAACAATGTGATGTCGCTTAAAATCTCGAATTTTGAGATTTTGAGGAATTTCTTCGAAGTTGAGGTTCTCGATGTTGAATATCGAGAACATGTGGGATTAAGGAAAATTCTAAGGCAATACCTCGAAATCCTAATCTTGAGCTTAAACCTCGAGATTGTAATCTCGAGTTTGCCTCGAAGAATAATGGTGAAATCCACCTGCAAAACAGACCTCGAGACCTCGAAATCTTTAGAATTTCAAGTTGTTTGGAACATCGAAAACTTTGGAGTTTCGAAAACCTCATAATATCAAAAACTTGCTGTTTGAAAAACATCAGAACATTGAAAACTTCTAAAAACTTTGATAAGCAGAGATTCATTCAGGTATCCTATAATGTAAAGCTTCGATGAACTGCGAAGAATGTCAAGTTTCGAACAATTCAGAGTTTCAAGAAACTGCAAACTTTGAAATATTCAAAACATCGAGAAATTCCAAAAATCTCGAAATCATTCAAAATGTCGAAATCCTACACATCGAGTTCCCAAAACTCACAATTCCAAAACTCGAAATTTCAAAACTCGAAATTTCAAAACTCGAAGTTTCAAAACTCGAAATTTCAAAACTCGAAATTTCAAAACTCGAAATTTAAAAACTCGAAATTTCAAAAATACGAAGTTTCAAAGCTCGAAATTTCAAAACTCGAAATTTCAAAACTCGAAATTTCAAAATGTCGAGTTTAGGAATTCGAGACCCTAAATGTCGAGTTCTTGCAAAATGAAAACTTCAAATTTTGAAAATCTGAAAATTGTTCTGAATAGCCCTGAAGGTCGAGATTCCTCCTGAATTTGTTTCAAGTCAAAATCGTTCCTGCAGCCATGTAAAAGCATAAACTCGAGATTTCATGTAGAGTTCTTCGAAATTGAAAATTTGCAGAAATCGAAAACAAAGATATGTTGTAGAATCGTTTTGAAGAGGCGATTCCAACAGTATAATTTTTAGAGATTATTGTTCACAAACAAGATTACAGGAGCAAAACTCTATATTGAAGAAAAAGAGAAGAAAAGCAGAGCAGCTCTTCGTTAGATCCAAAAAAATCACAAATAGATTCAACATATTTCACGTCTCGGCTCTGATACCAATTGATAGACTCAGTATGCTAACAATCACACAATCATAGCAGATAAAGAAGAAGAAGCAGATAGAAAGACATGAGATATTCAACGAATCTCGTATACCGTGATAATGGCCGCTGCTCTCCCTCGAGAAGGAGATTAGCGGCAAACCCTAATCACTCTATCTCTGCGCCTCTATTCTCTAAAGCCTCAAAAATCGTTAGGGTTTTCATAAGTTGGCTAACTTATGGATTACAAAGAAGTTAATGGGCTGATACACATTTGTGGTCCATATTATATGTTTAACTAATAACTACACAAATACAAAGATATTTAATTAGATTGGACATCATAAAATATTCATAACACATTTATATTGTTTTTACTGCACGACATTAATGCACGACTTTACTGCACAGCCGGTAATTATCACTGCACTTCCGCCAAAATTAATTCTCTTCATTCACTTCAAGAATTTATTTTTAGTTTTTTTAGATTTAATAATTTTATTATTTTGCGTCTAATTAAATGTCACGCCCCTGACCGCATCCGGACCACGTAGACAACCGTCGTACAACCCGATAAGAACAACAACAGTTCATCCCTATTGAATTGTACAAGGTGTCCGATTGATTCTATTGCCAAACCGATTAGTAAACACATACAATCAACATCAATATCATAATCAAACAAATGCGGAAATAATAATATGTTTGATACTTAGCCACACGTGGCAAACACGGGCACGCAGGCCCGCAACTGTTTTAAAGAAAACATTGTTCGAAAATCCATGAGCAGTTTATAAATTTGAAATAAGAATGGAAGCACGAACCACGTCTTCCTTCTTGATCAATCACCCTAGGCAAAGGTGCAGGTAGTAGGACTCTAGCCTTAACCTGAAAAATGTGAGGGCCCCCGGAGGGGTCAGTACTCCATAGAAGTACTAGTGACAAGCACGCTATATGAAGAATAACTAATGTTTCAGACACGAGACCCAAAAATAGGGTGACACACACACACACACATACACACACACACACACATATATATATGTGTGTGTGTGTGAGAGAGAGAGAGACTCATCCACCCAGTGATTCATACTGTATATATATTTGTAAAATACTCAACCCGTAGGTCATTTCATTTAAAGAGTCTTTTAGAGATAAAGTTCTTACCTGACTTTTCTCACTCCTTTCCCGGATGCCTAGCTCACAAGCTATAGTCTACCTTCGATTCATACTACCGAGTGTTTTAGGATCATTTACCGTCCAAGGCACTCAACCCAACCTAGAGTATTTAGGATCATTTACCGTCCAAGGGAACTCAACCCCAACTGAGTTTCAGGATCATTTACCGTCCTTCGGATGATCAACCCCAACCGAGTTTCAGGAACATTTACCGTCCCGAGGATGCTCAATCCCAACCTTATTCCTTACCAAACCCTAACCTGGATATGGATAACCTTTCATTCCCTTAACTATGGACAATACCTAGCCCTATAGTCATATAAACATCCTTAGTAGCCAACGTGGACGGGTCCCACCTGAATGGCCCACGTTAACCTACTCAAAACTGCTCGTTTTGAGCATAACCCAATACCTGGTCGGGTATCCATCCTTACCCGGTCGGGTAGGGTGAGGCAGTAGCCTCTGGAGCCAATTTTACTTGAGACCCGGTCGGGTCTATACCCATACCCGGTCGGGTCTAGTGTGGCAGTGGCTTCTGGAGCCATTTTTAATCAAAACTCGGTCGGGTATTTACCCATACCCGGTCGGGTATCACCTTTGTCTCGGCGGTCAACGCCCATTTGACCTCCTAAATGAAGTCCGATTAACGTGAAATTTTATATACATGTACTTATTGACGTCCTTGATCCAAAAATACCATTTTGGATCCCTGTAACATCATACATAATAAGTTATCACATTTTTAATCATCAAACCTACATAACATGCTTTTCAACTATGTTTTATGTATAATCATGGTATGAGCAAACACTTGGTTATATTTAATCATTACATAAAACATATCCTTTATTACTTTAGGTAATCTCGTGCCTCATGCAAAAGTTATAAAGCATAAAGCCATCTTCTCACCTTAAATGAAGCTTATGAAGTGCTAGCCTTCCTTAATGAGCTCCGGTGAAACTCCGGCAAACTTCAACGAACTCCGGCGACAATTCCGGTGACCCTTTCAACTCCGTGAAAGTTCCTAGAATACCTTAGACATGTTACTAACAAGGTTTTATCATCATAAAACCCATATTAATACAAATAACCTCTAAAAGGTTATTTTCCGGCGAACCGGTCACTTTGGCTCCTAAGACCGTTCTTGGACTTAGAACTACTTCCAACCCCTCATTCTACACTTTCAAACGTGTAGAACAATCCTAGGGTGTGAAATATGATTTTATAATCATATGAGATGATTTAGGAATAAGATATGGGATAAATGGAGTCATTACCTTGTAAATCTCAACTTTTCCTCCCTATCCTCCCCTCTTCTCTTCTCTTTTCCCTTCCTTCTTCCTCTCCTTGCTTTTGTGCGAAAATGGTGGATGAAAATGGAGTTTTGGAAGACCTTATCTCTCTTCTTTGAGTAGGTTGGCCGAGCTGATTGAGTTGGGATGATTGAGAATAGCCATTTTGGCTTATTCATCAATAATATGGGAGAGGGACCCCCTTTCCTATCACATTTGGCCTCTAGACACTTTCTCCCCTCTTTCCTCATGCCAATGTGCGTCTCCCCTTGATATTTTCCAGACCAAGGACGTGGGTTGGCCCCCACTCATGTGGGAGGTCAACCCTTTGTGTCCCCGAGTGTACAATCGGTCCCGAAAGTTGTATTTTCCAGACTGTTTTAATTACATTTTATTTTATCGGGTCAAATAAAATATAATACATGTTCCGCATCCTTTTTGGACTTTATAATGAATATACATTCCTCAACTTTAAGTTAGAAGTCTCCGAAATTCCTTTTCGGGCTGTTATCTGATAAATTGTCAATACTGATAATTGGGCCCCGTTTGACCAACCGGTCAACCCTATGCCATTGCAATGGCCCAATTAGGATATCCACTACCATATACATATTATCTAGGCCAAGATTAATATAATATGTGGTCCCGAAAGTACCGGGCGGCCCCCACTTCCGGTGTGGGCCCCATGTGAATTTTACTATTCACGTAAAAAAATGATAAAAATTTACAATCACGTAAAAATGTTTTTATTCATTTCTGAGGGTTCAATACATAATTTGATAAGGTACAAATACTTGGGGGCGGTGTTACAAGTTCTACCCCCCTTATTTGGGATTTCGTCCCTGAAATCCACGTGTCTAGCCAAACAGAAATGGATATTGTTCCCTCATCAGGGTCTCCACTTCCCAAGTTTGCTCCTCCACACGATCACTCTTCTAAAGTACTTTTACCATCGGTACCTCTTTGCTCCTTAGCTTCTTTACGTGCCGATCTATGATCTTTACCGGCTGCACCATATAGTGTAGGTCTTCTCGGATTTCCACAGGTGGTTTCTCAAGAATATGTGACGGGTCCCGTACATACTTCTTGAGCATAGAGACATGAAACATGTTATGAATCTTTTCCAACTCTGGAGTCAACTGAAGTCGGTATGCTACGAACCCAATCCTTTCAATGATTTTGAATGGGCCTATGTAACGCGGGTTAAGCTTACCTCGACTGAGGAACCTGATGATCCCTTTCCAAGGTGACACGCTCAGAAATACTTCATCACCGACCTCAAACTCCAACGCCCTCCGACGTTTATCTGCATAGCTCTTCTGCCTGTCTTGGGCAGCCTTGAGTCTATCCTGAATAACCTTTACCTTTTCCTTGGTGATCTCGACTAGCTCGCTGCCCTCAAGCTTAACCTCGCCGACCTCGTCCCAGCACAAAGGTGTCCGACATTTCCTCCCATACAATGCTTCGTATGGAGGCATGCCTATACTCGTCTGGTAACTATTGTTATAGGCGAATTCCACTAAAGCAAACTGATTGTCCCAGCTTCCCTGTAACTCCAAGGCACATGCCCTTAACATGTCCTCCAAAATCTGAATCACCCGTTCAGATTGCACATCCGTTTGAAGATGAAATGCGGTGCTAAACCTCAATTTCGTACCCATGGATTCCTGGAACTTAGGCCAAAACCATGATGTGAACCATGGGTCTTTATCTGATACTATGGTAACCGGAACCCCATGCAGTCTCACAATCTCATCAGTGTACAATTTGGCCAATCGCTCGAGCATATAGGTAGTGTTGATAGGTAGAAAATTAGCACTCTTGGTTAGCCTATCAACCACCACCCATACTGCGTCGTAGTTCCTAACCGTCCGTGGCAGACCCACCACGAAGTCCATGGTAACATGCTCCCACTTCCATTCTGGAATGGTAAGTGGTTGTAGTAGCCCTGCAGGGTGTTGGTGCTCTGCCTTAACCTGTTGACAGGTAAGGCAACGACTCACGAATTCTGCAATCTCTCTCTTCATCCCCGGCCACCTGTAACTTTCTTTCAAGTCCCGATACATCTTTGTACCGCCCGGGTGCATGACATACGCAGATGAGTGAGCCTCCTCAAGGATAGATTTACGGAGCTCCTCATCCGATGGCACACACACTCGTTCCTTGAACATTAGAAGTCCATCTTCTCTCTCACGGAAACCCTCGACGGGCCCCACAAGGGGTTAGGCACACCTTTAATACCAATGACGCAAACCCTTTTGGTGTCTACGCCTCTAGGGGATGACGTTGCACGGAATGACTACTATCCTTCATGTGATGTGGAGATAGGGGAACACCGTCTAACGGGTGACTTTGTACCGTTAGATATGCTTGAGTTTGATGCCATACTTGGCATGGACTGGCTTGAAAAACACCACGCGAAAGTAGATTGCTACACCAAGATGTTAGAACTAAAAGATGAGGAGGGAAATACTCTATGCTTCGAGGGAGATAGAGGAAAATTCAATCCTTGTATCATATCGGCCATAAGAGCAAGGCGTATGATGAGGAAAGGGTGTCAGGCTTACTTATCTTACGTCGTAGGCAAGGAGGGCAAGGGGAAGAGTCTCACAGAGGTGAGGGTGGTGAGTGAGTATCGAGAGGTTTTTCCTGAAGAACTCTCGGGACTCCCACCAGATTGAGAAATTGAGTTCACCATTGAAGTAGAACCCGACACAAAACCCATCTTGATTCCTTCATATCGGATGGCACCGGTTGAACTTCAAGAGTTGAAGGTTCAATTAGAAGAATTACTGGATAGCGGATTCATTAGGCCGAGTCATTCACCATGGGGAGCACCGGTACTCTTTGTAAAGAAGAAAGATGGTACACTTAGAATGTGTATCGACTACCGTCAGTTGAACAAAGTCACAATAAAGAACAAATATCCTTTACCAAGGATTGACAACTTGTTTGATCAGCTACGGGGAGCAACAGTGTTCTCTAAGATCGAATTGAGATTGGGCTACCATCAACTGAAGATCAAGGAGAGTGACATACCCAAAAGTGCATTCCGTACAAGGTATGGTCACTATGAGTTTCTAGTAATGTTTTTTGGGTTTACGAACGCCCCCGCGGCATTCATGGACCTCATGAACCGAGTATTTCACCAATACTTGGACAAGTTCGTCATTGTATTTCACCCCGGAAACCAAGTTATTGACCTCTTATTGTTAAAACGGTACCCTTAACAGTTTGTTGGCCATAATGTTGGACCAAGTGGTGTCTTTTGTACTAATCCGTCAATTAACATTGAAACGAGTCTAATGACTCATTCCTGATTTCTTTCAGAAATGGAGGGCGGACGCAGGATTATTAGGAGGAACCCGACGGGTCGTGCACCGGGGGCCACCGGGCACGATACACGGGCTGAATCACGGACCTCTAGGGGTAGAGGCTGGGGCCAAGTCCGAGGAGGAGGCCGAGGCAGGGGTCGTGGGCGTTCTACTACGCCGACGGCAAGTAGCACGCGTGTCGGTTCTGTGCACCCGTCTTGGGCCACCGAACCGGACGATTTCACATATGCTCCAAGCACGGAGCAAGAGGAGACCCCGTACAATGGGGAGGACTTTGATGAAGAAGATGAGGATGACGATCCTCATTATGATCGTATGAGCGAGGTACTAGAATGGTACCTCGAGAACAAGGCAAGGAGAGAACAGCGGCGCCAAGCTAGGCAGGCTAGGCAGGCCATGGGACAGGGAAGCCGGGGAGCTTCTAGTGCTCCATCTAGAGCATTTGGAGGAGACACGATGGTACGTATCTCCAAGTACCTCAAGGTGGCTAGGGCCTTGGGGTGCAAATCGTTTGATGACAAGGGCGACATCTCTGCGGCCGCCGATTGGATTAAGAAGCTGAATGATGCTTCTAGGGATATGCAAATTGGGCTCGACGTGAAGTTGAGGGTTGCCACCAGGCTACTGGATGGGGTAGCTGCTGTATGGTGGGAAGGCGTGGAAGGAAAGTTCCACGGTGAGGCCACTTGGGAGAAATTCGAAGTGGAGTTCTATAATCAGTACTACTCAACTTTTGAATTCAATCTCAAGAGGAGGGAGTACACAAATCTGAAACAGGAGGATGGCTGCTCGGTGAGGCAGCTGGAACATAGGTTCTGAGACTTGGCACGATTCATACCAGAGTACTCTTTGGATGAGAATCGAATGGCCAATCATTTTTGGGATGCTCTACAGTTGGACATCCACGACCGGGCTACTTATCAGCATAACATGACATTCAGCCAAGTTGTCGATCAAGGGCTCTTTGGGGAAACCCAATGGAATGAAAGGAAGGCGAGAGACGCCGAGGAGGCGAAAAAGAGGAGATGGGGAAACTCTGGACCCCAAGACCACTATCGAAAGCATCACGCCGGGGGTGGAAATACATTTAGGGCGCCGGCACCACCAACAAAAAGGTATAAGGGCTCAGGAGGGCAAGGGCCCAAACCAGGGGGTGTGGGGCCGCCAAGGTGCGCAAACTGCGGTAAGAACCACGGGGGGGGGGGGTGCAATGAACCACCCCGGTGCTTCAAATGCGGTAGCACGAGCCACCTCAAACCCTCTTGTCCAATGTTGAACGGAGGAGGACCATCGGGAGCTATGGGAGGACCTACGACTAGTAGGGGACGTGCGGGGCCGTCTCAGGGCGGCCCAGGTAGGGGCGGACCCACGACTAGCAACGTCGCGTCCGTTAACCAAGGGAGGACCCAGGCACGGGTATATGTTATCACTGAGGCTGATGCTCGGGCCAACCCGGACTCCATTGCAGGTAATCTCTTGATTACACACACATTTTGTTCATGTATTTGAATTAAAAATCTTCAAAAAAATATGAAGGACCCGATCGGGTATCCCTATAGACCCGACCGGGTATAGGCCATGCTTCGATTTTGAAGTATGTACTCGTTTGGGCAAGCGTGGCAGGATCTTTCATTTTTGACACTTCGAGCAATACCCGATCGGGTATGGCCATATACTCGATCAAGTGTGTGTAAAATTTTGGCTTCGAAGTGTGTACTCGATCGAGCGTTGGGGACAGGAAGCGATTTGTTGAAAATTTCGAGTGATACCCGACCGGGTATAGGAATATACCCGACCTGATATTAACATTTTGTTCGAATTCGAGGCATGTACTCGACCGGGCAGGGATAACAGGAAGTCTCTTCAGTAGGGATTCGAGTAATACCCGACCGGGTATAGGGCCTTACCCGACCGGGTATAGGGTATCCCTAGGCTGAAAATTTTTCGTTCGGTCCTTTTCAGTCGGGATGTTGAGTAGTATGTCTTACATGACTTATATATGTAGGAACGCTAAAGATTAATGGGAGAAGTGCAAGGATCCTTATCGATACGGGAGCACAACGTTCATTCGTTAGTGAGGTGTTTGCCAAGGGGTTAGGCACACCTTTAATACCAATGACGCAAACCCTTTTGGTGTCTACGCCTCTAGGGGATGACGTTGCACGGAATGACTACTATCCTTCATGTGATGTGGAGATAGGGGAACACCGTCTAACGGGTGACTTTGTACCGTTAGATATGCTTGAGTTTGATGCCATACTTGGCATGGACTGGCTTGAAAAACACCACGCGAAAGTAGATTGCTACACCAAGATGTTAGAACTAAAAGATGAGGAGGGAAATACTCTATGCTTCGAGGGAGATAGAGGAAAATTCAATCCTTGTATCATATCGGCCATAAGAGCAAGGCGTATGATGAGGAAAGGGTGTCAGGCTTACTTATCTTACGTCGTAGGCAAGGAGGGCAAGGGGAAGAGTCTCACAGAGGTGAGGGTGGTGAGTGAGTATTGAGAGGTTTTTCCTGAAGAACTCTCGGGACTCCCACCAGATTGAGAAATTGAGTTCACCATTGAAGTAGAACCCGACACAAAACCCATCTCGATTCCTTCATATCGGATGGCACCGGTTGAACTTCAAGAGTTGAAGGTTCAATTAGAAGAATTACTGGATAGCGGATTCATTAGGCCGAGTCATTCACCATGGGGAGCACCGGTACTCTTTGTAAAGAAGAAAGATGGTACACTTAGAATGTGTATCGACTACCGTCAGTTGAACAAAGTCACAATAAAGAACAAATATCCTTTACCAAGGATTGACAACTTGTTTGATCAGCTACGGGGAGCAACAGTGTTCTCTAAGATCGAATTGAGATTGGGCTACCATCAACTGAAGATCAAGGAGA
This sequence comes from Cuscuta europaea, assembly GCA_945859875.1. Taxonomy (NCBI): domain Eukaryota; kingdom Viridiplantae; phylum Streptophyta; class Magnoliopsida; order Solanales; family Convolvulaceae; genus Cuscuta; species Cuscuta europaea. The sequence goes on from CAMAPE010000010.1 coordinate 157,807, forward strand.
GTGACATACCCAAAAGTGCATTCCGTACAAGGTATGGTCACTATGAGTTTCTAGTAATGTTGTTTGGGCTTACGAACGCCCCCTCGGCATTCATGGACCTCATGAACCGAGTATTTCACCAATACTTGGACCAGTTCGTCATTGTATTCATAGATGACATCTTGATATACTCCATGAATGAAGAAGAACACGAGAAACATCTAAGACTTAGATACAAAAACTTTCTGCTCATGGTTTTGTTCAAAACTTTTCGATGGTAAGATATTGAGAGGTGAATTATATAGTTTACAAAATCGATGGCTCTGATACCACTTAATTTTCACGCCCAGACCGCATCCGGGCCACGTCGACAACCACCGTACAACCCGATAAGAATAACAACAGTTCATCCCTATTGAATTGTACAAGGCGTCCGATTGATTCTATTGCCCAACCGATTAGTAAACACATACAATCAATATCGATATCATAATCAAACAAATGCGGAAAGAATAACATGTTTGATACTTAGCCACACGTGGCAAACACGGGCATGCAGGCCCCCAACTGTTTTAAAGAAAACAATGTTCGAAAATCCATGAGCAGTTTATAAATTTGAAATAAGAATGGAAGCACGAACCATGTCTTCCTTCTTGATCAATCACCCTAGGCAAAGGTGCAGGTAGTAGGGCTCTAGCCTTAACCTGAAAAATGTGAGGCCCCCCCGGAGGGGTCAGTACTCCATAGAAGTACTAGTGACAAGCAGGCTATATGAAGAATAACTAATGTTTCAGACACGAGACCCAAAAATAGGGTGATACATATATATATATATATATATATATATATATATATATATATATATATATGTATGTATATATATATATATGTGTATATATATATATGTGTATATATATATGTGTATATATATATATATATATGTGTATGTATATATATATATATATATGTGTATGTATATATATATGTGTATGTACATATATATGTATATATATACATATATATATACATATATATACATATATATATACATACACACATATATATATATATATACACACATATATATATACATATATATATATATACATGTATATGTATATGTATATACATGTATGTATATGTATATGTATATGTATATATATTTGTATATATATATATATGTATGTATATATATACACATATATATATATACATATATATATACATATATATATACACACACATATATATATATATATACATATACATATATATATATATATATATACATATATATATATGTGTGTGTGTGTGTGTGTGTGTGACTCATCCACCCGATGATACATACTGTATATATATATATATATATATATTTGTAAAATACTCAACCCGTAGGTCATTTCATTTAAAAAGTCTTTTAGAGATAAAGTTCTTACCTGACTTTTCTCACTCCTTCCCCGAATGCCTAGCTTACAAGCTACATTCTACATTCATAATATCCTACCGAGTTTTGGGAGCATTTAGCATCTCAGGGATACTCAACCCCAACCGAGTTTCAGGATCATTTACCGTCCTGGGGATACTCAACCCCAACCGAGTTTCAGGATCATTTACAGTCCCAGGGATACTCAACCCCAACCGAGTTTTAGGATCATTTACAGTCCCGGGGATACTCAACCCCAAACGAGTTTAAGGATCATTTACAGTCCCGGGGATACTCAAACCCAACCGAGTTTCAGGATCATTTACAGTCCCGGGGATGCTCAACTCCAACCGAGTTTCAGGATCATTTACTGTCCCGGGGATACTCAACCCCAAACTTATTCCTTACCAAATCCTAACCTGGATATGGCTAACCTTTCATTCCTTTAACTATGGAAAATACCTAGCCCTATAGTCATATAACCATCCTTAGGAATCAACGTGGGCGGGTCCCACCTGAACGGCCCACATTAACCCACTCAAAACTGCCCGTTTTGAGCATAACCCAATACTCGATCGAGTACCCACCTATACTTGGTCGAGTACAGGAGACAGTAGCCCGTAAGGCTAATTTTTAGTGTATACTCGATCGAGTACCTACCCATACTCGATCGGGTATCGAAGACAGTAGCCCCTGGGGCAAATTTTCAGCAAATACCCGGTCGGGTATTTGCTAATACCTGATCGGGTATAGCAGTTGACTTGGCGGTCAACGCCCGTTTGACCGCCCAAACGGAGTCTGATTAATGTGAAATTTTACATGCAAGTACTCTTTGACGTCCTTAATCCACAAATACCTTTTTGGGTCCTTGGAACATCATACATATCAGTTTATGGTAATTTCACCAAGCAAACCTATAAATCATGCTTTCTAACCATGTTATATTCTTTAACATAGCATAACACATACTTTAATACCATTAATCAATCCATAAAACATATTCTTGATTAATTTAGGTAATCTCATGCCTCACGCAAAAGTTATAAAGCATAAATCCGTCTTCTCACCTTAAATGAAGCTTATGAAGTTCTAGCCTTCCTTATTGAGCTCCGGCGATACTCCGGTGAACTTCAACAAACTCCGGCGACAACTCCGGCGCCCCTTTCAACTCCGTGAAAGTTCTCGAAATACCTTATACGAGTTAATAACAAGGTTTTATCATCATAAAACCTATATCAATACAAATAACCTCTAAAAGGTTATTTTCCGTCGAACCGGTCACTTTGGCTTCTAAGTCCGTTCTTGGGCTTAGAACTACCTTCCAACCCCTCATTCTACACTTTCAAACGTGTAGAACAATCCTAGGGTGTGAATTATGATTTTATAATCATATAATATGATTGAGGAACAAGAAATGGGATTAATGGAGTCATTACCTTGTAAATCTCAAGTTTTCCTCCCTATCCTCCCCTTTTCTCTTCTATTTTCCCTTCATTCTTCCTCCCCTTGCTTTGTACGAAATGGTGGATGAAAATGGATTATCTGTAGAGCTTCTCTCACTTGGTTGATGCTTGATACGAATGGGGTGAGTTGGTGTGATTGAGAATGCATTCTTTGCATTTCTCACTAATGGAGTATATGGCCCGGGAACCCCCGACCCACATACTCCTACTACTCCAATAAAGGCCCAATAGGCTGAGGAAGCACAACAGGCCCAAATCACGGCGCCCAGGGTACCAAGCAGCCCACAATGCGCACCAGGGGTGCCTTCGGCTCCCTGGCCGAAGGCTATGAACCTCACAGAAGGACCAAAACAGGAAGACAAGGTCACTGGGAGAGAACGGAAAAAATCAGTAGCCCTCGGCACCTAGAGCCCTCGGCACTAAGGGGGTCCCCGACACTCAGAGCCCACGGCTAATCACCTACAGCCGAGGGCACCTTTTCCGACATAATATCCGCTCCACATACGTATAGATCACCGTACCCAGTACGACGTCACATCCAACAGCCGCATTAAATGCGGCCACATGCGGTTGCCTGCGCCAACCAGTTGAGGTGACCCCTCGGCAAATGGTTGCTTGACACGTGTCCCTGTCTGGCATTTATTACTACTATAAATTGCACCCCATTTCCCCATTTGTAACCAAGACACAACACGCTGAAAACACTGAATACATTTCTAATATACTCTCTCTCTCTCTCTACTTACTTACTCTGACTTCTCTCTAGTTATTCCCCGTAATAACCCCTCGGATAAGCTACCCCCGGGTACACTATCCATCATTTGGTGCTCTCGTTGAGAGCTCGAACAATCAAGTAAGAACCCCCCCCCCCTCGACCAAACACAAAACACCCAGCTAAAATGGTGAGGACAACTCGTGCCAACTCCAAGAATGTAGAGGACAGGAACCTGGCCCTCGGCGAGGTCGACGTCCCCGAAGCCTCTAACAGGGCTCCCGGGGGCGGCGACATCGCCGGGTTGGACCAGACGGCTGTCGACCTACGCCAGCAGATTCAAAAAATGCCCCCGATGCCCGCCTCGGCATCGAGGCCAAGAGAAAGGACCGGAGCGAGAATCAAATTAGCCCTCCGGTCATCACAATCGACGTGCAATCGGCGCTCTCCGCCTTCATCCAGACGCTCACCCAGAACCCGGGTGCATTCGGCACTTTGGTTCCCCACCAACCTCAGGTCAGGGAGAATATTATGCCTCCCCCTCATCCACAACCCCTCGGTAACCCGGTCCTCCGGATGGGGAACTCCGAGGGGGTCATGGCCCAAGATACGGCCTCCCAGGAAGTCCAGTCCCGGGACCGCCACAATGTTAACAAGGAACAACTCCGGACTTCCGCCCTCGAGAGACTCGGAGGGGCGCAAGACCGCCGAGGGGTCCAAGACCGCCTCGGGGGGAAGGCGTTCCAGAGGCCTCAGGAAAGTGGCGGGTCCGTCTCCAGGGCCAATGAAAGGCGTCCCCCTCAGGAGAAGGGCAAGGCACCTCTCCATGCCGACGACGCACGCCACCAAATCAACTAGGCCCACTCTGCCCGGGTCCATTCGCAGGGGGCGGAGGCCCTCCCGAAGGACCCCCGGGACGAAATCATTGCGGCCCTCCAGCGCCGGCTTGACGAGATGGAGGCCACCAAAGCACACGCCGCCACTTCTGCCCCTCATTCAGACCTCAAGTATGAGGCGATATTGGCCAAGATGGAGGAAATGCAAAAGAAAATAGCTGAGGGCTTCGGGGAACCCACCATACAGCTCCGGACCCGGACGCCATTCACCCCAAGGGTATTGGCGGCCCGGATCCCGGAAAAATACCGAGGGCAGCTCATAAAGCCCTACGACGGAAAGACTGATCCCCAAGAACACTACAACAGGTATCAAAACAACATGATGATGGTGGGGGCATCGGATGAATATTTGTGCCGCTGGTTCCTCTCCACCTTAGAGGGGCCGGCTTACGAATGGTTCAATCGATTGCCCGAGGGCTGCATTGACTCATGGCAAGAACTCGCCCAGCGATTCTTGACGCAATTTGCGGGAAGGCGCCGCACAAGAAAACACTTCTCCCACTTGCTAACAGTGAGGCAGAGGAAGGAGGAGACCCTTCGGGACTTCCTGGAGCGCTGGAGAACGGAGGCTGATAAAGTTGATGGCGCTGACGACGGGATCCTCCTGGCCCTCCTCCAAACAGTACTCCGCCCCGAGAACTTCTCAAGAAGCCTCATCATCGAGCCTCCCCGCGATTATATAAGGGCCCTGCAGTGGGGGGACCGGTACGCCGAAGCCGAGGAGGTTGAGAAATGCCACCACGTCCCGGATCAGCAGCGCCCTCGGCCAGACGACAAAGGTATCCGGGGGCCGGGGGCTCCCCGCAATCATCTCAAGGATTCTGCCCTCTCCGGTGATCGCCCCCGGCATGTCCAAGCCAAGCCCGGGGGAGGCTACAAGGGGAACCCGAGGGCTTGGGCGCAGCCTGTTCTCCTGGAGCACCCTCGAACACCTTTGACGCACCCCGTCAGCGTCATTCTTGATTTTGCTGAGGAGAGGGGCCTAGTGGAGCGAGATTCACGCGCACCCCCAGAGGTATTTGCCATCAATCCAAACTACCCCTACCGTCGTTTCCACCGACACCAGGGGCACAGGACCGATGACTGCCATCAGCTGAAGACGGCCATCGAAAAATTGATACAAGTGGGCCATCTGTCCCAGTTTATCCAGGGCCCTCAGACACAGGGCCCCCCTCACCAAGGGCCAACCCGAGGGCAAACTGCGAGAGCAAATGCATGGGTCAACCCCAACACCATCCCCCTCGGCAAGAAGAGGGAGATTGGAAATCTGGAGGAAGAGGAGGAGGAGTACCCCCGGTACCAAGAAAAGAAACGCCACATCCTCATGATCACGAGGGGAAATACCGGGGGTGATTCTACGAGTCAACGAAAGAAGTGGGCTCAATCACTTTACGTAGGGGAAGTCACTCATATGTCCCCAGTAAAGCGGCTGAGGGAGGAACCCATTATCTTCACTAACGCTGATCTCCCCCCAGTATCCTCCCCACACAGGGATGTCCTCGTCATCCGCACAGAGATCAACGACACTATTATTCACAGAACTTACATTGACACGGGCAGCTCTGTCAATGTAATGTACCTCAGCACCTTCAGAGAGCTGCATCTGGAGAGGGGGTCCCTTCGGCCCATCAAGACCCCTCTTGCCGGCTTCACCGGCGACACCATTGATTCTGAGGGGGTCATAACCCTCCCGGTAATCTTCGGCGACGGCCTCCATAGAGCCAAGCTCGAAGTGGAGTTCGTCGTCGTCAACATCGACTGTGCCCACAACATCATCCTCGGCCGGCCAGCCCTCGAGGATCTCGAAGCCGTCATCTCCATGAGGCACCTCTGCCTCAAGTTCCCAGTCGAGGGGGGAATCGGTTACTCAAGGGGGAACCAAAAGCTTGCCCGCGCTTGCTACCTTCAAGTTACAAAGAAGGTTAGCAAGACGGAGTTCCGCGTTGACACCATCACCGGAACTGTGGAAGCGGAAGAAAGGAGACTGAGGGCTGAACCAACTGAGGAGGTAGAAGACTTCGCGCTCGATCCGGCCAAGCCGGAGAGAGTCGTGAAGATTGGTTCCAAGCTCCCCGAAGACCTGAAGACCGGCATCATCAGCGCCCTCCGCGCCTACTCCATTGTTTTTGCATGGGGGCCGGAGGACATGCCGGGGATCAGCCGAAGGGTCATCACCCACCGCCTCTCGGTGGACCCTTCGGCCAAACCAGTACAGCAGCGGAGGAGACCCCTCTCGGCCGAGAGAAGGGAATTTGTGAAGAAGGAGGTCGCCATGCTCCTCTATATCAAGCACATCAAGGAGGTGAAGTACCCCTCATGGCTGGCAAACGTAGTCCTCGCACAGAAACCGCCCTCATTCCGCATGTGCGTGGACTACACGGATCTCAACAAGGCGTGTCCCATGGACCCCTTTCCTTTGCCAAATATTGACCAACTTGTGGATGAAACCGCAGGGTGTGAAATCATGTCATTCCTCGACGCATTCCGTGGATATCATCAAATATACATGCATGCGGAGGACGCTGAAAAAACAGCCTTCATGACTCCCGAGGGCATCTTCTGCTACCTTGTCATGGCCTTCGGCCTAAAGAACTCAGGTGCCACCTACACTCGGATGGTGGCCAGGGTATTCCAAGCCTTCCTAGGGCGCACCATGGAGGCGTATGTTGACGACATGATCGTCAAGAGCAAGCAATCAGCAAGCCATACTGATGACCTGAGGGAGATCTTCGCCATCATGCAGAAGTTTAGCCTTCGGCTGAACCCGAAGAAGTGTACCTTCGGCGTGCAGAGGGGCAAATTCTTGGGCTACATGGTGAGTCGAAGGGGTATCGAGGCCAACCCTGAGAAAATCCAGGCCATCATCAACATGGAGCCCCCACGCAACGTAAAGGAGGTCCAACGATTGACGGGCCGCCTGGCAGCCCTCAATCGCTTCTTATCAAAATCGGCGGAGAAGTCCTTACCCTTCTTCCAGATCATGAGGAAAACCGCCGGTTTCCAATGGACTTCAGAATGTCAGGAGGCCTTTGAGGAACTGAGACGGTACTTATCTTCGCCCCCTGTGCTCTCTAAACCCAAGGTGGGGGAGATCCTGTACCTTTACTTGGGTGTTAGCCCGGCGGCCATCAGCTCAGTACTCATCCGGGAAGAGGATGGCATCCAACATGCCATCTTCTATGTTAGCAAGACCCTCAGGGAAGCGGAGCTCCGGTACTCCCCCGTGGAAAAAACGGTGTTGGCTATCGTGTGGACCGTCAAGAAATTGGGCCATTACTTTCAAGCTCACCCGGTCCAGGTCCTCACTCACCAACCCCTCGGCGCCTTGATGAGGAGCCCCGCCAGCTCCTCCCGAATGGTGAAATGGGCTGTCTTCTTGAGCCAATACAACATCGACATCCGTCCTAGGCCCGCCATCAAGGGCCAAGCCCTAGCGGACTTCGTGACGGAATGTACGACAAGATCAGCCACGGACGAGGAGCCCTCGGCCCCTTCAGATGATTGGTGGACCCTCTACACCGACGGCTCCTCCGCAGTCAAAGCATGTGGAGGAGGGGTGGTTCTCATCTCACCCGAGGGCTTCCGGGCCTATTACGCAGTCCGCTTCTCCTTCAAAGTCTCTAACAATGAAGCCGAATACGAGGCCCTCTTCTGTGGCCTTCGGCTGGCAGCTAACATGAAGGCCCGACAAATTCACGTCAAGTGTGACTCCAAGTTAGTCGTCGTCCAAATATCCGGGGAGTACGAAGCCAAGGAAGGGAGAATGAAGCAATACAAGGAGGCGGCCAAGGAGTTGCTTAAGGTATTTGAAGCACACTCTCTTACTCAAATACCGAGGGCTCAAAACTCCGAGGCCAACATTTTATCAAAGCTCTCGGCAGAATCCCCTGAGCATATCTCGAAGATTGCCAAAGTGGAAGAACTCAGCCTCTCTAGCATACATGCTAGCCCCGTCATGAATATACAACAAAGACAGGAGGACTGGATCTCAGACATTGTTGCCTTCATCACCACAGGGCAACTGCCCGAGGATGAGGCCCGCGCCAAGCTGGCAAAGGTGAGGGCTCCCAGCTACGTTATCGGGGACGGAAGGCTTTACAAAAGGTCCTACAACGGGACATTACTTCGGTGCCTTCATCAAGATGAAGCCGAAGTAGCGATGGAGGAAGTGCACAGTGGCACTTGCTCAGCTCACCAGGGACCCTTCTCCATGTCCCGAAGGCTAATAATCCAGGGCTACTTCTGGCCCACAATGGCCCGGGATTGTGCAGATCTTGCCCGAAGGTGTTCCGCATGCCAACACTTCCAGAAAGCCCCCGGCAGGCCAGCGGTCAACTATGCCCCCATCAACACATCCATACCCTTCGCTCGATGGGGCATAGACCTTGTGGGCCCTCTGCCGAGGGGTACCTCCAACAACAGGTACATCATCGTCGCCATCGATTACTTCACCAAATGGGTGGAAGCTGAGCCCCTCGCCAGCATTACTGAGGCCAGGTGCCGTCACTTTGTTCTTAAAAACATCCTCACCAGGTTTGGCGTCCCTCAGCAAATCATCTCCGACAACGGGACTCAGTTCGAGGCAGCCCCCTTCTGTGCCCTCCTAGAGGCATGGGGCATCAAACACACCTTCTCATCCGTTGCCTACCCTCAGGGCAACGGTCAAGTGGAGAACGCCAACATGACCTTGCTGGAAGGCCTAAAGAAGAAACTGGAGGCAAGGGGGTGGCTGGGTAGAAGAGCTCCACAACATCCTATGGGCCTACCGTACTACCCCTTGGCGGGCAACTGGCGAGACACCCTTCTCCCTTTGCTACGGATTTGAAGCTAAGGTCCCCACTGAGGTAACTCTTCCAACCCGAAGGGTCACACAGTATGATCCAGAGGCCAACGACGCCAATATGGCCCTCGACCTCCACCTTATTTCAGAACGCCGAGAGCAAGCCTTCATACGCGCAGAAAACTACCGAAGGCAAGTGAAGAGTTACATTGACGCCAAGGTTCGCTCTCGGGAATTCCAAGTGGGGGACTACGTCCTTCGAAGAAGAGAAGCTAGCCAACCAACCGAGGGCGGAAAGATGGCACCAAAGTTCGAGGGCCCCTACATCGTGGCAGCCATCATCAAACCAGGAACTTACAAGCTAAAACGCCCTAATGGGACTGAAGTCCCTAGGCACTGGAATGTACATCACTTAGTTAAATTTAATCAATAACATCAGAGCGGCCAAGCCCTCAAAACTAGTGAATGTATTATTTTACGGCCCAAGGCCTAAAAATACAGAACGAAGGTATTTTGAAGACACCGATAACATGGAATTGGATTATTACAAGGGCCAAGCCCTCATATCACCCCAGGCCCAAGGCCTTACCACAAGGAAGAACCCTCGGCACCAAGTGCTGAGGGTAGACAATACTATCACCTACGACAAAAAGTGCTAACTGTCCTCAAATGAAGACCCCTCGGCACCCGGTGCCGGGGGGACACACCGCTGACAAATTTCAACAAATGGGAAGAAACACCAAGTGTTCCCACAGAATACCCCTCGGTACCAAGTACCGAGGGTAGACAGCACAATCACCTGCGACAAATGAAGGAAAAACACCAAGTGTTTTCACAGAAGACCCCTCGGTACCAAGTACCGGGGGCTGTACGCCGAAACAAACACCAAGTGTTGTTTCTAAAGTCGTACCCCTCGAGGGCGCCTATACCGAAGGCGCCACCTCTCGGTGCCGGCAGCACATAGTGCCCCCGGCCATTTGCAACCAGTGTGCAAATGAAAACCCTTCCCTGAAACGCTTTCCGCGTCATCACCCCAAGGGTATGACAAGCACGAGAAATGCCCAGGATTCGACTTTCAAAAACGGAACGCTTTCCGCGTCATCACCCCAAGGGTATGACAGGCACGAGAAATGCCCAGGATTCGACTTCCAAACCGAAACGCTCCCCGCGCCACCACCCCAAGGGTGTGGCAGGCCACGGACTATGTCTAGCGCCGAGGGGACGACTTTCAAAACTAAGGCGCTTTCCGTGCCATCCCCCAAGGGGAGGCAGGCTACAGACCACCATATCTCGTACCCAGGAAACGACCCTCGATCCCCTCGGAACTCGGAAGGTTAACCCGAGGGGGAGCTAATGGTGTATTCTGTTACCTCCCGATAGGCCAAGCCTTACCAAGAAACCAAGTTTCTTGAAGCCTTCCCTTCACTACTCAAAAAAAATGGGGTGGTAAAGGGGAGTAGACTCGGTGAGAAATCAATGAGTACATCACTCCTACAATTCACGGAAACATACCGAGGGCTCCCCAAGGGAACACCTTCGGTACCTGGACGCTCATAAGTACCAAGGATACCATTCACAACAGACATCATCAACAAATGGCTAAGTCCACTCAAGGATTGCCTCCGGCTATACCTAAAACCGAAGGCTCAAATACTACAAAACACGGCAAGCTCAGCCAACGACAGCTCAAAACGTCCCCAAAGGCTACTATATAACAAAGCTATCAGATGGTGGCCAAACCAAATCAAGAATCACCTCCGGCACCTCACTACGTGCCGAGGGGATACATCCAGTCAATTCCCGAGGGAGTCCGCCTTTTTATGCTAGATTTGGATTACAAACTCTCCTATATCAACATTGGGGGGACATAACAAACGACCGAAGGCTTTTTGTTGTCACGAGCCAACATTACAAGGCAAAGGAAACTATCCTAAACCTACAACATATACAGCCGAAGGGTCCCCTCCCGAAGGCCAGCAACAGGAAATACTTAGAGAAAATAACCTAAGTCCTAAATACTTTACCCCCTGTGGGACCACCAGCCAGCCGAGGGCGCATCTGAGACAAGGTCCTCACATTCACCCGAGGGCTCCTCCTTCATACAAACTACACTTAGAAGAATTTCTAAGTCCCAAAAGTGTTTGACCCTCGGTCAAATCTCCATGCAGCCAGAGGGGCCGCCCAGTCAGAGGCTTGATGAGAATACACTTAGAAATATTTTCTAAGTCCTACATATTTTGACCCTCGGTCAAATCTCCATGCAGCCCGAGGGGTCATACGGTTGAAGACTTGGTAAAACTACACTTCGAAATATTTTTCAAGTCCTAACTATTTCTGGGCCTTCGGTCATACATCCAGTCAGCGGAGGGTACCCAATCACCGAAGGCTAGACTGTATTCAAACACTTAGGAAAATTCTTCTAAGTCCTAAACACCTCGCCTCCGGTTATCTCATGAAGGCTACACAGAACCAGGGGGAAAGAATTAGCCGGGGGCCAACAGATGAAACAAACACTTAGAAATATTTCTAAGTCCTGAACATTGTGCCCTCAGTGAAAGGTTCAACTGACTAAATAGGCCTAGTAGCCGAGGGCTACGAGAGGCACTATACTTGGAAGAATATATTCTAAGTCCTAAACATACATTCAGAAAAACGAAGGCATGCATTCAGACAGGGCGAGGGCATACATTCAGAAAGAAACAATTAAAGGGAACAAATTATATACACAAAGCTCGAAGGCAATCATTCATTCATCCAAGAAAGGGAAATTCAAATGTATGTTACAAATGTACAGATATTTCCTTCAGCTGTTACCTCCTCGGCGGGCTTCGAGGTGACCTCCTCCCCGATGGAAGCCTCGGCATCACCATCACCGGATCCCCCCATCATCATGGAGTCATGGATCACAGGCCTCTCTTCTCCCGGGGGAGGGGGTTTCTCACATCTGGCTGCAAAGCAGGAAGGTCGTATGCCGAGGGGTCGAACTCCTCGAGAGGGACTTTGAAGTGCCTGGCGAGCCTCCGGTACACCGGATGCTGGGTGAAGAACTCGCCCCCTGGTAATAGCTGTCGTCGCTCTCTGCCATCCAGTCGGCTCCGGGGCCCTTCACCCAGTCATCAACCGAAGACTCCACGACCGAGGCCACCCACTGCCGCCTGTCTTCGGTTTTCCAGCCCTCGGCCATGAACGCGGCAACAGCCTCCTCTCGGGCTTTTGCGACGGCCTCGGCCTTGGCAAGCTCCGCCTCCTCGGCAGCTTTCTTGGCTGCCCCCTCGGCCTCGAGCCTGGCCTCCTCCGCAGCGGCCTTAGCCTTCAGCTCGACACCCTCGGCAGCCTTCCGGAGATCTTCCTCCAGCAAGGCCATCTGCTTCACAGCGTCGGAGTTCTTCAGGACAAGCTCCTTCATCTCCCGATCCTGCTCCGCTTTCTGAAGGCGCCATTGCTCGAGTCTCTGAGCATGCTCCCCGAGGGCTACACAAGCCTGATAGACAACAGACGGAGGGGTTAGATTAGTATGGACAAAGCATTAAGGGTTAAAACACAAAGCGAAGGAGGAAGCTTACAGCTAACGAAGATCGAAGGATCTTGTTCTCGAGGGCTGCATCATCGTATGTCGAGAGGGCAGCCTTGTCCATCGCCGAGGTCATCCCCCTCAGGAAGGCCTTCGTCTCTGCTGAGCCGTGTAGCACAGAAGCCCTCGGGGCCAAGGAAAGCTGCAGAATCTCCCGGGGCAGGCTTCCCAAGGGAAGATCGGGCCGAGCGGTCGTCGCAGCACCAACCGGGGGATCCGGAGAAGGGCGATCCTCAATAATCACCAAGGGGGCATCCTGGCCGACAGTGCCCCCGGCACCCCTATGTTTCTTAGCAGGGGGCTCAACCGCCTTGCTGCCTTTCTTCTTTTTGGTACCCCCCTCGGGCACCCCGGTAACTCCCTCCGCTGCAGAGGGCTCCGGAGTCTCCTTCTGAAAGAAGGCTTCCACAGGCTGCTGGACCAAGGGGTCCTTCTTTTGGGCCTGGGCCTTGACCTTCTTTTTCTTCAAAGCAAAAAGCTTCCCGGCGTCCATATTCACACCTGCCAACAAAAAAAAGGTTAGACCGAAGGGCAAGAAAGCAAAAAAGAAAAAAAAAGAGGAAAAATCCTAAGTACAAAACAGGAAGCCCTCGGCTACTACCTCCTGCCAACAAAGGATATTTCTCGTCTGTCTCGCCAAGGAAGCGATATCTGCGGAAGCCGAGGGCAAAAAGCTCCTTGTCGGCAGTAAAGTCCTTAATGGACACTTGCTTCGTACGACCCTCCGGGATCTTGGCTATTATCAAGCCATCCTTCTCCAGAGCAGCATTCCCAACCTTCGGATGCCGACGGAAGCGGTCCCGGAGTTCCATCGGAAAGGGGCTCTCGGCAGTTCTAACATAGCACCACCGCTCCTTCCAGCCTTTGTTGAACGAGGGCGCTTCCGTGAATAATTTCCACCGGGCTATCTGTTGCAGATTGGCAAAGCCCTCGGCATTTGCGTGACCCCCTCGGCAGAGGTTGAAGCTCTGGAAAAACAGGTCCAGACTGGGGGTCACCCCTCGGGCCCGGCAGAGATTCAGAAAACCCGCCACGTAGGAGTGGCTATTGGGTGTCAACTGGCAGGGGACCAAACCCACATACCGAAGGTATTCCCGAAGGAATGGGTGTAGGGGGAACCGGAGCCCCATTGATACTGACAGAATGTGCACGGCGATGCACCCCTCAGGAGCCCGGGAGAGCACATCATCAGGACCTGGAGCCACCACCACAGCCGAAGGCCCCACGTGTAGCTAAGTCACGTACAGATCTTCCCTGTCAGACTTCGACCCTATCTCGAGTGCAGCAGTATTCAGCCAGGAGTACCCCTCGGGCATATCAATGGGCTTCCCTTGATCAGCAACGACGCACTTCTTCTTGGGAGTAGTTTTCTTCTTCTCCTGCTTATTCCCGAGGGCCACTCTTATCGGCGTCGGGTTGAGGGGCCGAGAGCTCCCTGCCTCACCAGCACCCCGAGGGGGAGGGACAGCCACTGTCACCCTCATCCTCTCCTTCTCTTCCTCCTCCTCCGCAACTTGTACGGCGAGGGTAAGTTCTTCATCCTCCGCCTCTTGCTCGAAGCCCTCGGCTTCCACTTCAGCCACTAACTCCTTCTGCACCTCCATGGCCATCGCGATATCCTCCTGGGCCGAGGGTTGGTCGCTCGAGGACCTCGCATCCGAGAAGCTCTCCTCTTCCATAGAGAGATCCCTCGATATGTCCTGAGAATCACTCTGAGAAGACATCTTTCCACTAGGTCGAGGGCTCGGAAATGCTAAGTGTTCTAAGTTCTAACTCCTAGCCTAAGGGCACAGGGCACAGCTAACTAAGAGAGGAGAAGAGCAGGTGGGAACTGACCTTGAAAGCTGGGGATTCAACCGAAGGCTGGATTTTCTCTCTCTAGAAATTTGAGCAGAGCTTCGCTACAATAATATCGCACAAGGGAAGTGATGCCCGGCCATGGGGTATTTATAGGCGCCTGGATCCGGGCTTGGGCCTGGAAACCGGGCCTCTGGTTGAACTGCCATCATTACAAACCATGGTTTCGCCCAATCGACGACACCCGCCCACGGGCAGCCAACGAGCGCACACCACATGGAAGCCCCCCCCCCCCCCCCAACGGCTATATTTTGACGTTAGGTATTCCAACGGCTATATTCCCAACGGCTATATTCTGGGAGCTCCCGGCTACACTTAGCAGACCACTCCTTAACCAACCAAGAAACTAGCCCCCGGGCTTTTTGCTTCTCTCCGCTTCATCAAGAAGAGCCCTCGGGTACACTTACCCAGAGACGCTCCTGGCTTGTGCCCCTCACACTACGTAACAAATGCCTTCGGGCTCACTCCTTCAGAAGCCCACGGCTTCATAACAGGCGCACCCCTCGGGGATCCCCCCCTCAGCACTTTAAGGGCCGGGTAGCCCCCGGGGAGTACGCCTCATTGACAGATAGCCTACGGCACACAGGTAACGGGAGCCCTCAGGTACACTCCTCACCAACTAATCAACAAACAGGGGACACCCCGGTAACACTTCAACTACTACTCACATTCATCACGCCCTCGATCCACAGATTGAGGGACTCCCCTTCGGCCCCTCCCAGAATATCAACAGCACGCCTCCGGCTAATCAACACATGCGCCCTCAGGACAAGGATAGCCTTCGGCATCAACATTGTACTCCATTTCAGACCAGGGCTTCACGTTTTCGATTCATCATTGGGGGAATTCGGTGCACTCTCTTTCCCTCATTAGGATTTTTTCCCACAGGGTTTTTCCTAATGAGGTTTTTAACGAGGCACCCCCCCCCCCCCAAAAAAAAATGAAACGAAAAGCGTGAGCCTTCGGCCCAAAACAGCAACATGACTACTCTACTCCTTTTCACCACTTTGCAAGTGCCTCAAGGAGTGGGGGACTGGAGAACCCCCTCGGGAAAAATCACAAAAATCACAAACATGACCCCTCAAGTCCCGACATGTGGGTAACTGAGGGACTGCCCTCGGAAGAATAAGCAAACGGTGAACTACCCACAACTCTACAAACCACAACGGAACAACGGCAGAGGACAAACACAATTACTCCTTTTCCCTCAAGTACCTTTCGACAAAAGGGGTGATGGACTCCTGATGGAGTATATTGCCCGGGAACCCCCGGCCCACAGACTCCTACTACTCCAATAAAGGCCCAATAGGCCCATGAAGCACAACAGGCCCAAATCACGGCGCCCAGGGTACCAAGCAGCCCACAATGCGCACCAGGGGTGCCTTCGGCTCCCTGGCCGAAGGCTATGAACCTCACAGAAGGACCAAAACAGGAAGACAAGGTCACTGGGAGAGAACGGCAAAAATCAGTAGCCCTCGGCACCTAGAGCCCTCGGCACTAAGGGGGTCCCTGACACTCAGAGCCCTCGGCTAATCACCTACAGCCGAGGGCACCTTTTCCGACATAATATCCGCTCCACATGCGTATAGATCACCGTACCCAGTACGACGTCACATCCAACAGCCGCATTAAATGCGGCCACATGTGGTTGCCAGCGCCAACCAGTTGAGGTGACCACACGGCCAATGGGTGCTTGACATGTGTCCCTGACTGGCATTTATTACTACTATAAATAGCACTCCATTTCCCCATTTGTAACCAAGACACAACACGCTGAAAACACTGAATACATTTCTAATATACTCTCTCTCTCTACTTACTTGCTCTGACTTCTCTCTAGTTATTCCCCGTAATAACCCCTCGGATAAGCTACCCCCCGGGTACACTATCCATCACTCACAATCATGGCATGTGGGAGACCCTACTCCATTTAATGCCTTTCATCTCAACCCCTTTTCTTTCCCATCCCCCTTCTCTTTGTGCGGCTCCCCTTGTCAACTGCAGGACTAAAAGTCATGGGTTGGCCCCCACACATGTGGGAGGTCACCCCTTTGTGTCCCGATGCGTACACTCGGCCCCGAAAGTTGTATTTTCCGGACTGTTTTAATTACATTTTATTTTATCGGGTCCAATAAAATATAACACTTGTTCCCAATCCTTATTGGATCTTAGAAGGAATATGTACTCCTCAACTTTAATTTAGAAGTCTCCGAAATCCCTTTTCAGGCTGTTATCTGATAAATTGCTGATATTGATAATTTGGCCCCGTCTGACCAACCGGTCAACCCTATGTCATTGCCATGACCCAATTAGGATATCCACCACCATATACATATTATCTAGGCCAAGATTAATGTAATATGCGGTCCCGAAAGTACCGGGCGGCCCCCACTTCCAGTGTGGGCCCCACGTGAATTTTACTATTCACGTAAAAGAAATGATAAAAATTTACAATCACGTAAAAATGCTTTTATTCATTTCTCAGGGTTCAATACATAATTTGATAAAGTACAAATACGTGGGGGCGGTGTTACAGTTGGAGCGCCTCCATGTCTGCTGGATGCCGACATTGGTTGGATGGGAAGTAGGAGTGGGCAATTTGGTTTACGGTTCAGTTTTTTTCGGTTTTGGTTCGGTTTCGGTTTATTCGGTGTGGGGGAATTTGTACCAAACTAAAACCATTTGTGTTTCGATTTGGTTTTGGTTCGGTTCGGTTTGAGGTTCGGTTTACCAAATTAAAAATTATTAGGTTCAATTTAGTTCGATTTGATTTGATTTCTTATGTTAACTATTTAATTTGATCAAGTTCTATATATTAGAATTAGAAAATGAAAGTAGTAGTCCATCTCATCTTCTTTTATTCATTATTTAAAATAAAATGTAAAAGTAAATAAAATAAAGAAAAAGAAATAATAAAATATTACTACGTATAAATTAAAAGTTCTAACATCATTTCTATCACTAGAAAAAGATTCATTTCTCACAAAAATAAAATTTATAGTTGATTAACATTTATAATATCACATAAAATATTCAAAGAAAACTAAATGAGTCAGTGGTGCAAATGTTGTAATATTCACAAGTTATTCGAATGAATCATGTAAAAAATATAAATACAATTTGCTATTGTTATCGCTACATATTTTTTCATACATATAGAGTACAAAACATAATAAATATAAATATGTCATATGAGCTAACTTTGTCATATTGAATATATGAAATGTGTAAAAGTTAAAATGATATATACCACATTTGTATTTTTCATGTCTAAATTATTTATTTATATCCTAAAGATGAAGAGTGAAAAAACAAAATGTGTGTGTGTATTACAAGTTGTTCGGTGTTCGGTCCAGTTTACGGTTTTTCGGTTTTAAACTAAACCAAACCAAACTGAACAAATTGCTACCAAACGGTTTACTTAAGTGAACCCAACCCAAACCAAACCACCAATTTTCGGTTCGGTTCAGTTTGGTCAAACCAAACCATTTTGCCCAACCCTAATGCCTAATGGGAATGATGGAGGTGCACGACGTCGTCTGAACGTACGCACCAGGACGAAAGTTGGGGCGTGGATGGGAGGCGGTATGCACGGACTGTGACGGCATGCACAGCTTTGGGACGAAGCGTACAGACCTGGGATGATGGGCTCAAGTTTGGGACAACGACACACAGATCTGGGACGGGGATGAGGAGCGGTTGTTGGACGACGGACATCAGATTGACGTCGGGCGGCGCCTTGGGACCTGGGTTGGGCATAGAACTTGCCCAACAAGACATGTTGCTTCTAGGTTGGCGATAGTGCTTCCAGGTCGGAGTTCTGTGGAAGGCAGTGGCACTGGACAACATGCGGCGGGCAGCGCCTGGACGGCGGGACGGCTGCACATGTGGGTGTTGGGAGGTTGTAGAAAATGGGTAGGAGGTTAGGGTGTTATAGGTATAAACTAAGGGTATATTTGTCCACTAAAATTAATTATTGTTATTTAATTGCAAATTTTAATTAATTATGACATTATTTTGAGTACGGACCCTTTTGATAAGATGTTTTTTGAAAGTCATATGTAACTCTTGTATGGAGTCATTAGCATCACCTTACATTTTTTTGTAGGCATTGGCATTGTAGGCATTAGCATCACCATACATTTTTTTGTTAAGGTTCCCACTAGGGGTGGACTCGGGTCCGGGCCGGGTCCGGGCCGGCGGTTCAAGAATGGTGGACCCGGGACCGGCCCGGGTAGCCACCGGGTCCGGTCCGGGTCTCCGGTTTGGATTTTTTTTTTTGCTTTCCTAACCCCCCCCCCCCCCCCCCTCACCCCCACCCTCCCAAACCCCCCCAAACCCATCCTACCCATCAAGCCCAACCCGGGTGGAACCCCAAAAATGAAAAAAAAAATTAAAAAAATTCAATTTGGCCCGGGCCCGGGCCCGGCCGGTTCACCAAAATTGAGACCCGAGCCCGGACCCGCCCTACCCCCCGGGCCTAGGCCCGACCCGGACCCGGACCCGAGAACCGGGCCAGTCCCGGTCCCGCACAGTAGCAGGCTGGGCCGGTCCACGGGCCGAGTGGCCCGACCCGAGTCCAAGCCTAGTTCCCACTAAAAAACGCGTAGTGATGGTGATGCCCACATAACATGACTCCATACAAGAGTCATATATATGGCTGTTTGAAATTTTTGAACCTTAGAAATCTATTTTAATATAAGTATAATTTTGAAACCTGAACTTTCAGAGTTATTTTTTGACAGATCTTTCTCAAAATATTGATTTCGGTTTCATTTCTCTACTTAGCTTGGCTTTTATTTTTTCCCTTCCGGTTCTAATTGAAATATTGGATCCTGTTTTCTTTTAATGGCTATATTTAACAGTCCTTTTTAAAGGGGGGGAAGAAGAGCTTTACGTAGAGATTACCAGAAGACTCACGATTGCGTTGGAGATGAAATATCATTTTTAAATGTGTGTATTCACAGCCCCATTGGAAATGCTCCAAGTCACTGGTAGCTTCACTTTTGTTTTGTGGATCATCTAAACGTGGCAACTGTCTATTTAGATGCTCGTTTTTAAATGGGGTATTGTGATTGCCTGTTATTCAAAAGGGGGTGCACGGGGGATTCGGCACTCAACACATAATTACATATGGAGAGCACAAAAAATTTAGACATCCCAGTACCTCATCCCGGTATAGATATCAAGGTTACAATGGAATAAGCTCAAGTACAATAACTCTATGCCCTGAGCCTGTTTATTGTGTTCTTTCTGGTAGATCCGGTTCCTCCTTTTCAGTTTCTTCATCACCCTCTTTCTCCTCCTCTTCCTCTTCCTCTTGCCTTTCTTCTTCCTCCTCATCCTCTTCCGGGGGAGGATCAGCTGGTAATGGAGGCGGCAGTGGAGTTTTCATAGGGCTGAATTGGGGAAAGATGTCTGGTCTGTGACCAGGCCTTGGTCTTTCCCATTCCTGCCATAATTTTTTTCTGAATGCATTATGTTGATAGGTGACACAGATATGACAAGCACTCGTGATTTTTCAAGGAAAGACCAAAACCATATTCAAGAGTAGAAAACCATGGGACTTAATTATTTGCAAGAAAATAACAAACTGACTGTTTTGCTTTGGAAGTCCTTAACCACTGCTCTGAAATTATATGAGTAATGCGAGGCAAACAAAAAAATCACTGCATGCGAAGTAAGATAGAGAACAAATGTATTCCCAATACTAAACAAAAACAAAAACAGTTATCTCAGAGGTAAACACAACCAACACTTCATACAGTAATATCTAATATGGGAGTATTAGAAATCTGAACAAAAATCATTTTTAAAAACCGACGAAGAACATCAAAAAGTGTTACATCGGCTTCCTCAAAACTCATTGCAACTGTATTGTTTTAATTTATGTAATACACTAGCTCGAACAAACTCTCTCCTCTTAAGAGAAGAAATAAGGTCTACATACATCACACCCTTCCAATACCCAAATTCCGTGTGTCACTGGCTGGGTTTTTTGTTTTAATTACTCTACTATGCAATTCACCTCAAATAAGCTGAACAGCTATGTTTTCCACTTAGAAAACAAATTCAGAAATTAATTCTTCACCGCCTTTCTGATGAAGGAAATTTGGCATCTGAAGTCTTAGTTGTCTCTCAAAATATACAATATACAATGTCCAAAATGATGAACGCTCAATTTTGGTACATTGACGGTAAAATTTCAATATTGGCTCAATTTTGGTACAAGTCTAGAAGTGGCATTCTTAAGTCTAAACATTACTCCTTGACGGTAAAATTTCAAAATTTCAGCTTTAAATCAATTTCAGAGTTCAGTTTCAGTTACTTCCTTCGCTATGGTGGCATTCTCTATTTAAAGTGTCCTGTTTTAAAAAGGAGAGTTCTCTTGTTCTCATCTACTTCAACTTTCTACTTATAACATGACTTCACCTTCAACCAGCAAATAGTTTTCTAATTTATTTACTTCTTTTGTGGTTAATTCTAAACATTTTGTTTGTTTGTCATCAAGATAACGCCATAAAGGCCAGTTCAGCTGTTTTTGGTTATTCTTTGTAGTTGTAATTTTAGGGCAAATGAGTTACACAACAAAAACTGTACTTCGAAATGCAAAAATACAATTCAGAATGAGTATACGGCACACAAATACGAAGGCAACAAATTTCTATATTTAAGACAGAAGATTTGCATATACATTATTGAAAGTGAAAATAGTGAAATGGCTAAGCAATGAGATATAAAGAGTTAACCATGGGGAAATCAAGTGGAGAACGGCGAGTTAACTTCTCTTCTTCAGGAGCCATACGCACGACCTGTGAATTCCGACGGTTGAGCCATACAGCGTTGTTCGCAAGACGCAGAGGCGGCGGCGGCATCAAATAAGCGCAGGCCTGAGGCTGTGGGAAGATAACTGCGCCGCCAGACAGAGAGGAAGAGCTCAACACCGCCGACGTAGGATATGAGGTGAGAGAGAGCGAGAGTAACGCCATCGCCGCCGGGCCCGGTGTTTCTGGCTTTCTTTCTTCTCCAATAGTATAAGTCCTCTTTACTTTCAACCGCCTTTGCACGCAGCGCACGTGCTTAGAGAATGGGCTAATAATAGTTGGGCTCTAAACAAACTTTCGACCCATATATACTCCGTATATCGTTAGACTTTCTCATTCAAAAGGCCCTATATTCAATCAATCAGCCTTAGGACATCATCGTGACTATTATTCCAGTGTTGACACATTTAGTTACTTCATCGTGTGGTGCACGGCAGTGAAATACTTACATTTTTTGGATGAAGTACTTCCATAAAAGTTTTAGAAATTACTCTAAATAGGACTAAAACTATGTCAAAAACTCAAAATAGGATTTACTATGTTTTTCTTTTCAAAATAGGACCAAATTAGTCCTATTGAAAACATACCTATTTTTTCATTCCATTATTACTCTTCCTTTAAATATGAGTTAATTAAATGTTTAATTCATAATAAATTCGAAAAACAAACAAAAATTCGTAGAAAAATAATTAAAAAATTTATAAAATATTTATAAAATAAAAAATTAAAAAAACAATTTTTTTAATTTTTTTTATTTTTTTTAAAAAATTAATAAAAAATAGTAAAACTCCATAAAAAATTAAAAAAAATATGGATGCCTTTCCCACCACCTGTACTACCTCCCTGCACCACCATCTCCGGGCGGTGAAAAAATGCCATTTTTTCCTAAAAACTAGCATTTGTTTTCTGAAAATGCCAAAAACATGGCATATTTCTCTTTGAGAATGCCAACATCTTCATTGTTTCTGCCATAAATATGGCATTTGTAATGAACTTGGCATTTTTTTCCCGGTGACTGGAGGTGGTGGTGCAGAGGCGGCAGAGGCGGCGGTGAATTTTATTTTATTTTTTTGAGTTTTTTATTTTATTTTTTTAATTTTTTTATTTTTTGAAAATAAATAAATTAATTAATTATTATCGAAATATTTTTATTAGTTTTTTAGTATTTTTTACGAATTTTTATTATTTTTATTATTTTATTATGAATTAAAACATTTCAATAGCTAGAAGGGTATATTTGTCCAAGAAACACATAATTAGTCCTATGAAAACATATTTCACTATTTGGTCCTATTTGTGCAAAGTGAGTGACTTTTAATCCTATTTTGATAATTAACCCTAAAAGTTTAGATGTATTATATACAAAAAATTGATAGTTAATCAATTAACAGAAAACATTAAAAAATAAAAAAATCATATTTAATAGGAAATAAAAATAATAATGTTCAAAGTTAAATATAAACCATCGCATGATAATATTGACATACATATATTGTCCACTAAAATGTCATGGAAAATTATAAATTATTGTTAACTTTTTATAAAACACATTCAACATAGACTTGCTTGATTGTTGTCCTGCTTCGTCACATATAACAAATTTCAACTCAGATGAACTTATTATGATATTTTTACTTGGACTGTAATTTGTTGGTCTGATTTGATCTTTTTTAGTCTGGTTTGGTCTAGTCTGGTAAACGTCTGGTCTCTATATATTTTATAACTACGGAAGTCGTGTCTGGTCTGGCCTGTTTAAGTCTGGTCTGTTTAAGTCTGGTCTGGGACTAAAAACAGTCCAAGTAAAAACATCCTTACTTTTGAGACCGTCACGTACAACGTAAAAGTGGTCTGGTAGAGGAAGATGACAACCTTTTTAGTGATTGTCCTTGGATCTTCTTAATGGTCTATTAACGGGAGTCGTATGCGCAATCTAGATGAATGGTCTATATTAATCATATATAATCATTGCATTACCAACATGTTCAGTTATAGCTCATCATTCAACAAATCTGAATATTAAATGCTACTAAGAATTTTGGGAGTGTATATCGTTTAAGAGCTCACTGTCTGAGTTAGAAGAAGTTGAAATTGGGAGATTATGCATCAAGGGATGACTCCATAAATCTCATCCTTCTTCTTTTTTAAATTATTCTTCAACTGCTTAAGAGACTCCATAAATGCCCATGTACCCCATGGAAATTCTAGATAGTAGCTACCGACTTCTGCAATGATCCAATCACGAATGGAATTCTCTCTCTTGGCAAGGCCTAAAAGAACCATCATTATAAACACAAGTGATGTCACTCTCATCACTTCAAATCATGCTTCGTTTTTTAGCTTTATCATGATGATTTAAATGACAAAGTTGGTGAAAACGATTTAAAATCGTGTTATAACTTACTGATGGATTGTAGGGATCCAAGTATGTATAAAATGTAGAGATTTGAGCTCAAGTATTGTGGAGAAAATGAATAATAGAATGATAATGAATTGAGATCTAGGGTTTACAAGCTCCAAAAGGAGTATAAATAGAGGAATAACGGGCCGGGCCGCTAATATGGGCCCGGTAGCCCAACTACATAAGAGACTAATCTAGTACATACAAATGATATATTAATAGTACAATAATACAAATGATATCCGTAAGACGTGTGTGGGCCGCTGTCCGGGCCCAATAGTCGTGAGACCTGGGGGTCCGAGTCTATATACTCTATTAGGAGTCCCCCACTCCCTGAGTCGAGAGTACTCGAGGCGAAAGGGAGTAGTCCAAACTATATCTGCACCGTTCTTCTGTCTTTGATTTCTTTGTCTTCGGCCGGGGGACCACCATCCTTGTCCATGATGGGGAGGTGCCTCGTTAAAAACCTTTACCAGGAAAAAACCCAGTGGGAAAAAATCCTAATAAAGGGAAAAAGAGTACACCTAGCGCCCCCAACATAAAACAAGGAAGGTAAGTTCCCTCTGACATAATCAATTTTGTCTAGCTCAGCTCCTATTCATCTAACTCAGCTTTCGTTCCTGCTCATGCGTGATATTTTCTGCTCATTTAGAAACTCTGACCTCTCAGTCCCCCGGTCCCCGACTCCTTGAGGCGAGTGGAGACGAGGTGAAAATGAGTAGAGTCACCTTCGTACCTACACATTTAAGATACATATAAATTTTTTTCCCTTGGGGTTTATGCTTCCGATCGGGAGTTCGTCACTCTAAAAGAGTGGAAATGTGAATTGTTGATGTAATGATAAAATACTTAGTAGAATGGACATGTGAGCCATTTGTGCCCGACTTGGTCGGGGCTTTGTGCCTGACTTGGTCAGGGCTTTGTGCCTGAGCTGGGTCAGGGCTTTGTGCCTGAGCTGGGTCAGGGCTTTGTGCCTGAGCTGGGTCAGGGCTTTGTGCCTGAGCTGGGTCAGGGCTTTGTGCCTGATCTGGGTCAGGGCTTTGTGCCTGATCATGGTCAGGGCTTTAAATCCTAGTGATGGGTCTCAAGCCACAGTCTACTAGGCATTTGATCATAATTGCGTGATAGTGTGACATTTACCCGACAATAAGAAATGATTTAAATAAATATAAATAATATGAAAATCAAAGAGTACTTATCTCTTGATGGGCTGAAATTAATGGGCTGAGAATTGGTTGTGTTGATGACACTTCTGCTAGTTGGAAATCGTAGACTCTAGCCACCAATTTTGACTTGGTCAAAATCAAATGGGATAACTTTCACCGCCCTTTGCTGTTTTAGATGAGCAACACGGTTAGGACGTTTCAGCCGCTTAGCCCTATTCATGGCAGGGCTTCACCAACAGTTCCGAAATAAATATTTGGCCGCACACTTCCACCTAACCATTCCGCAAGGGGGAGGAGCGATTGGTTTGCGATGTTGTTGACGGCTTAAAGGAAAGGGGAAGACTTGCGGCTGTTTCCACCGTTGAGAACCACTAGAGAGGCCCTTCGAAGTTGCTGTGAGCCTGGGATGACTGGAGAGAGAGGTGAGGGAGCCTCGACCTTATCCTTCACCGGGTGGATGCTCGGACATAGCTGTAAGAGAAAAGGGGTTCTCAGCGAGGATACTTGCGACGGAGGTGGAGGAGAGAGATGCGACCGGAGACCGGCGAGGTCACAGAGCGATTCCGACGGCTTTTGGCATGCGCTACTCCAAGTGAAGGACCCCACCAAACCTGAGATGTGGCCTGCGATGCGAGTTCAGCTGTCACGTTTTGCGAGATCTACATCAACGGGAACATAATCTGGAGCGGGCGGCAGCGATATTCTGCCCACAGCGCACCGGCGGTGGTATCTCCGGACCAGATCTGGAAATTTTAGATCTGAAATTCCATATTTCTTCCATTTATTGGATTTTCCAGAATATTTTTGGCTGATTTTCTGTGATTTGGCTGAATTTTTGGGTAATTTGGGGAGGTTTTCTCACTTGATTGTGTTCAACCTCTCAACGAGAGCACCATTGATGGATTGTAGGGATCCAAGTATGTATAAAATGTAGAGATTTGAGCTCAAGTATTGTGGAGAAGATGAATAATAGAATGATAATGAATTGAGATCTAGGGTTTACAAGCTCCAAAAGGAGTATAAATAGAGGAATAACGGGTCGGGCCGCTAATATGGGCCCGGTAGCCCAACTACATAAGAGACTAATCTAGTACATACAAATGATATATTAATAGTACAATAATACAAATGATATCCGTAAGACGTGTGTGGGCCGCTGTCCGGGCCCAATAGTCGTGAGACCTGGGGGTCCGAGTGTATATACTCTATCACTTACTTTATATTTACTTCCAAGACGAAGAACAGAAGGCCGGTGAGTATCAATAAAATTGACTCTATCATCCTCATCATAATCATTCTCAAAATTGTCTTTGTCCAGAGCAGCGCAATTCAACCCACTAATTAAAGCAAACTCCTTTAAAGAGTAGCGAATTGGAACCCCCTTCATCACAAACCGCACCTCAGAAGTTCTCTCAATATCCGCTATTCTACCAAGTAAAGGCCGCATAAGGATTGGTGTAGGGACATATTGTACATCTAAGTACTTGCCAAATATAGGGGGCCTAAACAGATTCAATAGGTCAGGATGATCACCTAAACAACACTTCATTTGTGCTTGAAACTTCCCCAATGAACTTTTTATTGTAATTTTCATGTTTGGGAAGAGTGTAGTGTCCACCATAGGAGATATGGATGGAACCCGAACAAATAAATCAAGAATACATGTTCTAATTATTAATTTTCAAACATGGTCGAACATAGTCAAACAGGGTAGAACAAGGTCAAACCAGTGCAAATACGGTAGAACAAGGTAAAAATACAGTGCAAAACATGGTAGAACAAGGTCAAACACATTTAAATTCACATTCAAAGAATATAGTAAAAAAACACAATCAAACTCGTTCAAACATGGTCAAACAAATTCAAAGTAAGAACAAAAAATATGTAATTAGGTTAGATGAATGGGTAATTACCTTAATTTCATTGTTTAGTGAAAGAAGATTTAATTTTTGAGAATCTTCTACAACAAGCTTATTTCGTTGAATTTCTTTACTCTCTTTTGAGCAAGACTTCTTTAGAACATTTTTAGCAGGGCTAATTTCCCCTAATTTTACCAACCTACGATTATGCTTAGGTTTATCTTCTTCAATCATTGGAATTGTATGGTTCTTGACCTTCATGACACCTGAAGTGCATGTTGCCACTAAGGTTGAAGGAGGAGCGGTTTAGAATGATGAAAGATGGAAGAAGGAGTCGTTAGGACCGAAGAGGAGTGCCTATCGCGAGGAAGACATAATGAAGAGAGACATATGCGCTAGGTTTGTATGAAGAGTTCGAAATGAGTATTCAAACCATAGTTACATAAATCACTAAAGACCCCACGATCTGCGTTCCGAACGTTCCGTACCCAATCACGGTATGAAAGCGTTCCAAACGCTACATGGATCGCTTTCCGATACGGTTCCCAGTTCGTTCCCAATCGCTTAAGAATATGTTCGCATCCGCCCTCCATGTCGCCTATTTAATTGATATGTTCGTTCGCAACTGGTCTCCAGTTCGTTCGCAACTGATCTCCAGATCATTCTCAAACGCTATCAACAATCACCGTTTCCTTTCTGCGTGCACATATGAAGACCCCAAGCGTTCCTGAAAACTCAAACAAACCTTTTCGTTTTCCGCTCTAGGTCATCAACAGGGTCGAACCAGAGTACCAGACTCTTTGTATTCCTACGCCACTTACTCTCCCCAGTGTCGCCTATTTAATGGAGTGAAATTCATTTTTCTGTTTTAAACTTTTAATTAATGTTTATGTGTTTTTAATTGAGTCTAGAGTTTTTACGTGGCACAATTTTAAGGTTATTTATTTTATTTAATGCTATGAATTTATGTTATAAAATCTGTTTTTATTTAATTTTGTGAAATCTTTAATTTTTACATGGTACTGAACATGTACCCAAATGAAGCTACCCCTCCGAATCGAATAGGCTAGATCTAAGCAAACCCCTTTTCCTTTCCTCCTTCCCGTATGGAACCGTACCCCGAACCAGACTATGATTCAAACTCTTTCACATTTGAAAAGATGGTATGCCTGTAAAAATTCCCCTTGTTAAAGAAAGCAAGCTATAACCCATATGGCATATGCTTTTGCCTGGATGGAAAACAGAAGAGATGACCAAGAGCCTTTCCCGTCGTCACGCCAACCATGCAATGGCGGCGGTCCGGTGGAGGAGGAGCACGTGATGAGTGAGGTCCACCTAGGTTGCCCTCCTTACCACTCTGGGACGCACCTCTCCCGCTTTTCCATCTATCTACCACCTCGCAAAGGTATTTTGACCTTTCATATTCAACCATACGGTCCTGGTTTTGTGATATGTACACTACTATTGTGAAAAATTTTACTCTGTAAATTTGTTCAGTGAAAATTAATGAATAAAACTCAATCTTTGGGAGAATTGTGCAGTACTACGTGATTGCAATACTTGCACATATGCTGGAAAATGTGACCATATTTCAAGACCTGAAACTTTGAACTTGGATGCAGATGGTGATCTTATTCTAACTCGCCGCAGAAGTAAGCAGTAATCTTTTGGTTGTTTCTATTCAGGCTCCATACATGATATATGGATATTTCTTGAAATTTCTCCACTTCTTATTGCATTTTATTCTTCAAAATCCTTTCGGGATTGTTTGGAGGATTGGGACTTTGGAGTGCATATGAATCTTCTACCAGACTATGGAACCTGGTACAATGATTGCTAAATTTTGTATCAAGTTTGTTTCTACCACAGGATTATCTATACCACCTGTCAATGATTCTAATATATATATAGTTTTTTTATCTGCATTTATGTGCTATCTTCACTACTAGATTATGAAGCTGGGATCCTCTGGGTTTATGAGCCCGTTTGGTAGCACGAAAATCGGCTGTTTTGGCTGATTCTACTGAAATTTATGAAGTTCTGGTTGAAGTGGTTGTTTTGGCTGATTCTGGTGATTCAAGAAAAAAATATTTTAAAAATATATTTTATTAATAAATTAAAGAAAAAATTACATGTAAAAATAGCTAAAATGGTCCTCTGCAGTAACTTCAGCCAATACAGCCAGAAAAGTAACTCCAACCTTACTTTTTCTGCTCATTACACAATTTAGCACACGAAAATAAAAGTTACGTGTTTGGTGAAAAAGCTGGCCGATAAGCCTGATAAGCCGAAAAAAGAGGTCTCCAAACGGGCTCTATAGATGCTTTCATGTTTCTGAATAATTGATCATTTCAACACCCACTGAGTGAGTTAAAAGGGATTCATATTCTCTTCTCTACGTTGGTTATGAAATTACTATATAAGAACTCTATGCACTAGGAAGCCTAGGGTCTTGAGAGTTGAGTCTTGACTTGAACTAAGTATGCAAATTGCGAATAGTTTTACAATGTAACTAAAAAGGGTCAAGCTTATAAACTCCTCTGCATTCAATCCACTATAACATGGAATCTGGGTTGCTTATTCCAAATCTACCTATATATTAGACATTTTCCTGCTTTTTCATGATTGCATTCTATCATCGTTTAAACGGTTTTATTGGAACCACGAGCGGTACTCCTTCTATCTTCATTTTGCAGAAGCACAAAAAAATCATATTGTGATAACCATTCATCATAACATCACATCATCACTTCCTAGAGTTGGTTTGCAGGTAATAACATGTTTCATTTAAGGAGTTATGACTTCTTTCCACATCATATCTACCATAATCAACGCGGATCACACTAATAAAATACTTTACGCTCATGTCAGATATGGAGGGCGGAACTGGTTCTCTCTGATTTTGTTTTGCATATGATATCCACTTCATCTATTTTTGATGGAACTGTTGCAGTTGAGCTAGGTGCTGGCACAGGCGAGTCTCAACTTTCAAGTTTTACACATCTGTTCTAACAACTACTTTAGCTCCCAACATTTATTATTCACCATTTTTAGTAACAAATGTGAAATAAAAAAGAAGTAATTGAACTTTTTCGATGAATAGAAGTCCGAAAACTTTTA
Source organism: Cuscuta europaea (assembly GCA_945859875.1). Classification (NCBI taxonomy): domain Eukaryota; kingdom Viridiplantae; phylum Streptophyta; class Magnoliopsida; order Solanales; family Convolvulaceae; genus Cuscuta; species Cuscuta europaea. The sequence goes on from CAMAPE010000010.1 coordinate 187,855, forward strand.
TACGAAAGGATTTAACGCTAAGAAATTTGAGAAGGATTTAACAAATTTGAAATAAAAAAGAAGTAATTTAATGCTATTAACTTTTTACTTTCCCACTTTATCCTTCTATCTATCATTTCACATCTTTATTTTTGTTGTTGACCCATACTAGTTTTTATTACTTTTTGGAGGTTATAATTGTAAAACAAATATAACATCTTTTATTTTCTTAAAGCTCGTGCCAATAAAATGATTTTTTATGGGATGAGGGAGTATTCAACATTGTGGGATGTTAGATATACTACACATATTGTAATTAGTAAAAGTCAGTTGGAGATCAGTTAGTTAGTTTAGTTGAGCAGTAGCCCTCTATATAAACTCTCTGTACAATTCATTTCAATGTATGAGAATCTATTATATTCATCACTCTCTCTCTCTCTCTCTCTCTAATTCTATTATGGTATCAGAGCACACAGACTTTTGCTCATCTTGTTGTCTTGGTAAAGCACACAGACTCCCATCTCCCCCATCCACCACTATTTTTCACTCACCATTTGAATTAATATTCATTGATCTTTGGGGACCAGCTCCCATTTTATCATTTGATGGTTATTCCTACTATATTTCCTTTATTGATGCTTTCACAAGATACACATGGATTTATTTCTTGAAAAAGAAGTCTGATGCTCTTGTAGCATTTCAAATTTTTTATCAGTACATCCTCAATCAGTTTTCTGTCTCTATTAAATCTATTCAGTCTAATTGGGGAGGTGAATTCAGATCTTTCACCAAGTTCTTAACTGAAAAGGGCATTACACATAGAATCATTTGTCCTCACACTCACCATCAAAATGGTGCAGTGGAGAAAACATAGAACCATTATTGAGAAGGTTCTGTCACTTGTAGCTAATTCTTCCATGCCTCACAAGTTTTGGGATACTGCCTTTGAAACCTCAGTCCATCTTACAAATAGAACTCCTTCAAAGTCATTTGCCAATTCCAGTCCATATTTCAAACTTAATGGATCTATTCCAGATTACTCTTTTCTCGGAGTATTTGGATGTTCCTGTTTTCCCTTTATCAGGCCCTATAACAAACAAAAAAAGGATTTTCACTCTGAAGAGTGTGTGTTTATAGGTTACTCTTCCCAACATAAGGATTACAAATGTCTCTAACCTTCTGAGAAAGTCTATATCTCCAGAGATGTTGTCTTTAATGAGTCTAAATTCCCTTATCCTACTCTCTTTACTTCCACTATCAATCAGCCCTACACTAACTCTTCTTCACAATATGTCCCCATCACTATCCTTCATCCAAATTCATCACCACCTCTTTCTGATTTATTTCAGTCAAACTCATCCACATCTTCTAATATTTTTTCTTCACCTCAAACTGCTTCTTCTCACTCAGTTCCTACACACACTCCATTACAACCTGATTCATCCAATTTCATCTCTCCAGAATCTAGTTCACAGAATGATTTACCATCTCATTCTTCCCCTGATTCTTCTGCACCACTTATATCCTCCTCATCTTCTTCACCTATTATTGCTCTGACTAACACTCACCCTATGAAAACTAAAGCTAAATCTGGAATTTTTAAACCTAGACTTAATTCTACCTTACTGTTAGCTCATGTTGAGCCCAGATCACTTAAGCAGGCACTCTCCTCTCCTCAGTGGTTTGCTGCCATGAAATCTGAATATGATGCATTGATTTCTAACAATACATGGTCTCTAGTTTCTCTTCCCCCAGATAAAAAGGCTATAGGCTGTAAATGGGTGTTCAGGGTAAAGGAAAATTCAGATGGTTCTTTGAACAAGTTTAAAGCAAGATTAGTTGCTAAAGGTTTCCATAAGAGGTTTGGTTTTGACTTTGGAGAAACCTTTTCTCCAGTTGTCAAACCTATTACTATCAGGATTCTTCTTACTCTTGCTGTCTCCCATCAATGATCTATTCAACAGTTAGATGTCAACAATGCTTTTCTTAATGGGGATCTTAGTGAAGAAGTTTATATGGTACAACCTCCAGGATTTCAAGCAGAAGACACCTTTTTAGTTTGCAGACTTCACAAGTCTCTATATGGCCTGAAACAGACCCCTAGGTCCTGGTTTCACAAGCTAACTACAGTCCTATACAGTGCTGGGTTCAAGCAAAGCAAATGTGATCCTTCTTTGCTTCTCTTTTGCATCTTCTGGTATTCAAATATACATCCTAATCTATGTTGATGACTTCCTTGTCATTGGAAATAATCCTGCAACTATCCACAAATTCATTCACAAGTTGCATTCCTCATTCTCTCTTAAACACTTGGGAGACATTGATTTCTTTTTAGGGATCCGAGTTCACAAACTTCAAGATGGCAGCCTACACCTCTCTCAAGCTAAGTATGTTAGCGATTTACTAAATCAAGTTGGCATGATAGACTCTAAGGGAGTTAAGACACCTATGGTCAGTAGTTGCAAGCTCACTCATGGAGGGAGTGACTCACTACCTGATCCTTCTCTATACAGATCTATAGTAGGTATCCTACAATATGCTACCTTAACCAGACCTGAGATAAGCTATGCTGTTAACAAGGTCTGTCGGTTCATGGCTACACCTCTGCAAGACCACTGGAAAACAGTTAAACATATACCACGCTCTCTCTGGCACCACTACACATGGAATTATTATCAAACCCATTCCTCTATCCACTGTGTCACTACCCATTTCAGCATTCTGTGATCCTGATTGGGCCTCTGACCCTACTGATAGACTATCTACATCAGGGTCTTGCACTTTTCTTGTTCCAAATATCATTTCTTGGTGTTCCAAGAAACAGTTGCGTGTTGCCATATCCTCAGCAGAAGCTGAATATAGAAGCATGGCTGATAGTGCAACAAAACTCCTATGGGTTCAGTTTCTTCTTCATGAACTTCAAGTTTCCTTTGCAACTCCAAAAATCTATTGTGACAATCTAAGCACTGTTCAACTGGCAACCCTGTATTACACTCTCGAATAAAGCATATGAAGATTGATTTGTTTTTATACGAGAGAAAGTCCAAAGCAACTGCAAGTGTTTCACATTCCTGCTCAACACCAACTTGTTGATGTTCTAACTAAACCTTTGTCTGCTTCATCCTTCATTTCTTCATTGACTTAAGAACCAAACTTAGTGTGATTGCTCTTCCAGCCCAATCACCCTAAGTTTGAGGGGGGGGGGGGGGAATGTTAGATATACTACACGTATTGTAATTAGTATAAGTCAGTTGGAGATCAGTTAGTTAGTTTAGTTGAGTAGTAACCCTCTATATAAATTCTCTGTACACTTCATTTCAATGTATGAGAATCTATTACATTCATCACTCTCTCTCTCTCTCTCTAATTCTATTATGGGATGAGGGAGTATTTTTTACTTAAATTGTTAGACCAAGGTAATAAAATTTAAGTTTAACGGAAACAATATTGAACAAAATCTAAATAACAACATGGAAAAAGTTTTTATTTTGTTATTGGCTTCTTCAGATATGCTAAAAGGTGATATATTTTCAAGTTGAAAATATACCATGTTGAATATTTAAAATGATTTTTTATGTTGAGTTGAGTTAGGTAAAATGGCGTTTTGGTACACAATTCTTGACCGGTTGAAGTCTACGAATCAACTAGTGGTATCTAGTAGCCGTGACAAGTGACAACCACATACACACTGAAGGTTTAAGAATGTTGTCACATTTGATTAAAAGTTATGAAGCCAAAAATCCATTATTTTCAAATGCTCGTAATGATAACGTTGAAAATTTTATCCAAGAGTTTGTCAACGTCTTGAAACTAAAACTGTTTTCATGCCAAGATTCGAAATGGACTTAGGTGCTCAGTGTGGTGGAGATGCTAAGTAGTAGTAGTTCAACATAAATAAATGCTAAGCCTTAGATGTTTTGAAGATTTGTTGATGATCAATGAATATTGATTGTTTAGCTTGGATCATAAATAAGGTTAATGGTCTACCCAAAGCTAAATGTTCAAGATTTATTGATATTCAGCTAATCTTCAATGACATCTTCCACTTGCACTGGCAGTGCTAGTGCTCCAATTGGTGCTGCTTTTACTGCATCTCTATCCAAGCGAGCACATGCGACTGTTTCATCTTCCAACATGATATCACAAGTTCTTCCAGAAGAGTCTATAACCCCTCAGGCAAAAAATTTGAACATCCCAATGGCACACATATGAGCAAAGTATGAAAAAATGGTCTCACCTCTTAAGTCAGGCCGGCTTCTATCTGCTCGTAACCTTCAATCAATTTTGTGATGGTACTCTCGATAGCGGCCATGATTGTCACGATCGATGGATACCACTGGTAAATATACAAAAAAATCTGCCAGTCAAGAGAAATGTACACGAACGTGTTATCTCTCCCAAACTCAAATTTGACACAAACAACCATATTTAAAGATTAACATATTATATTTTCATGTACTCTAGAATATCACATCTTACCAAAATGTATATTTTGTCCTGAAATTTGAATCTTGTTCAGTTTTAATCCTGTATTTCTGTCAAATGTTATTTTATCAATGTAATCCAACTATCTAAATATAATATGTTATTTTGTCCAGAAATTAAACTTGTCGAGTTTCAATACCATAAAGTTAAGCTTTCACCACATCAGTTCCACAGTCTTACGTTCTAAATTTATATCAGGGTAATGAACTGGTTGGAAAAATTAGGGAATATGTCACGTTTGTCTTGTTGTTCCTATTATATGTGGCAATATCCCCAGTTGAGAACTAGAATGCAAAGATGGGTATATATAATACTTCGGTGGCAGAGAATGAGAACAAAGAGAGTTTTTTGACATTAAGATCATAATCCCAAATATTTTCCCTCGTAAAACTTCGGTTGGTCTGGATTCTGAGGTGTCATGTCATTCTTTTCTGACTTGTTATTTCCCTGAAAAATTACTGAATGATTATCAAAATAGCCAAAATTGAATCAACAGGTGATAGAGATTATTGGAGAGGAATTATTTTAATTGTGGGACTATATTGATAAAAGTTAATTCTTTTGACATATAAACTGGACAAGGTAAAAAATTAAAAATAAATAAATAAAAACAAAAACTGGACAAGGTTTAAATTACTGAATGATAAGGTGCTTTATTATGGGATTAAATCAATATATTTAAATATGTTAAGACTAAGTGTAAGTTATTGGATGACAAAAGTTTGTCTCTCCAATAAGCATAATGTGCTGAATTCAGAATGTAATGTGTAATTATCACAACCACTAAGAATTTTGGAAGTTTCATGGAGTTATATGTAGATCTCAATTCCATACAACATCTTAGGAGGTCAACAAGAACACATTTTCGTTGATTTCTTATTTGAGTAGCAACACAACTATGAAAATGGATGCAACAACTACAACCGTTACCATGCTGAAGGCTAAACTATATTTATTTTATCATCCATTAATCAAAATCTTTCCATCATTTGCAATGAAGCCAAAGATTCACTATTTCTTGGCTTGAGAATATGATGGAATAAAGCAAAATGGCTCACTAAACTTTTTGCGCTTCTTTGTCATGAAGAAGTAGTCCGTCCCTGCAATTTTGGACTCGATTTCCACTATGGGTCATTCGGAAACAGTCTCTCTGTGCTTTAGTACATGGGTAAGATTGCGTACTTCCGACCCTCCTTACCCCACTGTAGGTGGGAGCCTTTGCCACACTGGGGTATTTATGATGATGATGAATCCATTAATCAAAATAGATGAGATTAAGGAGATAATCAATAGGGAGCCATAAAAATGTTTTTAATGAAAACAAGAGAAACGTAGATATAAAAAATTGTAGACATACGGTAGTGTAAATGTGTAATGCCTGCTACTGTTAGGTAAAGATCTCGGGAAATCATCATATCTTATGTATTGATGTTATCCCCTACTTTTATAATGTTAACCTCTTTTCGGGGAAAAAATATCTTTTCTTCCATAAGAACCAAAGAGTACTATACAACAACATTACCCCAGTGCCGCAAAGACTACCACCTACGGTGGGGTAAGGCGGTAGGATGTCCAGGTCTAACAAATTCATTAATTTAATTTCTTTTACCATGATAACTTGTATTTTTACTTGATTCTGTAACCAAATATTAACTCTTTTTTTGTTGAAACTTAATTGTAATACTTACTGAAAAACTCATTATTAAAATCCGCACACCTATTAATTTACTTTGGGTGAAAATAGCAACAAATTAATTTGCACATCATTGAATTATAAAAAAAGCAAAATGAAAAGTTGTAACATACGACATATAAATTTGAAGATATCGTCAAACATTAAATACTTTATAGAAATTCAAAATTAAGAATTAATGTATGTAATGCTAGTCGTTATTACACACATTCAAAGTCTATACTTTATAAACATTTGTTTAGATAAATCAAAAAAATATCTTGCCCCCAATAACCCTTCGGGCTGGAAGTGCCACTGGTTGAAAATTGCATGGATTGACTTCTACTTTATAACAAAGAAGTGCAGACAGTTTAGTGAATCATTTTACTTTATTCCATCATATTCCCAAGCCAAAAAATAGTGAGTTTTTGGTTCCATTGGAAATGATGGAAAAAAAGAACCGAAGAGTACTATTAAAAAATCTAGGTCATCTCATTGCATTGTCTATTGTCTTCTTTGGCATCAATGGCACTTGCTTTGATATTTTTCTCGATATTTGCACCTTTAATTATGAGCTGGTACAAGTGGAAACATTCGTCTTGAGGGTGCCAATCTTTTCATTTTTCTTTTTGAGATGGGGTGGAGTTAATTTGACACCTATTGTTGTGAAAGACCTCTAAAAAGTAATAGAGGTTTGGTGATAGTTGAGTTGCTTTTATTTCTCCAACAAATTTAATTGCTTTTCATCTTATATTCATCTAAAAAATTTGTTACTTCTTAGTCATTCCAAAACCTCATATATGAGGAGCAGAACTAGTGCTTACTGAGTTTGTGTTGCATATGACATCTACTTCATCTATTTTAGATGGTATAGTTGCTTTTTAGCTTGGTTTTGGTACAACTCTCAACTCTCATAGTGTTACACATTTATTCTGACAGATGATTTTGGTCTATGCACATAAAACACTTTTCATTTGTTAAATGATTGATTTTCTAAATTGAGTGTTTTTACAACCTCAGTCCCCAAATAAAAAACTATATCCGGATGGCGCAAATTGTAAGAAAAAGAAAAGTGTGTGGTTGGTATTTATTTAGAGAAGAAAGAAAGCACATAATGTTTCCTTTAAAAGAAAATGTTGGACAATTGTGTGATGGACCAAAACAGAAATTATGCGGATAACTTAGTGGCGAACAAAGTAATACTTAATGATTTATTCTTTTTTGAGATATTACCCGAAATAGGACTAAAACAGTTTGAAAATTTCAAAATAGGACTGCCATGTTTTTATTCCCAAAATAGGACTAATTACTGCCATGTTTTGGCAATACCGGACTTCAAACATGACAATATTTTCTAAACATGGCAGTAATTAGTCCTATTTTGGGAATAAAAAACATGGCAGTCCTATTTGGAACTTTCCCTTCTTTTTTTGGCCGATGGTAATGCTTACTTGGTATGCACACATTGCCGCTTCCTTTTCATAGTTTATGTATAACTTGAATGTAGAAACATATCTTCTCCTCCAAAGGGGGTTTAAGTGTTTTCTTGTAGTTGATATTTTCTTCATCAGGGATGGCTGGGATGATACTTGCCCATGTTGCTAGAACTGTTTTCTTAACAGGTATCAGTAATCATTTGTTATGTAACAATATATAAGCCACTTTCCCCATTAAAAAGATCGTTGTCATAGTTTTGACTTTTGAGTCATATAGCTATATGGATTAGCAGTGTTGAAATATAAACTACAAACAAAATATAATATTGAAGAGAGGAGGAAAGATTTTCTGTGTAAGTCCCTATAAATATACATTACATATAGAATATTCCTATATAAGATTCTATACAATAATAATAATAATATCCTAAAGTATATTCCTAGAATATTCTGAAGTATATTCTATATACTTTCACCCTCCCCCTCAAGTTGGAGCATAAATATTTATCATGCCCAACTTGTTACATAAATAACCAACTCGGATCCCATTTAGTGCTTTAGTGAGCAAATTTCCAAGTTGTTCTCCAGTATGTGATGTTTTTTAATGAAATCATAATGCAACTATTATGTCACACTTAATATGTATTTTGAACTTTGTTAGTGATTGAAAGAAACAAGATTCACACTCTTATTGATTATAGTACTATTAAGCTGGATCCCCTTGTGCCAGACCATGGTGAGGAAGTACTTGATAATTGTGCTAAGAATGTCCAAAACAATGCTGGAGTTTTCCATCCAAATGCTCAAATCCATGTGCGTGAACTCGACTGGAAAGGTCCATGGCCTCCTAAAGTAGCAGAATATTTGCAACCCGTAAAAAGGTGTAAATAATGTTCTATTACTTTTTTTTGTATTTAATTCTGGAAAACTAGCAGCAATATTACTTGTAGAGCTTGTGATGAGAACAGTATGACACTTTTCTATCTTCCAAAAAATGGTTTAATTGATCTCAAAACCCTAAATCTATCCCTTTCTCTCCAAGCTGCTGCTGAGCAGTCACATGTGGGATCTGTCGCTGGTGATTTTTTTTTAGAAATAGCCCTATTATTGTCTTTAACATTTTTTTAGTGATATTTATGTTGGAAACCCCTTTTCTTTTTGACTAAGCAGTTGATTGTTCATTTTTCTTTAATATAATTAAGCCCTCTTCCAGGAATATTTGGACACAGACAGAAATCGAAGAACTAAAAAAGGCTTCAATACTTCTAGCCGCAGATGTAATTTACAGTGATGATCTGACTGATGCATTTTTCTCTATCTTAGAGCAACTGATGGCTGAGAATCCTGAAAAGGTATTCCCAAATTAAAGTAGCCAAAGGACATAGCAGTGGATATTCCGATGAACATGATTGCCACAATCTCAGTGTGTTGTTTTCGCAGAGATTGTTTAAATATGAGCAAAATCAAAGACTCATCTGAAACTGCGTGCTAAGAATTAAATATTTCGGTTATTCACCTTTTACTCTCAAATCCTAAGAACTTTTCTCTATTTGTATTTTGTTTTTGGACACAGTTCTTTCAAGGCTTTGGCTTCACTTGGTCTCTCATTTCAGGTGTTATATTTGGCACTCGAAAAGCGTTACAATTTCACCCTTGACGATCTTCATGTTGTTGCAAACGGATACTCACACTTCAGAAGCTATCTTGAGGGAGGTAAGAGTGGCTAAGAAATTTAAGATGCTTAAGTGAGTGTTTGCGATTGCTTCTACTTTTAAAAAGTGATTTATTTAGAAATTATATAAAAAGTGATTAATAGTAAAAGTTGGTAGTGTTTGAAAAGAAAAGTGGTTTTGAAAAGTAAAAGTTAGTGAGTGTTCGCAAAAAAATAAAAAGTGCTTTTCCAGCTTTTGGCATAGAAAAACTGAAATGAGTCTTGAAGCGATAACTTCTGCGTAAATTAAGCACTTAAAAGCTAAAAGGTGGAAGCATGTGGAGGAGTGTTTTAAACTACTTTTCATTTTTTCTATTACACAAAAAGCACTTATTTTATCAAATACTACCAACTTTTACTTTTTTTAGAAGCACTTTTTTCTCAAACACTACCAATTTTTACTATTAATCACTTTGAAAAATCACTTTTTTAAAGTACAAGCAATCAGGAGTGTTTGGTGAAAAAGTGCTTTTTGGTGACAAAAAGGTGAAACTTTTAAATGCGTCACTCTCCTTGCTTTTAGCTTTTCACTTAAAACTGCTTAAAAATAAGTAGAAGTTGGTGTTTAAAAACATTCATTTTAGCCTTTTCCACTCAAGAAAGCACAAAAGTGCTTTTTAAGCCCTTGCAAACACTCCCTAATTGAAAATATTTTGGGATTAAGACCATGATGATTTGTTCCTTCAATTATCTTGAAATTTGTCAGTTGATGATGCAGAAAGTAATGAACTTGTGAGTAGCCCATATTCACGTTGCTTTCTAGGTAAGCAGATCAATCTTAAGGAGATCCCAAAATATGTAAGAGAATATGATAGAGGAGACAATGTTGAGATCTGGGTAATTAAGTACAAGCACCACCAGATGGTCCGGATTCCATAGCTCTGCCGAAGTCAGCCAGCTCATTAGTTTAAATATTGTAAAGTTTTGATGGTCTAGAATAGGGGTGGGCAAATCGGTTGATAGTTCGGTTTCCATCAGTTTTACTTCGGTTTTGGTTTATTCAGTTTGAGGAAAATGGTACCAAAGTGACACGAAATGCATTTTAGTTTAGTCTCGGTTCGATTTGGGAATGGTTTTGTTTGGTTTGAAGTTCGGTTTATAAAACTGAAAACTATTGTCTAGTTACATATTTTAATAGATATTTCTAACACTTTTTGTCAAATAGAAGTACCTGGTTTTTTACGACTATATGGATGGCAGACAGCCCGTAGAGCTCTTCTAGGGTTTTTCTTTTGAACAGCTTCCGGCGGTGGTCTTCATCAACCAGGCAGGTAGTTTTGCTTAGCAGCAAAAATCGCCAAGGAGTGGAACACAACAGACATCTACAGGGAGTTTTGCCGAACAAACAGGTACACTCCAAGGCGTAAGATGGACGGTAATCATACTCAACAAGAAATTGAATTTTTGGCCCAAGCCTATGGAGGGATGGAGTTGGAAGAAGAGGATGAAGTTTTATTAGTGTTCGCCATGAATTCAGGCACATCAAGCTCAAATCCTTTGCTGATCGGAGCCATAATCTCGGAAAAATATTGGTGGTGCATTTGTAGGTTTATTTTTTGCTTTTTGGTTAGTAATTTGTGTGGAAGCGATCAGACTGTGTTGGCTGCTCGCTAATAGTTTTGATGATGCTAGGGATGGAGTGGGACGGGTCGGCCCCACCCGGGACCCGGCTCGGCATTGTACAGGCTCGAACCGGATCGGTCAGCTGGGACTGGGGACCCGAACCGGGGGAGATTGGGGCGGGTTACGGGCTGATGAAATGGTGGACTGGCCCTTTCGAAAAGACATTAAAAAAAATATGTTTTGGACTCGACCCAGCCTGGTCCCGGTACATCCGTACATACCTAGGCGGCTAGGCCGGTACCGGGCCTGCTCCCCAAAATTGTAGTCCCGCTCAATCCTAGGATTCCTAGCTCGAGCCCGGTCCACCCTTTGATGTTGATGGAATGTTGGTTTCTATGATTTTAATATCTGTCCACTTTGGTTTATTTTAAATGTTTTGGTTCAATTTAAATTCAAAACAAATCATCTAAAATAAACTAAAAGAACATAGGACACAAATTGCGCATAACAATGATCTTCTAAGTAGAAGTGAACATTGTAGTAATTAGAGTGAAAATAGAAATAGAAGTTTACATAGCAGTGGGAAAAAGATTCATAATACAAGACATGTATTAACATTTGACAAATATATTGTCCGCCCACTTGCATACTATCTGCAAACATACTTGAGCAGTACCCAGCAAACACTACCGCTTGAAGTTAGTAGTGACTTGATAAGAGTATAATTAGGGATGGACTCAGGTCCGGGTCGGGCCTAGGCCCGGGCGGGCCGGCGGTTCAAGAATAGTGGACCCGGGACCGGCCCGGGTAGCCACCGGGTCCGGTCCGGGTCCGGGCCTCCGGTTTGGATTTTTTATTTGCTTTCCTGACCCCCCCCTCCCAAACCCATCCTACCCATCAAGCCCAACCCGGGTGGAACCCCAAAAATGAAAAAAAAAACAGAGATGGTATTTTGAATGAGAATGTTTGAAGAGTTAACTCTGTGACATCTTCCTCTCACTCAAATGTCCTTGTTGCTAAAAATAGGTGAAGAGATAAGAACATGAGTCAGGGAATTAGAGTCTTAGAGATAGAAGCATAAGCAAGGTTAAAGAACATGGAATGCCATTACTGTGGAAATAAAGGGCACATCAAGGAACATTGCTTTAAGTGGAAGAAGGATAAGAAAAATGGTGGAAATACATGAGTGAAAGATAACAGTATCACACTGTTGACCATGTTTTTATTACAACTTCAGTGGATCTTTTAGTTGTTTATGATGAAGATGTTATTAATTATGCATCTCATGATACTGATTGGGTTGTAAATAGTGGTGTTTCTCTTCATGTTGCAAAAGGGAAGTAGTTCATCTGTTCCTACACTCCTACTGGTATTTTGGAGTTCTAACTTCTAAGAATGGGTAGTGATTGTATGTTGCTGGTTATTGGGATTGGTGATGTGTATTTGAAGATTAGTAATGGAAATGGGTTACTCCTTAGGGGTGTTGAGCATTGATCGGGCTAAACTTGCAAGTGTACAAGTGCCGATATAGTAATAAATTCCGGTAAAATATCGGGTCGAATCCACAAGGAAATGTTGTTTAATTTAGTCCGTGAGTAGGGATGGACTCGGGTTCGGGCCGGGTCCGGGTTGAGCCAAGGCCCGGGCGGGCCGGCGGTTCAGAAATGGTGGACCCGGGACCGGCCCGGGTAACCACCGGGTCCGGGCCGGGCCCATTATCATTTTTTTTGTTTTCCTCTTCCTAATTAACCCCCTCCCACCCCCAACCCCCCAAACCACCCCAAATGGCCCAAAATACCCAACTCAACCCGAAAATTTAAAAAAAAATGAAAAAAAAATAGGTTTTGGCCCGGCCGGGTCGGGCCTTGTTTTGGGTGACCCGAGCCCGGACCGGAAAACCCACGGGCCGGGCCTACCCGGACCGGTCACTGACCGGGCCACCGGGTCGGGCCGGGCCGGAACAGTACCGGTCCCGGGCCGGTTCCGGGTCGGGCCACCCGGCCCGAGTCCATCCCTATCCGTGAGTAGATAACTTTAAATGAAGAAATGAGTAAAGTGCAGGGATTTTGATTTGTGTTTTGTATTTTTGGTTTTTCACTTTTTGTTCAAGAAGATAATCGTTAACTAATTTTGGGTTTAAGATGAATAATAACAACAACTAAGGTTTCGGGAATCACTTAAATGTTTTAATAGGGTTGAATATTAGTTCTTTACCAATAATTATGAATACAATGTCGCTAATATATTCTCAACTCCGGTTAAGGTGGCGAGAGCGTGGTTTTCGTTACGTGTAAGTCCCGTTACGACTTACATTCATCTACCGAAAACCCCGTTGAATATCAAGACATCACACCCGTATCATATAAGATCGGATATATTTCTATTCTCGGTACGATATATATTTATCCTTTAATGTTCATAGTTTAGACTTCAACGTTAATTGCAAGTATAAACTAAATTTAACATACTTCTATGTTGTACACCACAGTCATAAACAATCAATATATAAAGGATAAATCACAATTTATTGGTTTAGAACATTTATCAAACACCTAGTGGATATAGAAGTTCATCCCTAGCCTTAACTAAGAATTTAGCCTCTAATGTTCATATTAATTACAAAAGTGTAATTAAGAACAAGGAAATAAAATAACATACAAGAAATATTACCTAGAACCAATTGTAGAGGAGAGAAATAGCTTCTTCTCCAACTCTTCAAGAAAATGCAAAACTAAAATATAAAAACTGAATTTTAGCTCTAAAGATGGAATGATGATCTTGTTTGATGAATTGAGGGCTTTATATAGGCTAAAGATTGGCATCTTTTAGTCTATTCGAGCCCAACAATTAGACATGGATGAAATATTTGCTCAGATCATAAAGAAGGTAGGTTTTTCCCATCAAGAATAGGATGCACGTCTCTTTGTTTTTGCATAATCAGATCAACCCGGCGCCGGCCTCAGGCCTACCCAGCGCCGGTTATGTGTTATTCGTAGCAAGTGTCTGAAAAACTGGGGGACCCGGCGCCGGGCCTAAGGAGTAAGGCCTACCCGGCGCCGGGTAAGTTACTGCTTCGCCAATATGTTTCGCGTAAATTAATGGGCCGGCGCTGGCCCTCAGGCCTACCCGGTGCCGGGTATGGTCAATTTTGCATTTTCCCACTTTTCGCCCCGTTTGACGTCCGTTGTTGACCCCGAAGTGTCAGTTCTTGGTGTCTTTTCCCCGTTGACTCCCGTTTCTTCATTTTTTGATGTCTAAGTGCAGCTTTTCTCAAATTGGGATTTTTACCTGTTTTATCTTTGAATGTTTGTACAGATAATCATAGTTAACTATATAAAATATATGTAATTATTGTGCTTATCAAGCATTCTCCAGATATCCGGTGGAATTTAATCTTAGTTGGTAAACTTGGTGATGATGGCTTCCGTAACAACTTTAAAGGAGAGTGGAAGGTCTCAAAGGGTTCTTTGACTATATCTCGTGTAACGAAACTTTCTTCTAACTTGTATTTGACACATGCATCAACTTCTGCCAATATCAATGTGACGGATAGCAAAATCTCACTGGATGTGTGGCATAAGCACCTGAGTCACATTAGTGAGAAAGGACTTAATTGCTTAATCATGAACAATACAATTTGTGGAGTAAATATTGCATAGTTGGACAAATGTGACCATTGTATTGTAGGAAAGCAAAACAAGGTGTCTTTCAAGTCTCACCCTCCTCATAGAAAATAAGTTTGTTAGAGTTGATTCATTCTGGTGTGTATCCTCGTTTGAAGGTTCCATCGCTTGGTGGTGCATCTTATTTTGTAACTTTCATTGATGATCACTCCATAAAATATGGGGTTTACGTTTGGAAGACCAAAAGTCAGGTTCTGGATAATTTCAAGGAGTTCCAGGTTTCTATTGAGATACAAGTGCGCCAGAAAGTTAAGTGCATCCGGACAGATAATGGAGGTGAGTATTGTGGGCCATTTGATCAGTATTGCAAAGAACATGGTATTAGACATCAGAAGACCCCTCTCGAAACTTCTTAATTGAATGATTTGGCAGAAAGGATGAATAGAACACTAGCCGAGAGAGTTGGTGTTTACTTTTTGTGTAGCAGTGCATGTAATTATCCTATCTTTTGTAGTTGCTCTAGATGGAGATGTACCAAAAAATGTGTGGTCAGGCAAGAAATCTTCATAAGATCATTCGAGAGTGACTTCGGCTGAAATAAAATGTTTGCAGGTTGATCTTCTTTTATTATCCATTACTTAAGTATGTGCTACTTTGTGATAGTCAAAGTGCAATTCATGTTGGTAAGAATTCAACCTTTCACTCTAAATTTAAGCACATCGATGTGAAGTATCATTGGATATGAGATGTGTTAGATGATAAGTTGTTGGAACTTGAAAAGGTTCACATTGATGATAATGGGGCTGATATGATGACTAAGGCATTGCCTAATTTGAAGTTTTGGGTATGTTGTTCTCTTGCCAAGATGGCAAGGAATTAGTACTTTTTTGGGTAGTATGGGAGATTTGTTGGGTTGTCTTATTTTTTCCTCCTTTTGAAAGCTCAAAATAGTACAAGCCCAACTTTCTACTTTTCTCAAAATATAAGAAGACCGATCATTAGTTAGCAAAAAGAGAGTGTGCAAGTGCAACAAAAAAGATAAGAAAAATAGTGTGTGAAAACTGAATTTTGTTGGTGCTGTCTTTCTTAAGCAGAAGTGTTTAAACTATCAATTGGACGGCCATTTATGCTCCAATCGATCTCAAATCTTGACTTTTAGTTAAAGACACCTAGAGGCTACACTATGGACGTTGGAGATTGGATGCCGGAGATCGAAATTGGAGTTATAGTCATTGGAACAGACTGCTCTGTTGGTGATTTCTCATGTTTCTCCTTTATTCTCCTTTGATCCTTTTTATGTTAGAGGAAGTTTTAGCTTCTTATTTGTTGTTGTTTATCACTGAGGATGTAACTGGACTCTCTTGTACCCCTTTTCTTGACTATAATGAAGTTTGAGTGGACCCGAAGGTCCTATGGTTTTTACTCTTCGATTTGAATGGGGTTTCCAAGTAAAATTCTTGGTGTTATGATTGCTTGAATCGTCTATCATTCACTGCCTTTGTGATTGTTATTCTCCTACCCTTTGTATTCATCTGTTGAGGGCACCTTGGAAGTAAACTGATAGTCATCGAAAGGAAAGTCAACCAAATCCCGAAACCTTGACAACCGCCACAGAGGTTAAGGCGCCTACTCATCTTCTCATGCACGTGATGCATGCATGATACCATTGAAGTCGCCTACAACCAGTGAAGGCAAATCCCTAACACGGCCAAATTATACTAGTTCTTCAAGGAATCCTAAGAGTCTTTCTTTATATGGCGTTCCGGGTCACCTTCATACACCATTGAGTATGTTGCGTGCCTTCTACAATAGTTGTACCAATATGGTTACCTCCACCTTGTCCTTCCTCATCATAGACAAACCTCCACTTCGTTCCTCACACGCCAGCATGATGGAACCTTATTGAGCTGTGCACCGCCGGCCTCCACCTTTTCTTTACGAGAGAGTGTTTCCATCAACAAGATAACATGGTGGTGAGTCGACACTATCTCGGTGAGAACCTGCACTATTTGTAAGTTACCCAAACTCTGGCAATTCCAACTAACGCACCCTGACCATAACTAGCAAACTCTCTCGACCTGACCTACGTCGGCGAGGATAGAACTTCCTCACGCAAGAGGGATACAAAAACCTCCGGTAAAGAAACCCGGGATAACAAAAAATCACACCGCACTTGCTATTCTGTCCCCTCCGCCATTGCACCTCCTTCGCCATCTCCTTTTTTAGTTTATAACTTTGTTTCTTCTATTTGAAAGGACTTATGTTATTATCTAAGGCTAATAATCAAACCGCTCTTCTTACAACAGTCCCATCTAATCGTAATCCAACCTTTTTACCGTATAGTATCTTCATTCCTTGGTCCCTAACCGATCGATGACATGATATTCCAGGTTATTTTCCTTTCTTTACAAAACATTAAACCATAAATCTAATCATTCACAAATCTTCTTCAAACGGTCCCACATATCATTTTTTTCTCTCTAAAACTTTTCGCTTTTAATTTTTATGGGTTTGACTCTTTTATTCCCCTTTTCGTCTTCTTATTCTTATTTTTATTTCTTTTTAATGTTTATGTATTCTGTAAAAAAGTATTGTCGTATTTCATATACTTGATATTAAATGCTATACAAGAAGCTATACTTATAGCTATATTTGGAAAACTAGGGTATCCTATACAAGATATACAAATGGGCTAAGCCCAATACTACTAGGGTTTCCACACCCCCTCAAGCTGGAGCATATAAATCACATGTACCAAGCTTGTTACAAATATATCCCACTATATGACCTCTAAGAGACTTGGTTAAAATACATGTTTCACCCAGAACTGCTTAGCAAATTAGAGAGCACCAGTCTTACAGACCAAACTTTAGCCTCTTAGATTGGGACTCCGATTTTATTTCATAAGCGAAGATACTCATCAGCCACCGCTTTATCGGCAATGACAATGTCATCACCAAGAAAATCATACCGATGAAATGGTCTTGTACGATGTGGATTAGCCTTGTCTACTGCTAACCATACCAGAAAATGGTGGGTTAGAGAGAACAACGCCCAAGAGCCATAGTAGCCCAATGGTTAACCAATCCTAAATACCACTTGTGAAATCCTCTTTGTGAAAGGAGGTCTTTTTAAGCTATATAGTGATAGTATATATTTTCGCGTCTAGGTAAGTTATTCCTTACTGTAGAAGCTCCAATGAGAATTTACTTAGATACGAAATAACTCCACTTGTTCTGGAGGTGGTGTAACCGTAGGACTCGCTGCTTCTAATGGATTCATTCTCTGACTGGTATGGCAATGAAACTATGAAAGGTGAAAGAAGGATTCCCGAGCGGAAAGGGTAGCGTAATCCTAAGTCACCGGAAAGAGGAATTCGAGAAAGGCATACGTCCCAAGGTAGGGTAGGATCTTTTATCATACAGGTTGGAAAAGGACAGAATGAATCTTTCGAATCCTAGTATGCAACTGAAGTGAAAAAAGGAGTTCCTTTATCTTCTTTCTACTTGTTAAGGCCTATCCTTTTACTTATTTCTGTTTCGAAATTCATTCATGTAGTTAGCATAACAGAATGCTTTGAAAGCTCTAGTTCTGTAGCAATTGGAAAGTAAAATGTGGTTTTTATGTTAGTAATGAATAAATATTTTGGATTATTGTTTTTGCATAAAGTCGGATTTTCATTTCAATCCAACAATCAGGATGGATCTAACTACATACCATCTGCCCTTTGGCCGAGTTGGAATTGCATTTTGAGGGGGATTTGACATTGACATGAGTAAGTGGGAATTCAGAATAGAAATTCCTTATGCCTACTGGAAAGCTAAGTAGGGGCTGAGCTAGACAAGCAACTGTCAGCCCTCCAAATAAATAGGCAGGGGAGAGATCCTTACCAATACATTATAGATCCAGCTTAAAAGACAAAGCAAAAAGCATCTCTGAGATTATGAGATTTCTACAAATACAGATATAGATTCTGTGAGCGAGCCCGCTACAGATGATTGCTTCCTTGCACTTCCAACCGGAAGATAAGATGCCAGGGACAACTGACTTCAAAAAACCAAAAAAATGAACAGGTCTGCTTAAATAAAAAAGCCGGTTTGAGATCGTTTATCCAGGAAAGGCAACATCTATCGCAAACCTTAAACTCGTGATTGAACTAAATATAAATAAAGGAGGCCCTGAATAAGAGAAGTTTTTTCTCACTACACGAGTAAGAAGTGACTAGCCGCCTATTCTATATCTATAAATAGAGATGGATTTCGCCTGCCACTCTACCGAGCTAACCAGAGCATATGAGCATCTCTTTCAAGAAAGGATTTCACAAGTGGTGAAACGGGGAATCGACCCACTTTTGAAGATGATTTGTGGACGGATGGCCAGTTGTGTTCATATAATTTTTGATGATATGTCCACTCGCGATCTTCTCTTGGATAAAATGACAATCAACTTCAATATGCTTTGTCCCCTCATGATATACTGGATTTTGATGCGATGTGCATTGAGGCTTGATTGTCACACATGAGTTGAATTGGTTTTGTGTTTCCATATGTTAACTTTTGGAGGAGATGCTTCAACCATAAGATTTCACATGTAGCAAAGGCCATTGCACGATACTATGCTTCAGCATTAGATTTGGCAACTACATCCTATTTCTTACTTTTCCATGAAATTAAGTTTCCACCAATCAAGATGCAATATCCCGAAGTGGAACTTCTATCCATCGGACATCCGGCCCAGTCAGCATCACAATATCCCACAATATCATGGTGGCCCCGATCTTCAAACAACAATCCTTGCCATACTTTTCTTGATGTATCTCAAAACTCGGATAACTGCATCTCAATGTCCAGTACATGGCTTATCAAGAAACTGACTAAGAACACTTACCATGCCCTGCAGCCCTGGTAAGGCCCTGTCAATGTTTTAAAGCTGGGCTTGACCAGCCGGTTGGACCGGTTACGAGAGGTACCGGGTCAAGTCATATGTTAGATCATCATGTTGTTAAACCAATTGAAAGTGTAACCACACGACTGGGTCACTAACCGAACCAGTGAATTATGCCTCTGATGTGGTTCATTATATTTTTCCTTTTCAAGAAAAGCAGTTACAACAAAAGCAACATTTCGATGTCTAAAATAATCTATCCATATAGAGTTCGAATTTAAAATCAATGTGTTTCACTTCATGATTAACAAGAATCTCTCGCTTCTATCTTTATGCAATGGAGCGGTACGGTTGGGGTGAGATTATACACTAGACATGATTTTGAACTGGTGTATGTTTCACATAATCTGATTTGTTATTCATAAATTGTAGTGCACACTTTGCAGGTAAGTATGAAGAAGTCTGAGTGCAAACATAGTAATAGAACGATGGTTTCATTCTGTGCAGCAGAAAATATGATGTCTATGTATAAGAAGAAATGTGAAGGCCCTGTGAAGAATGGGGTAAAAGTAGGATTTGTTAGCGCTTTGTTCTTGTTTTTTACTTATTGTTTTGGGATATGTCCCTATGAATTATGTAGAATTATGTAGAATGTACAATCACATTTATGTGAGAATTTGAGATATAAATAAAAATATTTGAACTTTTGGTTATTTATAAGTATTAAATTATGATTGTAATCAATGTATCATGTGTATGATTTCATAGTATTAGCGTGTCATTGAGTTTTGTAATATCGTAGTGTCATTAAATTTTGTGATACCATAGTGTCATTGAGTTTCGTGATACCACAGTATCATAGAGTTTTGTGATACCGTAGTGTCATAATTTGGTGATATTATAGTGTCATAATTTAGTGACACCTTTAGTGACACTTTTTAGTGTCACCAGCCCCCACTTTCATTACACTTTTTTAGTGTCACAAAAACTTTTAATGACACTAATTTGGCGCCACTGTAAGGCATTTGTCTAGTAGTGGGCCACAAATGAAATATTTGGTCTCTTGATGGTAAGATAATTTAATTTGCCGATGAGTCTTCTATATTTTTCCTTGTTGGGCAAAAGATCTCCCTTTTCTGATAAGAGTTTAACGTTCAGATCCATTGGTGTATCCTTTGGCCTGCATTCTAGCAAACATGTTTCCTCGAGAATATCCAAGGCATAGCTTCTTTGTGAGAGGGCAATTCCATTTTGAGACTGCGCGACCTCAATGCCAAGGAAGTGTCTCAACTTTTCCAAGTCTTTTGTTTGAAATTTGCTAAAGAGATGTTGCTTGAGGAGCGCAATTCCTTGTTCATCGCTACCTGTAATGACAATGTCATCAACATACACAACAAGATAAATACATTTGTTGCATGCAGAATGTCTGTAGAATGTAGAATGATCGACATCACTACAACAACACTAAACCTTCCAAACCATGCACGTGCAGATTGCTTCAAGCCATATAACGAACGACATAATTTGCACACCATACCAGACTCCCCTTGAGAAATAAATCCAGGTGGTTGCTCCATATAAACTTCCTCGTGCGGATCCCCGTAAAGAAATGCGTTTTTAATATCCAATTGGAACAATGGTCAGTGGCTCAATACTGCCATGGATAAAACCAAACGAACTGATGCAATCTTTGCTACATGAGAAAAGGTGTCAGTGTAATCCAAACCGTATATTTGAGTATACCCTTTCACCACAAGGTGTGCTTTAAAACGATCAATCTTCCCACCACGCCCAACTTTATCTGTGTAAATCCACCGGCATGCCACCACTGATTTGACAATGTGGAGGGCACTAAGTCCCACGTCCCACTAGAGTGAAGAGCCTCTATCTTAGCCAACATGGCTTTACGCCACTCCAAGTGTGACAATGCCTCATGTGTGGTTTTAGGAATGCATACATGAGACAAGTGGGAAATGAAAGGATAGTAAATGGGTAGAGAGACGGTGATTACTCAAGATGTTATATATGGGATGTGGATTCAAAGATGAACGCGTACCTTTTCCGAGAGCAATGAGCAAATCATCCTGAGTATTTCGGGTGCTGGAGTATCTGATGGTGATGATGTGGGATCCATCATAGGGGAATCAACTAGCGACTAGCGTGGCCACGACAGGCACAATGGGAGAAGGTCGAGAATGGTGATGATTTACTTGTAACAGACGATCTGCTATAGGAGAACAGTTTGGGTACAAACTGATGGGGTCTCTGGATGGGGAACTTGGAGTCTCTGGATGGATAGGTCGGAGATATGAGCTGAAGTCCAAACATGATGGGGTATCAACTGAAGATAATAGGAAGTAAAAGGAAGACTCAATGAAAGCGACTTCGGCTGAAACAAATGTTTTTTAAGTAATGGAGAACAACAACGATATCCCTTTTGGAGTCATGAATATCCATGAAAGACACATTTTATTGATCTAACCAACATTTTAGATAATCCAGGTGTAAAATCATGAACAAAACACACACACACACACCCAAACACATGAGGTGGTAATAGAAATAACTCACGAGTAGGAAAAAAGACATAATGTGGAATTTCATTATTAGGAATTGAGGAAGGTGTTCTATTTATTAAATGACATACAACGAGTACAACACGAGCAGTATCAAGTATATGAAATTCTACCTCATCAAAAGTAGTAAAACCAAGTCTTTAATCTCATTAATCTAAACCACATAAGTCGTTCATCTTAGTGTTTTAATTATTAAATCAAATCAGGACCAAGAAAAACAGCATAGCCAGACGTGGAACGACTACTATCAGGACAACCAACCCACTCAGCATCGGAGTATGCCAGAACCGAGTGTGGGTGCGGCGACGGTTGGAGATGTAGACCATGAGTTTTAGTGCCCTGTAGATACCTAAAAATTCTCTTAACAGCTAACATGTGTGAGGTACGAGGAGCATGCATAAATTGAGACACCAAGTGAACAACATATGTAATATCAGGTCTAGTCATAGTTAAATACTGCAATGCACCTACCATGCTACGGTACTCAGTAGGATCAGCAAGTAACTCACCATCAGTGAGAGATAGCTTGGTTCTAGTAGGTAAAGGCGTGCGAACAGATTTAAGTGTATGAAGATGAAACCGGGTGAGAAGATCTGACACATATTTGGCCTGAGACAAAAATAAACCAGAAGAATTCCGCACAGCCTGAACCCCCAAGAAAAAAATGAATATCCCCTAAATCTTTCATAGAAAAATATTCCCCTAGAAGAGAAATAAATGTACTAATAAGAGTAGAGAAACTGCCAGTGATAATAATATCATCCACATATAAGAGCAAATAGATGATTCATGTAGCCTGACGAAAAATAAACAAGGAATTATCAGCACGACTACATACAAATCCATGAGTGAGGAGAAAACTACTGAACCGATGAAACCATGCCCGGGGAGCCTGTTTAAGACCATAAATGGTCTTGCGCAAGCGACAAATGTGATTAGGGAATTGAGGATGAACAAACCCGGGTGGTTGACGCATGTAAACCTCTTCTGTGAGTTGACCATGGAGAAAAGCATTTTTAACATCTAACTGACGAATAGGCCAATTAAAAGAAACAGCTAATGTAAGAACAATGCGAACCGTGGTGGGTTTAACAAAAGGACTAAAAGTTTCAGAGAAATCCACCCCAGCTTGTTGCTTAAACCCTTGGGCAACCAGACGTGCTTTATGACGTTCAATAGAGCCATCAGAACGATATTTAGTTTTATAAATCCATTTAGATCCAACCAAATGTTTGCTAGAGTCAAACGGTACTAGATCCCACGTTTTATTAGCGATAAGTGCATTAAATTCCTCAGTCATAGCTGCTCTCCATTTAAGATCCTTATTAGCCATAGAAAAACAAGTTGGATGAGGAACCAAAACCTCAGTGTTCAAATTAAAAATAGTTTTGGGTTTGAAAATTCCTTATTTAGAGCGAGTTTGCATGGGATGAATATTTTGAGTCAAGGAAGTGCCTGAAACCGGAACATGAGTAACCTCTTCACCGCCAACCTGCGAAGATTCGATGGAAGCAGTGCTTGCCGGCGAAGCTGGGGAAGACGGAGCAGCCGTCGGCGAAGGTAGCTGCCGAGCCAAAGAAGCTGATGTCGGTGAAGAGGCATGCATCGAATGAGATGAGCCGGTTTCTAAGGAAAAATCCAGCAGGGGTAGCTACGGCATAGTAGCGGCGGACGACACAGGAAACGACCGAGAAAGGGACAGAGGACAAGGCTGTACGGTGGAGACCTCAGGGAGACTTTGTGACACTAACTGAGAATAGGGAAAAATGTCTTCATCAAACCTAACATGACGACTAATATAAACCCTACCAGTTTTAGGATCTAAACAACGATAGCCCTTGTATTCAGAGGCATATCCCAGAAAGACACACTAAACAGAACGAGGAGATCATTTATTGGCTGACGTGACATTAAAATTCGGATAACATGCACATCCAAACACACGCATAAAAGAGAAGTCAGGAATCCGGTGAAATAATTTTTGATAAGGAGAGAGGCCTGTAAATTTTGTGGAGGGTATGCGATTGATAATAAAAGTAGCAGTCAAAATTGCCTCAACCCAAAAGGTGGCTGGCATACCAGCATCAATAAGCATAGTCCGGGCTAGCTCAAGTAAATGTCTATGTTTACGTTCAGCTAGACCGTTTTGCTGAGGAGTATCAGGACAAGATTTTCTAAAAAGAATTCCATTAGTATTAAAAATTGACCGCATATTAAAATTATCAAACTCACCCCCTCCATCACTTTGAAATTTTTTAATTTTATGTTCTAATAAATTCTCCACCAGATTTTTGAAGGATTGAAATTGATGAAAGACTTCACTTTTACGACGCATGGGGTAGATCCAAGTAAAACGAGAAAAATCATCAATAAAAGAGACATAATACTTGAACCCAGATGTAGATAAAACAGGAGATTGCCAAACATCAGAATGTATTAAAAATAACGGTTTACTAGCACTATGAAAAACATCCTGAAAGGGTAATCTTTGTGATTTACCCAATCAACACGAAGAACAATCATGATTAAAAGAAGATAAACTACAAAGTTGACCAGACTTTTTAAGACCATCTAAGACTCGACTATCACAATGTCCCAAGCGACGATGCCACAGTGGTCCAGGCGCCGCGCTAGAAACTAAAGCCAAAGCTGATGAAGAAGATAAACGAATGGGATAAAGACTGCCGCTACTAGAAGCTCTGAGAAGAGTTGCCCCCGTTGTTTTGTCCTTAAGCAAAACAGAATTTTTGTCAAAAATAACCATGCAATTATTGTCAGAACATAATTTTTGGATGGATAACAAATTATATTTTATTTGAGGAACGTGATAAACAGATCTTAAATGGAGAGGCCTTGAAAGAGAATTAATAGAAACATCACCAATATTTTTAATGGGTAAACTAGTGCCATTTGCAACAGTAACATTAAGTGGTCCAGAATAAATAGATTTATTGACTAAGTTACCTTCCTAAGCGGTCATATGCGCAGAAGCACCGGAGTCTGGAAACCAGACAGCGTCATTAGCATCACCCATGGGTGCAGCAAGAGCTGGAGCAGTGGGCTGAGTGAAACGGGAAGGACATGAAACTGCAGAATGACCTGGGGAATAGCAAATTTGACAAACAGCTGGCGGTGGAATGGAACCAAACTGTCCATCAACTAAAGGTGAGCCTGCATAGCCATGGTTAGTACCATAAACAAAATAGGGATGCGCGTTTAACGATGAAAATACCGAATTACATAAATTGAACCTGGGCGTCCGTGAGATGTGGAGGCTGAAAAGTGCCCTTGTGGATTGTAGCCGACCACTGCCTATTGTCCCGAACGCTGCTGTCCACCGTACCCCTGTTGTTCGTATCCTGGTGGGCCATACGGCTGCTGTCCGTACCCAGGTGGACCAAACGGTGGTTGGCCGTAACCATTTTGGCCAAAATTTCGGCCTCTGCCACGAGGTCCCCGACCGCGACCCCTCCTGCCGCGACCCCGAGCAAACAGTGCACCACCACAGGCTTCTTGTCCCGAACCAGCGTGAGCTTGAGGATGAGGTTGAGTACCAAACGCCACAGGTGATGGAGGAGCCTCTTGAGAACGGAGATAGGCGAGGCGGTTCTCCTGCTCAACTAGCTTGGTCCGTAATTTTTCAAAAGTAAGGCCCTCGGGAAAAGTAGTCAAAGTAGTGAAAATGGATTCATAATCCGGACCCAAACCTAGTAAAGTTTGCTCAAGAAGATCTTTCATGGAGACAAGGGAATTAATTGTGGCCAAGGCATCAACAATTTTCTGAATTTCACGCATGTACTGTTCCATGGATTGATTTTCTTTCTTTTTAGTCGTAGTGAACAAGCGTTTTAATTCCATAGAATGAGCCATACTGGCTGCCATAAAGCGAGATCCTAGACATTCCCAGATGGTAGCAGAAGTGCGTAGAGTATGAACCTCAACAAGTATATCACGAGATAAAGTAGCAAACAGCCAAGAACGAACTGTCTGATCTAACTTTAACCAATAATAGTACTCATTGTTCACAACTTCTCTACGTAAAGCATCAAAAATAAATTAAGGAGGGGTAGCAATAATACCATCGAGAAAGCCTAGGAGTCCATGTGATACCAGAAAAGATTCGAACTGAGTACGCCAGGGCAGATAATCTTCGACAGCATCCAGCTTTGTAGTAACAATATTGGTGACATTCGGTGTCGAAAACCCCATAGACTGTGCAATTGCTTCCAAAGAGTTCCGTTGGGTGACTGCCGTCCTGCCTATTGGCCGAAAAACTGGAGGTGGAGCCAGCCCCTGTGCACCGACGAATGTGGGGCCTCCAAACTGAGTTCGCGGAGGCGGTTGTACATCAGCCTCCAACCGAAGAGGGCGACGTGCTGTTGCTGGAGAGGACCAATCAAAAGTAGGTGGAATCCATGCCGAATCATGAATATCCGGATGACCGGTCGGCAACGAAGCGGAAAACGAGGACTGCACCAGGTCGGAGTTGGAGCCGAATGTCAGAGAAGTCCAAGCTGATGCCGGAGAATACGTGTTCGGCATAGTCACTGGATTAGGCGCTACCACGGTGACGGGCGCTGCCATGCCTTGCGGTGCTGCCGTCGTAGACGGCGCTGTAGTTGGAGTAGAGGCGGCGGAAGTCGACGCCTTGAGAGAGAAAAAAAATTAGGTTATAATTTTGGCTCGCGATATCACGTGAGAATAATGAAAAGGCTTGACCAGACTGGTAGCCTTGAGAGAGTATATTTACAGGTGATAAGTGTCCAAGTACTAGGATGTATGAACACCATAACGACCCCCCAATTCAGGAAGAGAGAAGCAGGGAGCATCAAGTTCTTGAAGGTGGCTGTGGTTCTGAGGGTGATAATTATCGAGATGACAGAATGGTTCTTCATTGAGTTTTGACTCTCTTTATTTTTACTGCCTACTTATGGACTTTATTGTTTGGAATCGCCAAGGTGCAACCTCATTAGAGGTGCACGATTGTTGATTAATTTTTACAAACCTCACCTTCCCGCTGTGCTCGAAACTAAGGTGTCAGGTGAGTCGGCAGATAAGGTATGTACAAAGCTGATGTTTAGTAACTCGGTTTAGGGGTGTGCAAAAATACCGAACCGGCATGGTACCGAATCGAACCGGTATGGTACCGCACCGAAAAACGAGGTTTGAAACGGATCTTAATTTTTTTGTCCCGAATCAGACTGTACCGGTTCTAAACAATGCCATGACCGGTTCTCATTTTATGAGAATCGCTACCGGACCGAACCGGACCGAATTATTTATAAATAATTAAATTTACATTTATACAATTACTTTGACTAGTGCCTTCACACTTTCAGCGCTTTTGCTAGTTCATATGAAACCTGGAACCGGATCAATGTAAGGTTTAATTATTTAAATTAGTACTACTATAGTTTATCTGAAATTTATTATTTATGTAATACTACCTCAGTTCCAAATTGATTTGCAAAATTAACTTTTCTTGGTTAAATAGTTTCATTTTATTCACTTATTGTGATGTCAAATTTTAATTATATTTAATTTGAGAGTTTGCAACTTTGAAAGATTTTAATGTAGTTTTTGAATATGTAAATTTGAATTGTTAAAAATTGAATTAATTATCAATAAAGAGGATTTAACTTTAATATTGGTTGACAAAAAAATATTGACTTTGCATATCAATTTGGGACGGAAGCAGTATGAAAATTGATAAATTGTGTAGATTTTTGGAGGATGACTAAACTTTAATTTTTCCTTAAACACTTGAAAAAAGTGACATTGTTTGGTATTGGTATGGTATAATACCATCCCGTTTGAAAATGAAACCGTATCGAATGAGTTTAGGTCTAAGATCGAACCGAACCGTTTGAATAATAACGGTATGGGTACGAGTTCGGCCAAATATTTGACCGGACCGCGCCCATCCCTAACTGGGTTCAAGTAGAGGCAGTGGGATTTAGCGGTGGCATCTGGGTCATGTGGAATGATGATTTAAAGCTACATGTCAAGGCTACGAATCCTCAGTTTGTAGTAGTTGAAGTGTGTAATGGAAGAGACTCTTGGATTCTTGTTATCGTGTATGCAAGTCCAGACTACCAACTTCGTAATGCCGTTACATGTGTGGAAGAGGTCAGCAACACAGAAACTTTTTCCAGCCGGAAGGAAAAAGATTTATGTTCCAGGCGGCATGGTTGTCACATCTAAACTTTGATAACCTGGTTCATGATAATTGGAATAAGAATGAGAAGGTTACATATAATGTTAAGAAAATGTCTGCTGTATTAACAGATTGGAATAAAGAGACCTCTGGCAACATTCTTTACAACAAGTCGAGATTGCTATCTCACCTTGAAGCTATTCAAAGGAAGCTGGCTTATACCCGAAATTATGGCTTAATCAAGTTAGCAAGGAAGCTTAAGGAGGAGCTCAATGACACGCTGAAACAGGAAGAAATACTATGGTTATGGTTTCAACAAGGATTGGATACGGTCTGGTGAGTTAAATACTAAATTCTACCATACCGCGACACAAAATAAAAAAAAAACAAAAAAAACGAGGAGCAACATTACTCTTATCTCAGAAAATGGGGAGGTGATTCAAGATCTGAATATCGCAAAGAGGCTGGTGGTGGACTATTTTAAGACAATCTTTTTTAAGCAAGGGGAGGATACTTATTTGGATCCTCCGTTGGCCCTCCGCCAAATTGAGTATTTGAAACCATATGAATGATGGCAGGCTTGATTTCAAAGTGATTCATGTTAACCTCCGGTGGAATAACACTGTCATGCTCATCCACGGGAGGCGTAACATAATCATACAACGGTTTCCTGATCCTCGTAACCTGATCCACGATCTGTTGATCGGGTACTTGCTCATTAACAACAACATCGTTTGACATTTTTTTTATTTTTTTACTGTTCACGTATGTGTTTTTCAATGTCAGAGAAGAATAACAATTCACAATTCGCACCACGTGAACGTGTGAGCATAAGCATAAGGAAATTAGGATTGGGGAGAGAGAGATGAAAAGAAAAAATAAATGCGCAATTAATTAATTAATTGAGGTTCGCACGTAGTCAATTGGTATAAACGGAATAAGACTAGTGAGCCCTTAAAGCAGTATGAATATATACAGTAATTCACCACGATGCGGCTGGGCCGACAGATATGATGATTTGAGAAGGGAAAAAATAGCTATAGTAATAAATGCAGTCTCCACCAAGATGCAGCTATGCCAACAGTCTGTGGATTATTAAGAAAAAAATAAAAATAAAAATAAAAAGTGCACTCCACCAACAAGTGGACACGGCCGACAAGCTTGGGGATGCAAAATTAAAAAAAATGTTGAAATTAAAGTGCGGAAATTAAATTGCGATAATATAAGTGCACAAATTAAATTGCGATAATTAAAGTGCAGAAATTAAAAAGTTGGGGTTTGAACCACCATAAAAAGAAAAATAAACGGTCTGACCATATAGGCGGAGTATCATTTGAATTATAATGTACAAGTAAGCGGTCCGACCATATAGGCGCAGTATCCTTTTAATTAAAATGTGCAAGTAAGTGGTCGAGCCATATAGGCGGATTATCCTTTGAATTAAAATGTAACAATATGTTCAATGGTCCGAATGTCCAGATATGTTCAGTCAACAAGTCCAACTCAAATGCTCAGGTAAGGTAATTAATCACAGTCCAATTTTTTTTTTTTTTTTGAACTTTAATTAATCACTTTTTTTTGTTTTTTTTTTACCTGCAAAAGTAAACAAGATAACAACAAAATAATATACACACAATTTACAATAATTAACTAAAATCGAAAGTTGGTGTGTAGCATATAATGGGCACACATCAAATATGCTTTCAATTTTTTTCAAAACCGCTTCCCCGTCAACAGCGCCAAGTTGGTGTGTAGCATATAATGGGCACACAACTATTTTTTTTACCCAAGGAAGTAGGGTGTCGAACCACAGAGAAGCGGGAAATAAAATAATTAAGCACAAACTAAGGATTAAAGTCGGGAATGCGTTTCTTTTGAATTTTGTTTGCTTGGAAAAGTAATTAAATAAAAGTGATTAAGAGAAGAGATTTTTATCAACACAAAGTTCAACCAATAGCAAGTAGAGGTAGAAATTGGTAACTAAATTTTCAATGCTCATTTGTAAGACATAATTGCTAATTTTATTCTTAGACAGATTGTGAGAAGTTGTAGATAAATATTTTAGGACCCAACACAAGTCACCTAAAATAAGTAATTAGTCAACATTTCCCAGTGATGGCCAAAACGAGACTAGTTGTTTAAGTGCAACGACAACCTTAATTATTAACTATATTATTTACCCAACCCCGTGGTGTAAATAATATAATTAAATAATTAAATTCTCCCGTAAAACTTCAATCCGGGACAAGGTAAAAGAAGTTTAACGGTGTGTTCAGAAAGTGTTCATTTGTGTATTTAACAAACAATACGTTTATGATTGAGTACTCATAATATATATTACAAACACAACATAATTAATTTTTTGGACACAACAATCTAAATAGAACAAACTTTACAATTAAAATCAATACAAATTCAAACATGATAAGAACAATTAATTAACCAATTTCTAGCCCCAAATTTATTTAGCTATACATGTTGGGAAACATAGAATAGATGAATCCATGATTAAAGTACAAGATTTAATGAGATAAGAAAGATCAAACTTGTGATAGATGACAATCCTTGGAGCTTTGGTGCTAATCTTGACTTAATTTTGGATAAGGAAGTGATTAGTTGTGGTTGAAGATGGATTGATGATTTGGAATTCTCGTGTAATCCTTCATAAAATGAGACAATGAGATCACCCATGCTCATATTATGATGTGGATATTGAATTTGAAGGTCTTTAAATCTCTTCCATGATTCGTAAAGAGATTCTGATGGATGTTGCCTAAATTGCTGGATCAATTTCTTCATTTTTGATGCTTTGGAAGGAGGATAGAACTCCTTCATGAATTCTCGATGCAACTTCTCTCATGTGTTGAAATAACTAGATGTTTTAGAGTTCAACCAACTCAATGCTTCATCCCTCAGTGAGAATGGGAACAACCTAAGTCTGATAGCATCAACAGAGGCTCCATTAAGTTTAAGAGTTTGGAGAACTCTCAAGAATTGCTTCACGTGGCTCGTGGGATCTTCATTCTTTGATCCGCCAAATTTGTTTGCTGAGACCAATGAGATAAGTGCTGGTTTGATCTCAAAATTTGCTGCATCCACACCTGGATAGAGAAAACTGTCTTGTTCCTCAATTTCACCTGCAACATAATCAAGAAGTCTTGTCCCTTGCTGTTGTTGTCTCATATATTGCCCTTGATCTTGTTGATTATGTGGGTGTTGGTAGTATTAGTCATATGGGTGAGATTGGTATGGGTGCATAAATGGAGGAGGTGGGTAAGGATATGGGTAAGTGTATGGATATGGTGAAGGAGGTTGGTTTTGGTAGTTTTGGTAGGGATGTGGTGGATAGAGTTGGGGTTGTGTTTGGGGAGGAATTTGTTGGAAATTTTCAAATCCTGGTGGTCTTTGATCTCCAACGAAAGGATTATGTCTATCTCTGAGAGTATCAATGGGTGTATTTTGAGGTGGGGTAGGATTTGGATTTGGAATTAGGTTTTGGCCATTTGGATTATTGGGATTGTTTTGAAAATCCTCCATGATCTGATCTGAAATTTTAAGTTCAAGGGTTCGTGCTTTTCTTCTTTTCCTTAATTCTTTTTCAAAATCAAGGTTTAGTGGTTCCAATCCTTCACTCCCTTGAGAGTGAGTATGCATACACTTTTTTAAGAGTTTTTTGTAGTGCACGAAAAATGATTTTTTTTGTTTTTTTTTCGTTTGCAAAAGTGATGAGAACAGGTAAAAAAATACTTAGTCTCCAGATAAATAATAACAAACGCTAATATTAACTAATAATCAATCAATAACACTATGTCATTCCCCGGCAACGGCGCCAAAATCGTGACATGCCAAAATATGTAATGTGAAATGATGTAAAAATGTGAATGAAAATGATGTTTTAATTGGCTTGTAACGATATAGTATAGAGTAAGTGAGTATCGTTCCGCTAGAGAATGGCTCACAAAGAGAACTAGAATTAATGATTGATTTTTAGCTAATCACAAATTGATACATTTTGCAATGGAGCTAAGTGATCGGATTTTTTTATCTTGTTTTTTATAAATGCGAAATTGCTAGGGAGTAAAATAAATCACAATACTTGGTAATTTAACAATTAATGATAGAGAAAATTACGCTTGGGCTAAGAGTGATTTTATTTTGATGTTCATAGTAATAAAGATTTAACTAATTAACTTAGTTACTTTTAGGTGTGTGAAAGATTTACAAATGGTAATCTTCTAATCGTTCCCACGACTTAGTTGATTATACTATCTTAAATTAATTCCGCTCCCGTGATAATTTTATTAAGACAGTAAAAAGTATAAAATCAAATTATCCTAAATTCCTTAACACTTCCGTGTAGCAATTTAGTGGGTGAATTAACAAAAGGGATTTTAATGAAATTTCACTCCCGTGATAATATTCATTTCCCAATATAATGTATTTAGCAGATTAGAATATTCAACCCAACACTCCTAAAATTAACCAAGTAATAGTTTTAACCAATTATTATCATATGAACATTAATAGTAAAAATTACATCTTGCCAAAACCTAAACTAATTTAGTTACACATAATTACAGTAAACGAAATAAAAGTAAAACTAATGATAGGCATAATTAATTTAATATATTAAAGAAAATAAAATGAGTATTTGAATAAGAACCTGAAGGCATAAATAATGAGCTGGAATAGAGAAAGTGAAATCCTTAAGCTGAGAATGATTCTGGCTGATACTTCTCAAATGAACTTGATTGTTGAAATTAAAGAACTAAAATTCTTCAAATGAAAATTACAAACTGAAATTTACAAAAAGTGTTCTTGACAGAATCACTTTTATTATATGACTACTACTATGAACAAAGCTAAAGAAGAGAAGAAGGAGATTTATCTCCGAATTGGTGTGTTTTCCGAGCTCCAAAATGCGTCTTTATATAGGCAACACAAACTCTCTTGAGCTTGAAGATTATTCAATAATGATGCTGGTGGAAATAATAATTTTGCAAATTGATTAGCCTAATTCCATTAGGTGCCGAAACAACAGTTCCCGTGAATCAGTTTGTTTTATTTCCTGCAAGAAGTTTGATAGCTGATGCGTTCCTCATGATGGTAAGATGATGATGACTATGTGGCTTTATGGTGGTAAGGAATTGATGACATGGCATGAGGTTATTGGTTGGAGAGATTGGCCATGGATACAATTATATCTTAGCCTTGTACGCATGGGTCCTTGCCAAATTAATTCATTGCATTATTTTTTCCACAAGTCTCGCCACATTTCTTTTCCTTCACTGTTTGCTTTCTTTGTCCATGACTTCTGGGGCCGGTTGACTGTGTGATCAATTAACTAGTCCACAGTTAACCCGTACATTTTGTTGCGCACAGTCTTGTTTATTCTGAAAAATGTATTCAGTTCTCTTGATAAAACATTTCAGAGTTAAAGTAAGGACCTGCTTCACTTTGATGATTTTTCCGTCTTCATTCGGGAGTAATATTTATTTCTTTTCAGAAATTAATATACGTCCTGAATGATCCTGAAACTCAAAAATATACCAAAACAAGTGCAATACCTTAAAAAACCCAAGATGATAAAAATCAATCCTTTTTATTAAAAAAATGAGATATAAAATATTAAAAGTGTGACAAAACAAGATCATAAATATGGTAAATTAGGAGTACATCAACTCCCCCATACTTAAGATTTTGCTTGTCCTCAAGCAAAAATTATATGTATAAATGAAGAGTGGTGAGAATCATAAAAATATTTTGCTTATCATCTGAAAAGTTTTGGTCAAATCTTAACTCTAACAAACACAAAGTGTGTGGTGTGCAAATGGTATCTAGCTTCGTTTGTTCAACCATGTAACATTGTGCAAAATAAGATTCTCCTATCAACTTATTTCAGACAAAACACAATTAAGATCAATTAGGACTCTTCACATTGGGTTATAATGGGGTCCGTGAGAAAAGGCTTATGAACAAAGGGAGTTAATGAGGAAACAAAAGAAATGAACTTGACATAAATTTAACAAATTTAGAGAAGTACTAAGTAATGCGTAGGAGCTTTTGGCAATAATCTATACAACACTTGTTATTTTCAACAGTTAGGGGTAGTAAAAAGAGTAATTTAATGTACAAGAAAAATATACAAAAGAGAGAAGCATATACACTAACATTTAGCCCTGTTCACTTTTTTTTCTTTATTTTATATTTTCTTTTTTTTTTGTTTTTTTCAAGGCTTTTTCATGCTTCTAACAGTAAGAATTTACAAGAATAATATGTACAATGATGATACAACAAGAACAACTACCCCTATAAATGAATATTAACAACTAAGTAATCACAAAAGTGTAAATGAAGATCCCTTAAGGTGAATGACACTCTCTAAAATCATTAAAATTTATGCAAATTCACTCTAGGGTGGATGGAAACTGTTTGGCTTTTTAGGCTAAGGGTCACATATAACAGGTTTTCATGAAAGAAATAACAAAAATAGGGTTAAGCGTATAACGCTTATTAAAAAAAAATGGCTCAAAGGGGTGAACAAGGGATATTTATCACATGGGTAAGGCTAGGTATATGGGGTTTATGAAAAATGGCCTATATCATTTCCTAATGTGCTAAGTCAGAAAATCATGTCAAAGAAAATAAAAGCACATAGCACTCTTGTTTTGCACAATCTTAAACATATTGAACAACAATTCACTAGATAACCATTACGTGCATGAGATGTTTTGTGTTTGTACAAAGTTTAAAATTTCACCAAAATTTTACTCAATGCTCAAAAATTATGATTCTCAATCCAATTATTAAGAGACAAGTCCCGCCAACAATCCCCATACCATGTGAAAGAACAGAATGCACGATTTGAAAGTTAAACAGATGATAAGGCAATTCACAAGCAAACAAACAAACATGTGTATTCTCCCACCACACTTAGGATGAAACATCGTCCTCGATGTGACAAATATATACAGGGCGGGTGAGTAAATGGGTGGGAAACTAAAATTATTCAATGCAAACGCACAAGCAAAACACACATTCAAATGCAAGTAAATAAACTTGGGTTGCCTCCCAAGAAGCGCTATTTTTAACGTCGTGTGCCCGACATTACCTGAGTGCTTTACTCATAAGGAGGATCATCCAGTCGAACAATGAGTTTCTCCTTTATGTCATCTCCTTCATGATATTGCTTAACTCTTTGGCCATTGACATTAAATTTCCTCCCCTCATTTCTTCTCTTTTCAGTTTCTCCATTTCCTCCCCCTCACAAAAGTTGTTACAACTCCCTTTCTTTTTTACACGCTCAACAAACTCTTCAGCCTCATGATTTTTTTCGACTTCCTCCTCAACACAAACCTCTATAGGATCCTTGTGAAAGATTCCCGTGAAGTCTCTCACAGATTCATCAACTATATCAACCCTCCAACAATTTTCCACACATGCAGGATTTTTTGCCGTTTGGAAAATATTAAACTCAACCCTTTCATCCCCCACTTCAATTTTTAATGTACCCTTTTTAACATCAATGATGGCACCAGTAGTGGCCAAGAAAGGCCTTCCCAATATGACAGGTACTCACTCATCTTCATCCATGTCTAGGACGACAAAGTCACAAGGGATGAAATATTTCCCAACTTGTACAGGAATGTCTTCAAGAATACCAACGGGGTGCTTAACAGATCAGTCAGCAAGTTGCATGGTCATCGAAGTAGCCTTGGGAATACCAAGATTAAGTCGCTTTCTCATAGAATAAGGGATAAGGCTAACACTAGCCCCAAGGTCACACAAAGCTTTGTTAACCATAAACCCTCCAATTATGCATGGTATAGTAAAGATCCTTCAATTTTTCTGGAAGTTTCTTTTGAATGATAGCACCGGATCCCTCGCTCATGGCCACTGTAGCTTTCTCCTCTAATTTCTTCTTGTTTGATAGAATTTCCTTCAAAAATTTGGAATATGAAGGCATATGTTTCAGAGCATCGAGAAGTGGAATTGTTGTGTTAAGCTGTTCGATCCATTTAAGGAATTTATCCCTCCTCTCATCAATTGTGTTTTTCTTTGCTCTGTGAGGAAATGGTAAAGGTGGAACATATGGTTGCAATGCCTTTTTCTTGCCTAGAGAATTGAGTTCTTCTTCATTACTCTCCTTTTGTGGTGAAGTTTCTTTTTCAATTATCTTTTCTTTTTCAACTACAAGTGGTGGATCAGAAAGTTGTTTTCCACTCCTTGTTGTGACTGCATTGACATTCTCCCTGGGGTGTTCAGAGTAGGCAGGCAATTTGCCTTGATCTTTGCTAGTAGATGGTGAAGCAAAACTAGCTATTTGGCTCTCAAGCATTTTGTTGTGAGCTTGAATTTGATTGAGTTGGGTGATGAGTTAAGAGAATTGATTAGTGATACCTTGCATCATTCTATGGAAGTCATTAACTCCAACAAATTGTAGTTGTTGTTGAGGTGGTGGTGGTGGTAATTGATGTTGCGGTGGGCACCCTTGTTGATTTTGAAATCCAGGAGGTGTTGGTTTGGATGAATAGGATGAATTTGCTACACCTGATGGGTTACTCCATGAAAATCCTGGATGATGTGTCCTCCCTTGAGGATTATAGTTTCCTTGATATGGTACTTGAGGTCTACCATATATAGCTTCAGCTTGTTCTACTGTGGGGCCAGAAGGAACATTTTGTGTAAGTTCAAGAAGATTGCATTCCTTAAAAGAATGTCCTCCTCCACATAGTTCACAGAACAAAACTTGAGCTAAAGATGATGATGGATTTGTTGATGTGCTAGAAGTTATTGATGATTGCTTCTCAGTGAGCTTTTGGACCATGGTTGTGAGAGAATCAACCTTTGCCGTTAAAGCTGTTGTTTGGTCAGCCTCATAAATTCCTGCTCCTAGTTTTTGAGTGGATCTTTCAGAATACCATGATGCACTGTTGTTACAAATTTTCTCAAGCATCTCTTTGCCTCTTTCAGGATCAAGCTCTATGAAAGCTCCATTAGCAGAGGCATCCACAACAATTTTTGAATTCTCATGTAATCCTTCATAAAATGAGACAATGATATCACCCATGCTCATATTATGATGTGGATATTGAACTTGAAGGTCTTTAAAGCTCTTCCATGATTCGTAAAGAGATTCTGATGGATGTTGCCTAAATTGCTGGATCAATTTCTTCATTTTTGATGCTTTGGAAGGAGGTGACGTGCACTTGTCGTGAGGTGCACTCAAAATAATTTTCAATATTAACACTTATACGTAGTATAGCGTAGTAGAGTTCGTATCCACAGGGAAAGGAATAATTCTCTTTTTATAAAACTAGTAAATAAAGGGGTTTTTTGAGATTGAATGATTTAATTTAAAAAAACTAAGATGAACAACCTATATGTGTTTATTTCAGAGATAAAAAAGGACTTGACATTGCTACTTTCCACTTGTTGATATATTTTAGTCGATCATTGTTATATCTATAACTTATTCCCTCTCGAATACTCAATCGGGGAGTATATCCACTTCATCGAGGGTAGTTATTAACAACAACCGTTCATTAATAACCCTTACTATTAATCAAATATAGAACAACGCCTTATACCGATTTAATAGTAGCATTTAATCTTTCTAACTCCTTGATGAAATCAATTGAGATTGATAACCTCAACACAACGGTTTCGGTTTAACCAACAAAATTAATCTCTCTTAAGTTTATTAACCACGACCGTGCATTAATAAACCGAAGTTACTTACTTGTGAAACCATCAACGATTAACTATCGGTTCGTTGATCGTTTCTAGTAATAATTAATATATGAAACAAAACTAGTTGATCCTTTAAGTAATGTTCAAAAATATTAATATGAAATATGAGTAGGAATTAATTAATATTCAAGGAAGAATATTATTAAAGAAGATGAATCCTATAGACAGAAGAGTCTAGACAGCTCTAGAGATCAGTTACATGAGTTACAAAATAAATTAGAATATTTGTATTTAATATTTCAGTTACAAATCTTTGTATTTAATATTATAATTAGTAGCCTAGCTCTAAAATGTTGTATAAATAGGATATCATTTCATGGAATGAATTAAGCTTTTCAGTCTCAATTTCTCCTTATTCTAAACTTTGTTATGGTATCAGAGCCTCTAGAGGCCTAAACGGCCTATTCTCTTCACTGAACTATCCCCCCGCATCACCTTTCTCTGCCCATGGCTCATGAAAATAATAGAGACAAAAGTCCAGAAGACGTGAATGATAACTCAACATCATCTCTCTCAGCCAATAATCCCCTAACCCCGGATGGCCTTGTTATGCTCAGCCCTAACCAATTCCCAGAAAAACTAGATGGATCAAATTACCTTGTATGGAGAGACCAAGTAATGAACCTTCTGTTCGGGTCTCATCTAGATCAGTATATTGATGAAAAAATCAGTCCTCCTCCAGAAACTGAAGCTACCAACTTTCTGCGATGGAAGAGACAGGACCGTCTGGTGCGGCACGCTCTTGTATCTTCTCTCAGTTCCGCCTGCAAACCGCTGGTTGGGTCTGCAAAGACTTCCGCCTCCGTCTGGAAAACACTGGAACGCCTATACGGGACCCGGTCAGCTTCCAAAATTCAAAGTCTTAAAGACCAGTTCCGCCATGCTAAACAGGGGTCGCAACCTGTAGCAGAATATCTTCACCACCTTCGCACCCTCGCGGATGAACTAGCCATGGCCGGCCGACCTGTTGACGATGAAGACTTTGCCATTCAAGCCCTGGAGGGTCTTCATCCCGAGTTTGAATCCGTGGAGAACTCCATCCGCCCAGATGAAACTAACTTCGAAGAACTCCACTCCTTACTGGTCAGATTCGAAGACAAGTTGCGAAGGAGGGAGCTCTTGAATTCCGCGGCTGTTGTTACTGCGAACGCAGCGACGGTAGAAAGAAAAGAGGAAGAAGACAGTTCGGTCGCAATGACCGTTCGCAGAAGTATAGACCAGAACGCGTCTATATTAGGCCCAGGTCCATCAGCCCAGTTTCAGACTCTACCCAATAGGCCCAATACTCAGAATAAATTTTTCAAAAATCAAAATCGAGGCCCACGTCCCAGCAACTTCTACAATTCAAATCGACGTGGAAATAATAATCCCGGGGGCAGGCGTACTAATTTTGGGGGAAATACTAGTCCGGGTGCCGTTATATGTCAAATTTGTAGCAAACCGAACCATCTCGTTATAAACTGTTGGCACAGGTTTGAACAACAAAATTATCCCCCCCAGGCCAATACCGCCACGACCAGGAGAACCGGATGGTTGCTGGACTCGGGAGCAACTAATCATGTCACCAATAATTTAAACAATCTTACCCTGGCGTCCGATTACACCGACACAGACTCCCTCATTATTGGTAACGGTAAAAGTCTTGAAATTGCACAAGTTGGGGATATGACCCTTCATTCTCTCTCCTTACCTAATACTCTTTTTGTTCCTTCTATTAATACTAATTTAATTTCAGTTGCCAAATTATGTCGTGACAATGATGTACAAATCGAGTTTCACCCTTCTTTTTGTCTTGTCAAGGACCGGAAAACGGGAGCAATTTTGTTACAGGGTATGAATAAAGGTGACGTCTACAGCTTGCCTGATGTTCCTGTTCCTTCATCACCATGTGTCAATGTTACTACAAAATTTTCTCTAAATAAATGGCATTGTCGTTTAGGACATCCTGCCCTTCCCATCACTCAAAAAGTTATTTCCTCATTAGGTATTTCCTTTAAAGATGTTAATAAGGATTTGTCCTTATGCACTTCATGCGCAAGTAATAAAAGTCACAAGTTACCTTTTGCTAAATCTTCCCTTTCAAGTTCAGGTCCACTTGATTTAATTTATACATATGTTTGGGGTCCCTCACACATTAATTCTGTGGATGGTTTTCGTTATTATGTTATTTTTGTTGATCACTACACAAAATACATTTGGTTTTACACTATCACTCACAAGTCTGAGGTAACTTCAATTTTTCAACAATTTAAGAAGATCGTAGAAAACTTTTTTCAAAAATCTATTAAAATGGTTTATTCAGATGGAGGGGGTGAATACATATCCCTAGGGAAATTTCTGGCCTTTTGTGGTATTACTCACTTACTGACCCCTCCATATACCCCAGAGCATAACGGTTTCGCTGAACGCCGACATCGTCATATTGTAGAAACAGGGATCACTTTACTTCACCACTCTTCTATGCCGTTAAAATATTGGTCATTCGCCTTTTTAGCTGCTGTATATCTAATTAATAGGCAACCAACAGCATCTCTAGGTTTTTGTACTCCCTATGAAAAACTTTTTCAAAAACCTCCCAATTACACAAAACTTGCTATTTTCGGATGTCAATGTTTTCCATGGCTCTGTCCTTATGCAGCTCATAAGTTAGAACCACGGTCCAAACCTTGTATTTTCCTTGGGTATTGCGATCAAAAAAGCGCTTATCGCTGTCTTGATCCTACTACCAATCGCATCTTTTTTAGTCGGCATGTGGTGTTCAATGAGTTTGTCTTCCCTTTCTCTAATAATACAACACCCGTTACAGATCTGTCCTCTGAAATTGACAGTTGGCTTCAACCTCCTATCTCTTATCTTCCTATCTCAGGTACATCACTAGCAAAGACGTCTCCTACTACTCGTACCCCAATAACACAAGACGCCCCTAACCCTGCTCCTCATAACACTCCACCAGCTTCTAACCCACCGGTCCTCATCACTTATCACCGCCGGCCCAAACAAAACCCAACTACTCCATCCTTACCTAATGTACCTGATGGATAGTCTACCCGGGGGGTATATATCCGAGGGGTTATTGCTGAGAATAACTTAGAGAGAAGTCAGAGCACAAGTAAGTAAGAGAGAGAGTGTATTCAGTATGAATGT
Organism: Cuscuta europaea; assembly: GCA_945859875.1. Lineage (NCBI taxonomy): Eukaryota > Viridiplantae > Streptophyta > Magnoliopsida > Solanales > Convolvulaceae > Cuscuta > Cuscuta europaea. Next base: position 228,838 of record CAMAPE010000010.1, read on the forward strand.
CGTTCAAGCGTTTAAGGCATGGTTACAAATGGGGAAATGGGGTGCTATTTATAGTAGCAATAAATGCCGGACAGGGACACGTGTCAAGCGCCCATTGGCCGAGAGGTCACCTCAACTGGTTGGCGTTGGCAGCCGCATGTGGCCGCATTTAATGCGGCTGTTGGATGGGACGTCTGTACAGGGTACGGTGATCTGTACGCATGTTGAGGCGGATATCATGTCGGGAGAGGTGCCCTCGGCTGCGGAGGACTAGCCGAGGGCTCTTAGTGCCGAGGACCCCTGAGTGCCGAGGGGGCAAGATGCCGAGGGCTACTGTTTTCGCCGTTTTCTCCCGGTTCCTCTGTTTGTTCGAAATATCCACGCTGTGATAGTTTGGAGCCTTCGGCCAGGGGGGCGAAGGCACCCCTGGTGCGTATTGCGGGCTGCTTGGTACTCTGGGCGTCGTGATTTGGGCCTGTTGGGCCTTCTAGGCCTGTTGGGCCTCCTCTGGAGTAGTAGGAGTCTGTGGCCGGGTGTTCCCAGGCCATATACTCCATCAGTACCCAACACCAACCCCTCAACCATTACTCCCACTACAAATAATACCATATCTACCTTGGGTCATCATCATGATCCAAAAGCCTCTCCACCCAAACGTACCCACCCAATGACCCTTCGTTCTCGTAAACAAGCTAATGTTGTCACACACTCACCATTACCTCATCATATTATTCCTACTTGTGCTTCTCAAGCTTTACAGGTACCTGAATGGAGGAAGGCTATGTCTGTGGAATTTGATGCTTCTGTTCAACAAGGGACATGGGAACTTGTACCTGCTCATCCTGGTCAGAACATTGTTGGCTGCAAATGGGTTTATACTGTGAAATATAAGCCCGATGGTTCCTTGGATCGTTTCAAAGCTCGATTGGTGGCTAAAGGCTTTCATCAGCGCCCGGGGATTGATTACTCTGAGACTTTTACTCCATTCATCAAACCAGTTACTATTCGAGTTGTTCTGACCATTGCACTTTCTCATGGCTCGCACATGAACCAACTAGATGTCAACAATGCTTTTCTACATGGTGCTCTTCAAGAGGAGGTTTACATGAAACAACCCCCTGGTTTCAATGATGGCTCTGGAAGAGTGTGTCGTCTTAGGAAATCCATCTATGGTCTCAAACAAGCACCTCGAGTATGGTACCAATCTCTTAGTGGATTTCTATTATCCCTTGGTTTTCATCAATCAGTCTCTGATGCCAGCCTCTTCATCTTTTCTTCTCATCCCTCTTATATCTATGTGTTGGTATATGTGGATGATATTATTTTTACGGGCTCTACACCAGACTTGATTCATCGGACTATTAACTTGTTAGCACAAAAATTCTCCATTAAGGATTTGGGGTCATTACATTACTTTTTGGGCATACAGGTTACCCCTACATCAGATGGACTCTTTCTTGATCAACACAAGTACATTACAGATTTATTACAGGTGTTGAACATGCACGAGGCGAATCCGGTATCCATGCCTTTAGCTTCCTCAACTTCCTTGACTCTGTTTGATAGCTCAGGTTCTTGTGATGCCACTCTCTATCGTCAAGTTATTGGATCACTTCAGTATTTAAGCCTCACCCGACCTGATACGGCCTTTGCCATCAACAAGCTAGCCCAGTTTATGCACAAACCCATGGTGAACCATTGGCAGCTCATGAAACGTCTCTTGTGGTATCTTCACGGAACAGCCTCTCATGGTTTATATCTCCGTCGGAGTTCTCACCTTTCATTGTGTGCTTATGCTGATGCAGACTGGGCGGGAAATCTAGATGACCGATCCTCTACCAGTGCTTATGCCATTTTTCTCGGAGAATCACTTATTTCATGGAAGTCCTCCAAGCAACGCACAATTGCCAAATCCTCAACCGAAGCAGAGTATCGGGCCCTATCCACTGCCGCATCTGAAACTCTTTGGATTGAGTCACTTCTTCATGAGCTTCGACATTCCCCTTCTTCTCCTCCAGTTCTTCTATGTGATAATAAAGGCGCTACCACCTCTTCTGCCAATCCGGTATTCCATTCCCGAATGAAACATATTGCCATTGATTTCCATTTTGTTCGTCAACGTGTGCAACGTGGCCTTCTTCGGGTTCTTCATATCCCCTCGCATGATCAACTAGCTGACATTCTCACCAAACCCCTTTCACGACAACGGTTTGTTTTTCTACGTGACAAGCTCAGGATTCTCAGCACTGATAGAATACCTGGCTTGCGGGGGCATATAGACAGAAGAGTCTAGACAGCTCTAGAGATCAGTTACATGAGTTACAAAATAAATTAGAATATTTGTATTTAATATTTCAGTTACAAATCTTTGTATTTAATATTATAATTAGTAGCCTAGCTCTAAAATGTTGTATAAATAGGATATCATGTCATGGAATGAATTAAGCTTTTCAGTCTCAATTCCTCCTTATTCTAAACTTTGTTAAATCCTACTATAATTAATATCAAGATGTTAACTAATTGTCATCTTAGCAACACTCCACAACATTAATATAGAGGAAGAAAATACCATTCTAACTAATGTCGAGATGTTAACTAATTGTCATCTTAGCAACACTCCCCAACATTAATATAGAGATGGTATTAAGGAAAGAACCATTAATTAATATTCAAGGAAAGAAATTAAGAAAATAACTCACAACTTTAATAATCAACAAGCTTCAAGAGCAACACCAAGAAATGGAAGTTTGGCTCCTCATTTGGAGACTAAACATGCTATAAAATTTAAGAAATGCTATTCTAAACTGAGCTAAGAAGTATATGTGAATTGGTGATTTTATTGTGAAGGAGAGGGGTGTATTTATAGGCTTTTGGGAGCTGCAGGGTCTGATACCCGACCGGGTATATAGGATACCCGACCGGGTATCTTAGGAAATTTCCCAGAAATTCACTTTTCTGGGCATACCCGATCGGGTGTGTCGGCATACCCGATCGGATATGTGACGAATATTTACGAAAATTTGCTCCCACGATCATTTGTTCCCGGATTTGATTTGGACAATCGAATCAAGCAAATACCTGATCGGGTATAGGCAATACCCGACCGGGTACATGAGTATTTTTTCCAAATCGAAATCTTTCTTGCCTCCTTGCACTTCCCTTGATCTTTTAAGGTCCAATCTTGATCCCTTGGATGATCTTTGACCTGTTTAGCTCAGAAAAGCCCTAATCTAAACAAATTAAAAATAAATATGAAAATAAAGTATTACACCAAAAGTGTGTAATTTCCTCAACTAGAAATAATAAAAACTAGGTAAAAATACAAACATACAATCGGAAATTACATGAATATCCACTCCCCCACACTTAGCTTCTTTACTCATCCTCGAGTAAAGTCAAATGTTTAACAGTTCCATGTCCTCAAAAGTTCAACAATTAACCAGAAAAAGCAAAAGACCACCAAGGATAACATATGAGTTTTACATTGAGTGTTTAGCTCAAAGAATAATATCTTCTTCGGTTTCATGGCCTTCTATGCTCATCTCCTCTTTTCATCTTCAAGAGATTAAATGATGTCCTCTAAAAACAAATATATCTCTCATATCTCTCATTTTGCCTAGGAGCCTTTTCAGGTTTTCATCCTAGCATCTCTTTTATTTTTTCACCTCTCCACTCACTCATCATTTTTTGTAAGCCTTTTTTTTCTTAGATTGCCCATTTTTTGGGTTTTCAACCTAACTAGCATTTCATTTTTTTAAAGATTTTTGCGAAGAAAATAATGCTTGAGTACAAGGTATCAAACTTAAGTACGCACCGATGAGTGACTCCCCCTCACTTAGCTCGAAGCACTGTCCCTAGTGCTCGTCTCCATCATAACCGGGTTGACCTGGTGCTCTAGATGAAATACTCTCGCCCCTTGTTCTCTTTGGTGCCATTTTCGCTTGATGCTTTGAATTTTGAGTTCCGAATTTCGGACTTGGGGGAGGGCGTAAGGCATTATTTTTGGACTTGAGTTTTTTTTTTGGGGGGGGGGGGGGGGTGTGGTGTTGATGGATATGGGGTGTAGAGTGAAATGTGGTGAAGATTTGTGCGTTGGTTTGGACTGATTTGGTGGAGATTTGAGGGAGTAATGGGAGAAAGAAACTTTGAAATTGGAGGTTTGGGGAAGATGAAATGAGTGTTTTGGGTGGCTAATTTGGGTTTAAAGACCGTGTATCCGACCGGGTACCCTGACATACCCAATCGGGTATGCCTGTGTTTCTTCAAAATCCGGGGTCCTACCCGATCGAGTTGGGGTATACTCGATCGGGCGTTTTGATGCGAACATATTCCCAGAAAAAGTTAACATACCCGACCGGGTATATGGAGCTGCCCGATCGGGTACTTCATAATTTTCCACCCCTGAGTCGATCGAGTATTTGGTTACCCGAGCTTCACCCTTTATATTTTTTTGTTTATACCCGACCGGGTAGTACGTGACACCCGATCGGGTATGGTGCCCCTGGTATTTTTTTTTTTTGAAATGAAAACTACGAGGGAGAAAAGAATATATACCTTTGCTTGGGTTGCCTCCCAAGAAGCGCCTCGTTTAACGTCGCGGCACGACGCCATCATTGTTTTCAATCGTTCAAGCTTGGATCATGATAATTATTTTGACTCTTCACTTCGAAAATCTTTCCAGGATCAAATATCCAGATTTCCATTGATTCATGTGGTGAGAGTGAGGGAAAGAAATTATCGATTAACATGATCAATGGAAAATGTTTTGATCTCTCAGTTTTTGTGAAGATTTCAAAAATGTCTTTATCCTTTTCAATTTTATGAGTTTCCCTCGAAGTTTTTAAAACTGTTGGGGGTACCTCAAAGAATGATAAGGATAGATATTTGACCTTGAAACACGGTTCATCCTCTTCTTTGACCAACTCGAGCTCCGTGTCTCTTTCTTCTTCTACTTCTTCTGGATTTTGGATCTCCTCTTGCATTTCCTTCTCATTTGTTAATGTGATTGCAAAAGTTTGTTGTTTAGGATCACATTCTATTTGAGAGGAAAGTTTTCCCGAATCCCTTGCTTCAAGCCTACTTACGGCTCCGGCTATTTGACTCACTTGAGATTCCAAGTTCAAAATACTAGATTTGGTCTCATTTTGGAATTGCACCATGTTTTGTTGCATGGTGGTGGTCACACTGTTAGTAAAAGCCCGAACCATGTCCTCCGTAGACATGTTAGAGTTGGAGAATGGATCATACCTCATGTGAGGTACATAATTAATTTGTGCGAGGTATTCTTCTTAGAGCTTTGGGAAAAAATCCGCAATATGCCTGTGAGACATGCAAATATCGCAGGTCTTGGCATCTTGAGTTTCTGAGCTTAAGATAAACTCCTTTATGAGAGAAGCCAAAACGGAAATTTGACTCTTTAAGGATGATGTGTTGGTATCCATATACTCATGTAAGCTCAGAAAATAGAAAAGTAATTTTTTATATATTTTTTTTGTTTTTGATTTTTATGAGATAAAATAAAAAGAAAAATAATTGCCTTTCCCCGGTAACAACGCCAAATTTGACGTGCACTTGTCGTGAGGTTCACTCAAAATAATTTTCAATACTAACACTTATACGTAGTATAGCGTAGTAGAGTTCGTATCCACAGGGAAAGGAATAATTCTCTTTTTATAAAACTAGTAAATAAAGGGTTTTTTTTAGATTGAATGATTTAATTTAAAAAAACTAAGATGAACAACCTATATGTGTTTATTTCAGAGATAAAAAAGGACTTGGCATTGCTACTTTCCACTTGTTGATATATTTTAGTCGATCATTTTTATATCTATAACTTATTCCCTCTCGAATACTCAATCGGGGAGTATATCCACTTCATCGAGGGTAGTTATTAACAATAACCGTTCATTAATAACCCTTACTATTAATCAAATATAGAACAATGCCTTATACCGATTTAATAGTAGCATTTAATCTTTCTAACTCCTTGATGAAATCAATTGAGATTGATAACCTCAACACAACGGTTTCGGTTTAACCAACAAAATTAATCCCTCTTAAGTTTATTAACCACGACCGTGCATTAATAAACCGAAGTTACTTACTTGTGAAACCATCAACGATTAACCATCGGTTCGTTGATCGTTTCTAGTAATAATTAATATATGAAACAAAACTAGTTGATCCTTTAAGTAATGTTCAAAATATTAATATGAAATATGAGTAGGAATTAATTAATATTCAAGGAAGAATATTATTAAAGAAGATGAATCCTACTATAATTAATATCAAGATGTTAACTAATTGTCATCTTAGCAACACTCCCCAACATTAATATAGAGGAAGAAAATATCATTCTAACTAATGTCGAGATGTTAACTAATTGTCATTTTAGCAACACTCCCCAACATTAATATAGAGATGGTATTAATGAAAGAACCATTAATTAATATTCAAGGAAAGAAATTAAGAAAATAACTCACAACTTTAATAATCAACAAGCTTCAAGAGTAACACCAAGAAATGGAAGTTTAGCTCCTCATTTGGAGACTAAACATGCTATAAAATATAAGAAATGTTATTCTAAACTGAACTAAGAAGTATATGTGAATTGGTGATTTTATTGTGAAGGAAAGGGGTGTATTTATAGGCTTTTGGGAGCTGTAGGGTCTGATACCCGACCGGGTATATAAGATATCCGACCGGGTATCTTAGGAAATTTCCCAGAAATTCACTTTTCTGGGCATACCCGATCGGGTGTGTCGGCATACCCGATCGGGTATGTGACGAATCTTTACGAAAATTTGCTCCCACGATCATTTGTTCCCGGATTTGATTTGGACAATCGAATCAAGCAAATACCCGATCGGGTATAGGCAATACCCGACCGAGTACATGAGTATTTTTTCCAAATCGAAATCTTTCTTGCCTCCTTGCACTTCCCTTGATATTTTAAGGTCTAATCTTTATCCCTTGGATGATCTTTGACCTGTTTAGCTTAGAAAAGTCCTAATCTAAACAAATTACAAATAAATATGAAAATAAAGTATTACACCAAAAGTGTGTAATTTTCTCAACTAGAAATAATAAAAACTAGTTAAAAATACAAACATACAATCGGAAATTACATGAATATCATGAGGATAGAACTCCTTCATGAATTCTTGATGCAACTTCTCCCATGTGTTGAAATAACTGGATGGTTTAGAGTTCAACCAACTCAATGCTTCATCCCTCAGTGAGAATGGGAACAACCTAAGTCTGATAGCATCAACAGAGGCTCCATTAAGTTTAAGAGTTGGGAGAACTCTCAAGAATTGCTTCATGTGGCTCGTGAGATCTTCATTCTTTGATCCGCCAAATTTGTTTGCTGAGACCAATGAGATAAGTGCTGGTTTGATCTCAAAATTTGCTGCATCCACGCCTGGATAGAAAATATTGTCTTGTTCCTCAATTTCACCTGCAACATAATCAAGAAGTCTTGTCCCTTGCTGTTGTTGTCTCATATATTGCTCTTGATCTTGTTGATAATGTGGGTGTTGGTAGTATTGGCCGTATGGGTGAGATTGGTATGGGTGCATAAATGGAGGAGGTGGGTAAGGATATGGGTAAGTGTATGGATATGGTGGAGGAGGTTGGTTTTGGTAGTTTTGGTAGGGATGTGGTGGATAGAGTTGGGGTTGTGTTTGGGGAAGAATTTGTTGGAAATTTTCAAATCCTGGTGGTCTTTGATCTCCAAAGAAAGGATTATGTCTATCTCTGAGAGTATCAATGGGTGTATTTTGAGGTGGGGTAGGATTTGGATTTGGAATTAGGTTTTGGCCATTTGGATTATTGGGATTGTTTTGAAAACCCTCCATGATCTGATCTGAAATTTTAAGCTCAAGGGTTCGTGCTTTTCTTCTTTTCCTTAATTCTTTTTCAAAATCAAGGTTTAGTGGTTCCAATCCTTCACTCCCTTGAGAGCGAGTATGCATACACTTTTTTAAGAGTTTTTTTTAGTGCACGAAAAATGATTTTTTTTGTTTTTTTGTTTGCAAAAGTGATGAGAACAGGTAAAAAAAATACTTAGTCTCCAGATAAATAATAACAAATGCTAATATTAACTAATAATCAATCAATAACACTGTGTCATTCCCCGGCAACGGCACCAAAATCGTGACATGCCAAAATATGTAGTGTGAAATGATGTAAAAATGTGAATGGAAATGATGTTTTAATTGGCTAGTAACGATATAGTATACAGTAAGTGAGTATCGTTCCGCTAGAAAATGGCTCACAAAGAGAACTAGAATTAATGATTGATTTTTAGCTAATCACAAATTGATACATTTTGCAATGGAGCAAAGTGATCGGATTTTTTTTATCTTGTTTTTTATAAATTCGAAATTGCTAGGGAGTAAAATAAATCACAATACTTGGTAATTTAACAAATAATGATAGAGAAAATTAGGCTTGGGCTAAGAGTAATTTTATTTTGATGTTCATAGTAATAAAGATTTAACTAATTAACTTAGTTACTTTTAGGTGTGTGAAAGATTTACAAATGATAATCTTCTAACCGTTCCCACGACTTAGTTGATTACACTATCTTAAATTAATTCCGCTCCCGCGGTAATTTTATTAAGACAGTAAAAAGTACAAAATCAAATTATCCTAAATTCATTAACACTTCCGTGTAGCAATTTAGTGGGTGAATTAACAAAAGGGATTTTAATTAAATTTCACTCCCGTGATAATATTCATTTCCCAATATAATGTATTTAGCAGATTAGAATATTCAACCCAACACTCCTAAAATTAACCAAGTAATAGTTTTAACCAATTATTATCATATGAACATTAATAGTAAAAATTACATCTTGCCCAAACCTAAACTAATTTAGTTACACATAATTACGGTAAACGAAATAAGAGTAAAACTAATGATAGGCATAATTAATTTAACATATTAAAGAAAATAAAATGAGTATTTGAATAAGAACCTGAAGGCATAAATAATGAGCTGGAATAGAGAAAGTGAAATCCTTAAGCTGAGAATGATTCTGGCTGATACTTCCCAAATGAATTTGATTGTTGAAATTAAAGAACTAAAATTCTTGAAATGAAAATTACAAACTGAAATTTACAAAGTGTTCTTGACAGAATCACTTTTATTATATGACTACTATTATGAACAAAGCTAAAGAAGAGAAGAGGGAGATTTCTCTCCGATTTGGTGTGTTTTCCGAGCTTCAAAATGCGTCTTTATATAGGCAACACAAACTCTCTTGAGCTTGAAGATTATTCAATAATGATGTTGGTGGAAATAATAATTTTGCAAATTGATTAGCCTAATCCCATTAGGCGCCGAAACAACAGTTCCCGTGAATAGTCTTCGGTTTGTTTTATTTCCTGCAAGAAATTTGATAGTTGCTGTGTTCCTCATGGTGGTAAGATGATGATGACTATGTGGCTGTATGGTGGTAAAGAATTGATGACATGGCATGAGGTTATTGGTTGGAGAGATTGGCCATGGATACAATTATATCTTAGCCATGTACGCATGGGTCCTTGCCAAATTAATTCATTGCATTATCTTCTCCACAAGTCTGGCCACATTTCTTTTCCTTCACTGTTTGCTTTCTTTGTCCATGACTTCTATGGCCGGTTGACTGTGTGATCTGATCCGCAGTTAACCGATACATTTTGTTGCACTTATATCTCTTCATTTTGATGATTTTTCCGTCTTCACTCGGGAGTAATATTTATTTCTTTTCAGAAATTAATATACGTCCTGAATGATCCTGAAACTCAAAAATATACCAAAACAAGTGCAATACCTTAAAAAATTCAAGATGATAAAAATCAATCCTTTTTATTAAAAAATGAGATATAAAATATTAAAAGTGTGACAAAACAAGATCATAAATATGGTAAATTAGGAGTACATATGATTGCCGCCACTCTTATCCCAAACGTCAATGGTCCCTACAGAGTCAATCAACTTAGATCAATCAGTCTTTGCAACGTAAGTTGTAAAGTTATCACGAAGACTATGACTAATCGCATTAAAGTGATCGTGAATAAGCTAATAGGGCTGGAACAGAGTAGTTTTGCCCCTAATCGAAAAATCACAGATAATATTATTATCTATCACGAGATGTTGCATTCGATGAGGAAATGATAAGGAAAAAAGGGTATCATGACCATCAAAATTGACCTTGAGAAAGCTTATGATAAGATTAGATGGGATTTCTTGGAAGATACTCTTAAGGAAGCAAGGTTCAACTCAGAATGGAGAAGAAATATTATAGGGTGTGTTCAAACTGCTAGACTAGCGATTCTTTGGGATGGGGGCTAGTCAGAGTGGATTAGTCCTGAAAGAGGGTTACCTCAGATTTATTTAACCCTATGATGGATCGCATTACTAATCGTTTGGAGGGCTGGAAAGTTAAATATCTCTCTTTTGCTGGACGACAGATTTTAGCTTAATTAGTCTTGAATACTATTCCCTACTAAATTATGCACTCAACCCTACTGCCAGGAGGTTTTTGTGATCTTATTGACAGAAAAATCAGAAACTTTATCTGGGGTAGCTCTGAAGATAAAAGACATTTACACCTTGTTAATTGGGAGACAGTCCCACAACCAAAAGAGAAGGGAGGCCTCGGTATCAGAAAACCACAAACCATGAACCTAAGTTTTCTAGCTAAGCTGGGATGGAGAATTGAGACAGAGCCGGACCAGCTGTGGGTACGAGTAATTCTGACGAAGTATGCATATGGGAAAGAGGGGATCAATATTGTTACTTCAAGGATATGTGCCTCTAATATTTGGAAGGGAATTTGCCTAGCAAAACCTGTGTTTGAGCAAGATATCCAAAAAATGTAAGGAACGGTGGAAAGATAAGATTTTGGCATGACGTCTGGTTGGGTAATACACCTTTGAAAGATAAGGTCCCTATGAATAAACAAGATTGCATAGATGATGAGAGGGTGGCTACTATGGGGAATGTGGGCTAAGGCTGGGAGTGGGAGGTCCTAGATAACTTGCTTTCGGAGGATATCAAAAGAACATTGGAGCTATACACTATCAGCAACATTGAAGACGAAAGCTTTTGGCACCCCACTAGCATAGGTGAATTCTCAGTTAGTTCTGCCTATGAACTCACTACACATAATAGTCTCGCCTCGCGGGATACTGGTTGGGCTAAATTGTGGAAGCTTAAACTTCCAAACCGCATTAAGGCATTCTTATGGCTAGCACGACTGGCTTGCAATGTAGGAAGATTTTGGAGACATAACAATGGTAGACAATTGTTATAGTTGTATTACTCAGCCTAAGACAGTCAGTCACGTGTTACGTGATTGCCCTAATGTAACACGGTTTGGAAGAGATTGTTGGGAGCAAGTAAAGCATATAAGCTGACATTTCTGCCTTTTAAGCAATGGATGGATGTCAATATTGGGGGGCGTATTAGAACAACATATGGTGAGGAGTGGCCAATGATTTTTGCTATCACTTGCTAGTGGGCATGGAGATAGAGAAATGAATATGTGTTCAATGGAACTAAGCTTGATGAGGATAGCAAACTAGAGTGGATCTTGTATCCGAAAAGAGATGTGGTTAAAGCCCTTTGTAGTCGTAATATGGGGGAAGATTCTTGTGATAACATGAAAATGACTTTGGTTAAATGGTAGAGTTCGGTGGAAGGTTGGGTGTGCTTAAATGTGGATGGAAGCATGGATAAGTGTGGAGGTATTGGCCCATAAAACCTTGGCAGCCCTCTCTTTTCTTGTTGAGCCTGTTTGTTTGCCTCTTGTCACTGGTCCATGTGTTTCTCGCTAGCCCTGTTTCTGGAACCCTTTATTAGGGTTCCCTTGCAGCCCTTGGTACTTAAGTCCCTCTTCTTCCTCTTGTGCGAGTCGAGGTCTTCGGTTAGAGAGAGAGTGTGAGGTTAGAGAGAACGAGAGAGAGACTTTCTGTCTCTTCTCCTTCGGTCCCTCTGTGTTATTTCTCTTTGAGCTTCCCCTTTCTAACCACGGTGTGCGTTAAGATGGCTGGACTGGCCTGAGTGTGACTGTCCCTTCCGGTGGTGCTTGGTTGTGTGCTGTTTGAGCGTGGTCTGAGCTTGAGAGGTGAAAACCTGACAGTGGTATGAGAGCCAGACCTCCTGTCGTCCTCTTCTGCAGCCTGAGAGCTCCTCCGCCGCCATTCGCCGCAGATCTCCGTTGATTGGTAAGTCGAGAAGCCCATCCTCGGATTCTCGCTCAGGTAAATTGGCGATAAACACCCTAGGTAGTCGGGTGGCTCCGGTATTGTGTGATTTGGTGGTCTTTTACTCGTTTCATCCCCTTCCCCGCTTTGCTTTTGCTGCTGACCTGGTTGGTCTAGCTGTCAGTTGTAACTGACTACTCCCAGGTGCGTACACTTTACCTCTGTGTGTGATGTTTGATCTGCATGTGTGTTTCCTGTCTCTGCATGTATAGATTTGTGATTCGTACTGGTTTTATGCATATGCGGGCTTGAGGTTTTGAACTTGTAATATGTGCTTCTGTCTCCCTTGCGTGTTTATCTCACCTTTACTGTTCTTTGCGCTTGCTTGGTACCCTTGTGAACTGGGATTTTTTTACCGGTGTGACTCGGCACCTGAGGTTATGACTGACATGTTCCCTGCCAGCCACTCAAGTGGCCTTCAGATCTGCGTGGCCTGTCAGCCTGCAGCCAGGTACACTGGTGAACCATAGCTCCTCGGTTCTCTGTCTCTCTGTGTGCTGTTTTTCATTGACCTTGTCTTTTGCTACTGATCTTCTGCATTATCCTTATTGTGTTCATTCTGGTGTCTGTTGCTATACCTTTTAATGGGGAAACTGATTTTGACATTTGGAAACAAAAGATCAAATGTGTTTTAATCTAGCAAAAGGTTTTCAGAACTGTAAGTGAACTTTATTTGGACTCTGATGATAGTGCTAAGAAAGCTGAAATGAATGAAGCTGCCTGCTCTACTATTTATCTTAACCTATCTGACTTTGTGCTTAGAAAGGTTGGTATCTTAGACTCAGCTAAAAAATTGTGGGATAAGTTGGATGATCTTTATACTGACACCTCTCTGCCTAGTAAACTGTTTTTGCTTGAAAAGTTCTTTCGGTTTAGGCTAGACCTAACCAAAGACATTGATGAAAACTTGGATGTTTTTAATAAGTTGATCCAGAATATTAAACAATCTGGTGATAAGCATATTGATGATTATACTAGTGTTGTGCTGCTTAATATTATTCCCAATTATTATAATGATGTTAAATATGCTATTAATTATGGTAGAGATGATGTCACCCTTGATATTGTTGTGAATGGCCTTAAGAGTAAAGAGCTTGAGCTTTTTTTTTAAAACCCGGAAGGTAAACCACCAAAATCAGTGGGGCAAATGCCGGGGAATATTTGCCAGATTTTATTAGAAAGGGAATAGTACAAAAAGAGAGGGGGACCAAACCAAAACCTCTCAGAAGAGGCATACCTCTTTAAAAACAAATCATGCAAAAACGAAAAGACACTAATGATTGGGGGGCTGGGCCTGACCCAACCAAGTACAAAAAACTGATAAATTTAAAACCTTAAAGAGGGAATACCAAAATAATCCATCAAATAGGCCCGTTTAGCATAAATGGGCAAATGCTCTGGACTGCTGAAATAAATAAATTGTGAGGCCCGATAGTCTGCAAGGTAGTGTGCGGCCCAATTCCCTTCCCTGTAAGTGTGTCCATAGTCCAAATGTTTCCTAATCTGTATGAGCAATGTTTCCTGAATCAAATCTACCCATCTCCTCGTCTCCTTACCTGAGAAGTACTCCAACGCAAGTGAACAGTCGGATTCAACCTGAAACTCAGCAAAGCCTTCATCTGTCGCCCATCGTATCGCAAAAGCGATGGCCTGGATCTCAGCATCAACCGGCGAAGAGGCTTGAATCGGAAAAGCAACATCTCCAAGCATGGCACCTCTAGAGTCGCGCATAATTGCTCCACCTGAAGCATTACCAGATAAGTACCGAGCATCAATAGATAGCTTGTGCTTATTTTTAGGCTTCCTCCACCGGATAATCTGAATCTTAGATCCATACGAATAGTTTCTAGGGAAGACAGAACCTATAGATCGAAACTTTGATTTAGGGAAGCTAGCTACCCAATTTTGAGTGTAAAGTTTGATCTGTAGGATAAAATTATCAGTTGAGGGTAATTGACCACCCTTCCCCCAGACCTGATTAGAGTATTGCTTCCAGATATGCCAAGTTATGATGCCCGATAGATTATGCTTGAAAATGTCAATCAGACTCCTACTACCTGATTTTAACCACCAAGATCTAAAAATCTGAGATATAGGCCCCTGGGAAAATGGTATACTGAATATGCCCATGAAATAGTTCCAAACTGGTTGTACAACAGGACATTGAAAGAGTACATGGTTTTGAGAGTCTATATCCCTCTTACATAGATTGCATCTGGATGGATTCTGGACAGTGTTAAACCTGCCTAGATTATAATGAAAAGGAAGAATGCCCTTTAATACTTTCCACTGAATTTTTTTTATCTTGAGCTCCTGTCTAGGGTGCCAGCTGTGGTTAAAAGAAAAAGATGGTGTGTTTTGCTCTCTAACTTCCTCATAAGCTGATTTAAGAGTGAATTGACCATTTTCCTCTCCATTCCAGATAATATGACCAGTAGGGGTAAAAGAGCATAAAGATAATGCATACTCATCTATGTGGCAGATTCTCCTCCAAATAGCTGAATCTGTAACTTTAGGTAACATATTACCTTCTCTATTGTACCTTGTTCTAATGAAATTAGCCCATAAAGAGTTATTTGTCTTCCATTTCCACCAAAGCTTTAATGTAAATGCCTTTTCAACATCAGATAAAGACCTTATTCCCAGCCCTAATTCATTGGTAGGAAGACATAGCTTAGACCAACCTATCCAATGGTGTTTCTTCTTAGAATCTGAGGATCCCCCAAAAAATGCAGCCATCTTACTGTTTAGCACCTTAATAACTTTCTTAGGCAAAGTGTCCACAGCAAGAACATGGAGGGGTATTGAATTAAGGACATGCTTAATAAGTATAAGTCTGCCCCCCTGAGAAAGATTTCTTTGCTTCCAAGTAGTTAACTTGTTCTCAAATTGTTTGATTATATGGCCACAATAATGAAATCTATTCACTCCTTTATGCAGGTTGACTCCAAGATATTTCATGGGGAGGTAAGACATTTTCATTCCCAGCAGGTCTTTTATGTGAGTTCTCCTCAAAGTTGTAGTTTTACCACAGTAAAAAGAACTTTTATCAAGGTTGACAGACTGCCCAGATGCCTCCTGATAACAGTCCAGAAAGTGCTTGAAATTTAACAAAGATCTGGAACTTCCATTAAGAAACACCAATAAATCATCCGCGAACCCTAGATGAGAAAGAGGATATCCAGATCTACCCATCCAGTAGGGTGTAATTTTACCTTTCTCCATTAGTGAGTTAATTCCCCTGGAAAATCCTTCTGATGCTATAATAAAAAGATATGGGGATAAGGGATCACCTTGCTTGACGCCTCTAGTTGGCTTAAAAAAACCATAAGGCCTGCCATTAACCATAATAGAAAGGAAAGTAGACTTGAGATTGTTCATTACTAATTGAGTGAACATTGAAGAAAAACCAAACCTAGTAAGAACTTCAGAGATATAGGCCCAAGATAGTTTATCAAAAGCCTTTGCCATATCCAGCTTGATAACCATGTTTGACCCTCTTATCTTCTTATCAATACAATGTAACATTTCTTGAGCAATTAGGATTTGATCAGCCATATCTCTAGATGCCATAAAACTATCCTGCTCCTTAGATATAATTTTAGGCAAAATAGTACTAAGTCTAGAGGTCAAAACCTTAGTACAGATTTTGGCAATAAAATTAGACAAGCATATAGGTCTGAAATCAGCAAAAGAAGAGGGATTATCTGATTTAGGAATCAAAACAATGAGAGAACTGGCCATGACTTTAGGAACTGGTAGACCTAAGAAGAATTCCTGAGCTGCTCTAGTAACATCCATGCCAACAATCCCCCAACATTTTTTAAAAAACTTCCCATTGTATCCATCTGGCCCAGGGGCACTGTTTTGATTGAGTTCCCAAACTGCCTGTTTAATTTCATCATGCCCTGGCAATTTAGTAAGATTATCATTATCTTCCTGACTAATTATCTTAGGGATATGATGCAGGATCTCATTAGGTGCCACATTGTCCTGGACAGAATATAAACTTTTGAAAAAATCCACAGCAGCCTCACCAATTTGGGAAGGAGATGTAAGCGTATTCCCTGCCAGGTCTTTTATAGAGGTAATAGTTTGTCTCCTATTCCTTATCTTAACAAAGGAATGAAAAAATTTAGAGTTACAATCCCCTTCCTTAATCCAGTTGATGTGGGCCTTTTGCTTCCAAAACTTGCGCTCAATTTTGTATTTTTGCAACAGAAGCCCCCTTTTATAAGTCCAGTCCTCCCTGGTAGCATCTCCAGGATGCTCTTCATAAGCTTTTTCAGCCATAAGAACCTCATTTTCACAATTTTTAATATCTTCAAAAATGTTCCCAAACACCTCCTTATTCCAAGATCTGAGATCCTTTTTAAGATTCTGAAGTTTGGACACAAGGCCCCTCATACCACCTCCATATGCATAAGATTTCCACTTTTCATTGACAAAATCCATAAAAGATGCATTAGAGAACCACATATTCTGAAATTTGAAAGCTTTAGGGCCAGAAAAACCTTTATTAGTGCACTGGATAAGGATGGGGTTATGATCAGAAGGGGAACTGTTAAGCAAAGAAATCTGAATATGATCAAAATAATCAATACATCTTTGGTTAAATAAGACTCTATCAAGTCTTCTCCAAACCCTCCCATTTGATCGAACTCTAGTCCAAGTGAATTTGGGCCCTGAGTAAGGCAAATCAATCAATTCACAAGCAGCAATGCAGTCCGAGAAATCATTTACACCTCTCAAAACATGTAAAGAATTACCCTGATGTTCACAGTATTTAGCAATTTCATTAAAATCCCCTCCCAAGATCCAGGGTTCATTTATATTAGCAGAAAAGGCCTTTAAAGAATTCCAAAGTTCTCTTTTGGTTATGTAATTATGTTTCCCATAAATACCTGTAAACCAGCCTTTGTACATACTACTGCTGATTTGAAAGTGAATATACTGAGCATTCCATTGAACCTGATTAATGGCTAAGGTGTCAGAATTCCAGAAAACCCAAATCTTGGTATTAGGCCAAAACATTACATCAACAAAGCCAAGCTGTTTTTTGTAATGATTAATTTTAGAACTGTCCACCATAGGCTCTATAATCACCAAAAGATCCACCCTCCACTGTTTAACTAGGGAAATAAGCCTGGGACAGGAGGATTCCAGGCCCCTAGTGTTCCAAACTAGGAAGTTCATTTAGTAGGTGATTGAGCAGCCCCCCTAGTTGCACTCCTAGTCGCTCTTTTTAATGCTGGGTCAGTTGGTGGTTTTCTTCTTTTGGCCTTCCTTTCTACCTTAATAAAACCTTCATCATCCTTATCACTCTGATCTATACATGCATCATCTTTATCTATCTGTTCATTATTAATACTTTCAGGTTGATTGTTTTCAGGAACATCTGAGGTAAGTTCCATTGTTGCTTCTTTACTATGTAGTCTCTGCTCCATTGCTTCTACTTGTTCAATAATTCTAGGGTCAAGTTCAGGAATTTCACTATCTTCAATGGTATTGCATTGCTCCCCTTCTGAATGGTATTCCTTGTTGCTTAACTCAGGGTCCTTTTCTATCTGCTGTCTGAGCTTAAGAAGATGAAAGTCATCTTTGACCATATCAATATCCTTGGGTGCTGAAACAGAAATTCCTGTAATTTCTAACTGAAGTAAGGAGTGTATGGCTGCATTTTCTTCTACAGAAGGTTGTGCCATTGAATCCAAGAAAACCTCTTCCACATCTGTTTCACTATCCACCTGGCCTTCCTGCTGTGATGTTGTCACCTTGTTATCATTGTCAATAATCCCTGTAATTTTTCCTTTGCCTTTTTCTTGTGCTGTAAATTTTCTATCATAAGTATCTCCCTTTGTAATAGCAGGTTTTTGTATCCACCAATCCTGCTGCATTGTAATCATTTTAGGTTGTTCTTTTTTATTCTCAGTAACCCTCTTTGTATGCTCATTGACTTTCTTGGGGCATTTGTGTTGAGAATGACCCAAGTGGAGACAAGAGGAGCAGTATTCCGGCCTATTCTCATAAATAATGCTTTGTGAAAAACCATAGGAACCACATTTTATCCAGACCTTCTGAGGCATGTCCTTAGTAAGGTCTAATTCAACATAAACACGAGCTACTGATGGTCTTGTCAGACTGGCTGTAGCTGCATCAATTTTAAGGGGCTTACCTATTAAGCCTGCTATCACCATTAATGCCCTTTTGTCCTGTAAGTGAATAGGCAGCCCTTCCATGGCAATCCAAACTGGAACCAACGGAGATTCCACATTAGGACGGAATTCCGGGGTCCATTTGGTTACCCGCATTACATGCCCTTGAATTACCCATGACTGCCTAGTCCAGCAACGTAGGAAATCCTCTTCCAACGTAAAACGAATGAGCACATGTTTGTTATCCAAAACACCCAAATGGAATGAACCTTTAAATCCAATTATCTCAAATGACTTGCGAATCACAGTTAGTGATGGTTTATGTAACACCAACCCCGAGTATATTTACTTTTAGTAAATTATGTAATAAACCTTGAAAGATGATTTATGAATTTGCGTGATTGTAAATTTTTATTAATTCTTTTACGTGAATAGTAAATTGCATGTGGGGCCCACAGCGGGAACGGGGACCGCCCGATAATTCCCGAACCACATATTATATTCATCTTGGTCTAGATGACATCTATATGGGGGTGGATATTCTATTTGGGCCATAAGAAAGGCATGGAGTTGACCGGTTGGTCAAACGGGGCCCAATTACCGGTATTGGTAATTTAACGGATAACAGCCCGAAAAGAGTTTCGGAGACTCCTAAATTAATTTTGGGGAATATACATCTATTCTAAAGGCCCATAATTATTAGGAACACGTGATATATTTTATTTGGCCCGATAAAATAAAATATGATTAAAACAGTCTGAGAAATACAACTTTCGGGACCGATTATACATACCGAGACATAACGTGATGACCTCCCACATAAGTGGGAGCCACCCCACGTTTTTAGGAGTGCTGATGGACTGAGTGATAAGGGGAGGGGAGCAAACAAATGTGCTGGTACACACAATCAATGGGAGGAAGTCTCCTAGAGACAAATGAACATGCTCCATGTCCCCCTCTTGGCATCTCTTCTAATTGATGGAGAGGAGATGCCTCCCCCCTACCTTGTGTCATTCGGCCAGCACAAAGCAAGAGAAGCCCAAGGGAAAGCAAAGCTCTAGTTGGAGGAAGAGGGAAGCTAGGAAAAATCCACAAGAAATAGCTTGAGTTTAAGGTAAGAACATAACTATTGTTCTTTAACTAGTTTTATCATGTATGATTTGTAAGAAATCATATGATGGATTAAACATGATGTTCTACACGTTTAAAAGTGTGGAATATTGTTATAAAGTGGTGGTAATTAACTTAGAAGGGTTGGCAAATCGATAGGAGTCGAAACCGCCGGAAACCGCCACATATAGGAAGCTGTTCGTGCTGCAGGCTGACGAACATCGCCCGGCTTTTGCCAAAGCCGGCCGGCTTTTTCCCAGACAGCCCAATTTCATCTTCTTCTCGATTTGGAACGAGGATTGATCGAAGGGTTTAACAAAGGCAACTATTTCAGCACTTCATAAGGTGAGGATGGCTGACTATATTGCTTATAATTAGTGAGTTAATTTCATGAGATTACCGAAGGTAATTAAATGTGTTTTTTATGGATTATTAATGATTAATAATGCCTAAAATGAAAAGACTAAATGTCTAAAGAAAAAGGAGCATGATATACAAATTTAAGAATAAATTGTGTATGTTCATGTGTTGTGAGTATGTTGACTTGAATGTGGAATTTATTATGAAACATATGTTGAAATATACTTTTTTCTCCATATTAGAATATATGAGTGATTAAAAGTGATATTTTGAATATTGAGATAAATGATATTTTCAAAGGAAAATCAGTTGGAATTGTCTATAGGACTATGAGTTGAGAACTTGGTTTGTTGATATTAAATTGACTAGTATTAAGATACTAGTTGGACATTAAAATGAAATGCTGTTAAGATTGATCCTAAGGTTGGATTGTGAAATGTTATGCCTTGAGTAGTCTTAAGAGATGCTTTAAGGTAGGAAAGTATGAACTCTAAGTTATACTAGGGGTAGGCCTTAAGGGATACCCAAGATAAAGTAAATAATAAATTGATCCTAAGTATAGGATTGGCCTACGGGTGTGTTCGGTAGTCCTTATGGATAGCCGGTTGAATTATGGAAATAGTAAGGACCATGGCCCTTCCCGACTCTAGAGAGCGGGGTTGGATAGCATGGACTTACATCGTGATCACGGGTTAGGGTGGAATCCGAATCGGAGACCTAACTAGGTTCCGGTAGCGGTAACACATAAGATAGGACCCCGAAGGGCCTTACCTTCCTACGGGATGATGGGTACGATTCCAGGGGCGGGATGTTGGAGTCCGAACCGGGAGCCTCATGAGGTCTCGGACAACGGTAGCAAGTCCCGTAGAAATAATAAGACCCAAGGGTTGGGTTGTGCAAATGCTAAATGAAAAGGAACATATAAGAAGGGCCGTGTGCCGACAAATGAATAAAATTCACATGTTACAAAGATAATAAGTGGGAAATATAAATTGTTATTTATATTATGATATCACCCTATTTTGAGGGTCTTGGAAGTTAAAACGTTGATTATACTTAGTATAGTTGCTATTGTACTTGTCAAATATTTCCAAGTACTGACCTCCCCTTCACGGGGGAGGCCACCTCACAGTTTCAGGTAGAACTTGAAGGTTGCTACCGGCGCCCGTTGCTTCGGGGATATTCAAAGGAGAAGACGTGGTTCGTGCTTCTTCTGTTTCCTATTTTCAAAACAATTATAATAGTGCTCATGGATATTATTTTGAACAACTATTTGGGGGCTTGCATGCCCACGTTTGCCAAAGTGTGGCTAAGACACTTCTATTAAATGCTTCCGCTGTTTTGAATGAATGTTTTACATTATGTTTGTTTATGGATGTACTATGTGTGAATGATATTCATGACGCCTTGTATAGTATGGATGAGTTGGACTACGGTTGACTATTCGTACTGTACGGCGGGTTGTTGACGTGTCCGGCTAGGTCCGGGGCGTGACAGTTTACCTTTAAAGAAATAGCCAATGAGATCTCGATTATGTTTTTCAGCCAAAATCTTAATATCTCCTTCGGTAAATGAAATCGAAGGCATCCCTTTAAAGCGTGAATGATTTATAGTTGATAATCCCTGTCCTCCAACAACTTCAGCAAATGATTTTCGAGCCCAGGGATTTGGTGGTGGCGGCGGATCCACCGCCGTGGAAGCTGTAGCCGTCATGAAGAGCTTGAGCTTAAACATAATAGGAGTACTTCTAGTCAATCCAAGGATCCTGATGAGGCTATGCTTGTGAGGGGTAGATCTAAGAGTAGGTCTAAGAATCAGAAACAGGATACCCAAGCTAAAAATAGTAACCAAAATGGTACAAAAAGGAATAAGTCTAGAAAACGTGTGTGCTACAACTATGGCAATTCTAGACACTTTATTAAAGACTGCCCCCACCCCAAGAAACCTGAACAGGCTAGTGTAGCTATAGAGAGAGATGACCTTGGTGAGGTTCTCATGGTGTGTGATCATGTTAATTCTGTTCGGAATACCTTGACTGAGCATGAATGGTTGATTGATTCTGGTTGCACCTATCATATGACTCCTTTTAGGGACTTGTTTTCTAAATATGAGAAATGTGATATGTGTTATGTTTCCTTGGCTGATAATAAGAGATACAATGTTCTGGGTATAGGTGATATGTGTCTTAAGTTTTCTTGTGGCTCCGTGTTTACTATAAAAAATGTGAGGCATGTCCTTGATTTGTGTCACAACTTGTTATCTGTTGCTGCCTTGGAGGGTAGTTGTTTAAAGGGAAAGTGGGGGAATGGTTGCATGAAAATTTTGAAAAATTCTCTGGTGTTGTTTAAAGCTAAGAAGGTGAACAACCTTTATGTGTGTCATGTTAAACCTTGTATTGACTCTGTGAATGCTGTGAATGTTGTGAATGCTGTGCATGCTGATAAAACTTTGTTGTGGCATAATAGACTAGGGCATATGAGTAATAGAGGTTTAGGGATCATGCATAAACATGGTTACTTTGGTAAAGACTCTGTGAACTCTTTGACTTTCTGTGAATCATGTGTTCTTGGTAAACAACATAAAGTCCAATTCCCTCTATCCCCTTATCCTAATATGACTAAGTGCTCCTCTATGCTTGAATATGTGCATGCTGATGTTTGGGGTCCTGCCAGTGTTCCCACACATGGGGGGAAACGATATTTCTTGTCCTTAATTGATGATTTTTCTAGGAAAGTGTGGGTCTATGTTCTAGAACATAAGTCTGATGTTTGTGAGAAGTTTAAGGCCTGGAAGCTACTTATAGAAAATCAAACTGGACAGAATGTTAAGATCCTTAGGATTGACGATGGCCTGGAGTTCTTTAAGAAAGAGCTTGACTAACTGTGTGCCTCTTTAGGAATTGGGAGACATAAGACTGTGCCTTACACCCCAGCAGAATGGGGTGGCTGAAAGGATGAATAGAACCCTACTTGACAAGGTTAGAAGTATGTTGTCTACCTCAGGTTTACCTAAGAAGTTTTGGGGTGAAGCAGTTACCACTGCCACCTATCTGATAAATAGATCTCCCTCTGTTCCTATAGGGGGTCAATGCCCTGATGTTAAGTTTACTGGTGGGCCTCTTGACCTATCAAATCTTAGGGTGTTTGGGTGTGCTGTCTATGTTCATCAGAAAACTGATAAGTTAGATCCTAGATCCAAAAAGTGTGTTTTCTTGGGGTATCCTGATGGGGTAAAGGGGTATAGGCTATGGGAAAGAAGTGTGTCTGGTTTTAAGGTGGTTATAAGTAAGGATGTTATTTTCAATGAGTTTGATTTCCCTTGCTTGCTTAAAACTGTTTCTGAGCATGAGCCTGAGACGACTCATGTTGAGGTGGAGCCTCAGGCCCCTTCTGTGCCTACTATTCCTCCTGTTATGTATGAC
This sequence comes from Cuscuta europaea, assembly GCA_945859875.1. Lineage (NCBI taxonomy): Eukaryota > Viridiplantae > Streptophyta > Magnoliopsida > Solanales > Convolvulaceae > Cuscuta > Cuscuta europaea. The sequence goes on from CAMAPE010000010.1 coordinate 252,121, forward strand.
ACTCCTCCTTTTGTACATGTTATCTCTTCTGATGTGCATGTTAATGTTTCTGGTGATACTGCTACCTCTAGTGAGATGGAGTTTAATACCCATGATGACCATGTGCATAATGATTCTGTGTCTAGTGGAACCAATGTGTTTGATGACTCTGCTGAGAATGATGATGTTGATTTGCATGACTACCAACTTGTTAGGGATAGGGGTAGAAGAACCATTAAGAGAAAATCTGATACTTTGTCTGATTATGCTTTTATTGCGTGTGATATATCTGATTTTGCTTTTACTGTGTTTGAGGCACTAGACCTAAATGAACCTAAGACATATAGTGAAGCTTTAAAGTCCAAAGATTCTCAGAGATGGCTTGAGACCATGAAAAGTGAGGTGGACTCTCTGAGAGTGAACCAGACTTGGACCCTTGTTCCTAGACCTGATGCCAGCTCAGTAGTTGAGTGCAAGTGGATGTTTAAGGTAAATGAAGAAACGGGTAACAACACTAGGTTCAAGGATAGGCTTGTTGCCAAGGGGTTTACTAAAAAAGAAGGGGTAGATTATGCAGAAATCTTTGCTCCTGTAGTTAAGTTTACTACTTTTAGAATCATATTGGCTTTGGTTGCTCACCATGACTGGGAGATGAAACAAATGGATGTCACCAGTGCATTTTTGCATGGTGAATTGGATAAGAAAATTTACATGACTCAACCTGAGGGCTTTGTGGATCCCAAGAGGAGTGACCATGTTTGTCTGCTTAGGAAGGCCTTGTATGGCCTGAAGCAATCCCCTAGGCAATGGAATGTTAGGTTTGAGCAGTGTATGCAGTCTATGAAATTTGTGAAATTTGCCTGTGATCATTGTCTTTATTTCAAGAATACTAACTTTGTTCCTGTGTTCTTGTTAATCTATGTGGATGACATGTTGATTATAAGCCCTTGTCTTAAATCTATTAAATTTGTTAAAAAATGCCTTTGTGAGAATCTTGCTATGAAAGATCTTGGTGATGCTAAAAGGATACTTGGGATTAACATTATTAGGGACACGAGCAAGCATACTCTTGTTCTAAATCAGATTTCTTATGTTGAGAAGGTTTTGAGTAAGTTTAATATGTCTTCTGTTTCACATGTGCATGTACCTCTTGCCTCTCATTTTGTGCTAATTAATAATCAGTCTCCTAAGATTGCTTCTGAAATTGAGCTGATGAAGTCTGTTCCTTACTCTACTGTTATAGGTTCTGTGATGTATCTGATGGTTAGTTCTAGACCTGATATTGCATATGCTGTGAGTTGTTTGAGTAGGTTTATGTCTAATCCTGGTATGCCTCATTGGAATGCTTTGAAATGGCTTTTGAGATACTTGAAATTTTCTACAAATCATGGTTTAATTTTTACTAAGTGTGCTGAAGGTGTGAAACTGAGTGGCTATGTTGATTCTAACTTTGCTAATGATAGAGACAATAGGAAATCTACCACTTCCTATGTGTTCACTTTTTGTGGTTCTTGTGTTAGTTGGAAATCTCAGTTACAGCCTATTGTTGCCTTATCAACCACTGAAACTGAGTATGTTGCAACTACAGAAGCTTTCAAAGAAGCCATTTGGTTGAGACATCTTGTCACTGAAATAGGTTTTCTTAAACAGGATGTCACTGTGTTTTCTGATAGCCAGTCTGCTATCCAGTTTTGCAAAAACCATGTCTTTCATGATAGGACCAAACACATTGATGTGAGGTTCCACTTTATTCGTTATGTTTTAGATGCAGGTAAGGTGAAGTTGTGCAAGATACCCTCAGAGTTTGTTAGGTCCCTCTAAGATTTTGATGATGCATAGTTTATAGACAAAAACACTTGATCATAAACTCTGAAGAAGAAATGCCAGTAACAAAGAAAAGAATCAGAGGTAGTCAGTGACAGAAACCAAGGTATTCTGATCCCAACAGAATAGATCAAAAAATTCTGATTGCAACAGAAAGTCTCGAGGTATTCTGTTAGGATCAGAGAACCTCAGTAACAGAGAAGCTCAGGATCAGAGAACCTTAGGATCAGAGAACCTCAGTAACAGAGAACCCAGGATCAGAGAACCTTAGGATCAGAGAACCTCAGTAACAGAGAACCTCAGGATCAGAGAACCTCAGCAACAGAGAACCTCAATACTGACATCAGAGAACCTCAGTAACGACAACAGAGAACCTCAAATGCTGACAACAGAGAACCTCAGTATTAAACAACAGAGAGCCTTAGAGTTAGACCAGAAAAGCTCAAAACTGCAACAGAAAAGCTAAAGACATTATGGACATTTTTAGAGTCACGAGACTATATACAAGTGGAACTGCATAATATTTCAGAGACAACCCATACTCCTATACACAAGTGGAACTGCAGAATATTTCAGAGACAACCCATACTCCTATATGCAAGTTGACTGAAAGATGTTTTGCTTTATAGAGTCAACCCATATGATCACATACAACTGGAAGCATGGACTCAAACAAGAAAACAAAACTAGCAACACAGGCTACTCCAAACAAAACAAAAGGAGGACATACTGAAGATCAAGTGGATGCTTCAACGACCAAGATTGAATCTCCTCAGCCAACGGGAGATATTCAACAAACTCAAAGTCTATAAATAATCAAGGAATGTGACGAAGAAGATTCAGCGAGCTTAAGTGCAAACGAAGAAATCACACTCAGAATATCCTTCAAAAGATAAAGTGCTAATCCATCACTTTACTCTTGGCTCGTTCACATTTCTTTAAGCCCTTAGACTAGTTCACAATGAAATATTCATACTAGAGCTTAGAATAGTTGGTGGAAAAGTTGTAACACCTTTGGAAAGAATTTGTGCTGCAAATACAAAGAGTGGGTAGAATAGGACATGAGTAACTTTTGAATCAGACTGATTCATTAGTGAAAAACCTAGAGGCTAGAGTAACTTGGAGTGGTGTGTACTCCTAGTGAAAACCTGATAGTTTACGCCTGTGGTCAAGGGTAAACTAGTCACTAAGTGTATTGGTCAAATAGCTTAGTGGAAATCCATCTATAGGGTGGGACTGGATGTAGGAGGATTACACCACCTCCGAACCAGGATACATCTGTGCGTCATAACATTTAAAGCCACTAATAATCAAACAAAAAGCCTCAGAAAATTTCCAGAAAACAGTTCCTACTCAAAAGTCAGTCTTCACCAAACTTCCGGTGTGTTTGTCCAAAAAGATAAAAACTTTCGCTGCCAATCCTAAACCTCTCAAAAGGTTCCTAGGATTATACTCATTCAGAGGGGAGTGAACACTTGATTCAAAAAGATTTAAAAGTCTATTCACCCCCTCCCTCTTTAGACTTTTATCAAGGACCATCAAGTGGTATCAGAGCGAGTTTTCTTAGAATCAGTTTTTAACTGATTATTTTGAATCACGATCCACAAAAACCTCACAACACATAAGGCCATGGACAGTCATCTAGCTACAAACCTTTTGTTCAACTTAGAAAAATTTGATGATTGGATAATACGGATGAAAGCTCATCTAAGCGCACTACATGATGAAATGCTGGAGGTCATCACAACAGGACCCATACAGATTATGAAGGTGAACACACAAAGAGCTGTAACTCAAGATGCAGATGAGTATATTCTAAAGCCCAAACTTGAGTGGACGAGTGAAGACAGAAAAAGGAATAACTTGGACAATATTGCCAAGATATTCTTTTTAAAGCTGTGAGTGAATCCACATTTCCTCGAATAAGGAAATGTGAAACAACAAAAGACGCTTGGGATGAACTTACCAAAATTGGTGCAGGCGATGAACAAGAAAAAGACAACAAACTGACTATAGCCCTCAAAAGGTTTGAGGATTTCAAGATGCTACCTCAGGAAACAATGTTGAATCTCGAATCAAGGTTTCTAAAACTCACTGCTAAAATCTCTGACTTGGGAAAGACCCTTACACAAAAAGATCTCTCTCTTAAGGTTCTAAGAGGACTCCTGAGCAAGTGGGACATGAAAGTAACTGCTATGAGAGATAGCAGAGACCTAAGCACCATGACAACATCAAAGCTGTTCAGCGATCTTAAGGCATATGAGTTCGAGATGAAGGAACTCAAGGAGGACAAAGAAGAACCTAGAACACTGGCTCTAGTAACAGAACCACATAAGTCAAAGAAAGCTGAAAATATTCAGAACAATCTTCTCTCTGAAGAACATTTTGCCATGTTTGTAAGAAAATTTAAAAGGTTTATAAAAAAGGATCCAAGAAAAGAAGGAAAAACATGAGTAAGGATTCTATGCTTTGCTACAATTGTAGAGAACCTGGACACTTCAAAAGTGAATGTCCATTCCCACTGGTTACAAAATACCAAGGACAGCCAACTTCAAAAATCAACCAGCAAAACTTCAAAAGCAGAAGGCAAGCTTTTGTAAGTGAAAAGAAGGAATGCCAGAATGAAGATGAAGAAAGCTCAGATGAGGACACAAGCTCTGATAGTTCAGAGGAAACTCTATTCTGCCTAATGGACCATAATCAAAAGCCAGCAACAACCTACATCAAGGAAATCTCTCATAACTGCCTTATGGCCGAATCCGATGATGATGAGGTAATTTCCCACTCTTCCCATTTCTCAGACATTTCTGATTGCTCAAGCACAGATCTTGAATCTCTGCTTACTGAATTTGAAAACATTCAAAGAACACAATTTATTTTAAGGTCTGAAAATGAAAAACTTCAAGAGAATGTAAAAGTAGCCCAAACTCAACTGGGTGAAGTTATAATACAAAATGATCTCTTGAAAATGGAAAATTTTCATCTTAAAGAAAAACTAAACATGATGAGAAACCATCCCAGTGAAGAAGCCGAAAGAAACTGGAACTTGGCAGGATTAGAATACAAAATGATGTTTACACAAATGAATAATCATTCATCCAGCCATCCATTGAAAACCACAAAAGAAACCTATCAAAAAACCCCTTCTCCAAGAAATATCAAATACCAGCCAGTCTACAAAAGAGAAGCCAAACCCCATCAAAGAAATTATTCGCAACAACAACAAACCAGAAGAAAAGCTCACAGGAAACAAAAACAAAATCCTCCCTCCACTCATCACAAAAGAAGTTTGAACAAATACACTGCCATACCCTTCCACTACAAAACCAATAATAGCTATGGACCAATCTTTCTTGGTCTAGATGGTTCAAGATGGGCATGGATGCCTAAATTAACTCAGAAGGAGCCCACTAATCTGTGGGTTCCTAACGCTTGTTATTGATGAAAGCAGGAAGGTGCTGGAGCAGTAGCACAAGAAGCTTGGTACATTGACTCAGGCTGCTCCAGGCACATGACAGGCACCAGAAGGGTCTTATCAAATTTCATACCAGGAGAAGGACCAAAAGTTACCTTTGGAAATGAAGAGAAAAGAGGGGAAACAAAAGGAACAGGTGAACTAAGGAAATCTGGACTTATGATCCAAAACATATCCTATGTCAAAGGCCTGAAATTCAATCTACTCAGCACAAGCCAATTATGTGATACTGGCTATATTGTGGAATTCTCAAAAGACACATGTTCGATCAAAAACATTCTCACTAAAGAAATCATACTCACAGGAAGGAGAAAGAAAGACATGTACATTGTAGATTGGAACACAGTCAAACAAGGAGTCTGTCTTATCTCAAAGGACAACTCAAGTCTATGCTGGGAATGGCACAACAAGCTAGGTCATCTCAACTTTAAAACAATCAACAAGCTCTCAAGGAAGAAACTGGTGGAAGGATTACCAGAACTGGATTACAAAAAGGACCATCTCTGCGGTGCTTGCCAAAAGGGAAAGCAAACAAAGACCCCATTCAAAACAAAAATGACAGCATCAACAACAAGGCCACTGAACCTTCTACACTTAGACTTGTTTGGACCAGTTGAGCCAACAAGCATAAGTGGGAAAAGGTACACTCTTGTGGTCGTTGATGACTACTCCAGATTCACATGGACCATCTTTATGAAGAATGAGACTGAAAACAGGCTTCCTAAACTGATAAAGCTGATTCAAAATGAGAAAAGTCTTCCGATTCAAACAATAAGATCAGACAGAGGAACTGAATTTGTTAATTTGGTCATCACTCACTTCTGCAGTAGTTTTGGAATCCAGCACCAACTCTCAGCAGCTCGAACTCCCCAACAGAATGGGGTTGCTGAAAGAAGAAATAGAACCTTGAAGGAAGCAGGAAGGACCACGATTGAAACTGCAAACTTACCAACAAGATACTGGGCAGAAGCCATTAATACCGCATGCTACACACAAAATAGAAGTCTAATACATTAGACTTATTCAGAGACTCCATATCTGATGAAGAAAGCCTAATATCAAATATTTCCATGTGTTTGGTAGCAAATGCTTCATACTAAACAATGGAAAGAACTATCTCAGACCTTTTGATGCAAAATCTGATGAAGGGATCTTTCTGGGATACTCTACAACATCAAGGGCTTTCAGAATTCTTAACAAAAGAAGTCTCATTGTAGAAGAATCAATTCATGTTGTTTTTGACAAAGAATCTCAAGAATAGAATGATGAAGGTAGCAGCCAGCTGACTTCACCAAGCATTGGCAATTCATGACAAATCAATGAACCTTGTCCAACACTACCTCAAGGAGAAGATGAGGAAGAAGAAAAAGAAAAAAGAGGAAGAAGAAGAAAAACAACCACAAATGCATGATCTCAGGTGGCTAAGCAAAACCCCCAATCTCAAGTTATTGGACACGTCAATCAAGGAGTACGAACCAGAGCTACTATTAAAAGGGAATCAATGTTCACTTGTTTTATCTCTCAAGTAGAACCAAAAACAAATGAAGAAGCTCTAAAGGATTCAGACTGGATACTCGCCATGCAGGAGGAACTAATGCAGTTTGAAAGAAACAAAGTCTGGTATCTAGTTCCTAGACCCCAACATCAAAATGTAATTGGAACAAAATGGTATTCAGGAGCAAAATGGATGAAGAAGGAATGATCATAAGAAACAAGGCAAGACTAGTTGCAAAAGGATACTGCCAAGAAGAAGGAATCAACTTTGATGAAACATTTGCACCAGTAGCCAGACTGGAGGCAATCAGAATTTTTCTAGCATAAGCATCCACAAAAACTTCCTAGTATATCAAATGGATGTCAAGAGTGCGTTTCTCAATGGAATGATAGAAGAAGAAGTCTATGTAGAACAACCACCTGGTTTTGAGCTTAAGAATGGAAAGGATGAAGTCTATCGTCTCAGAAAAGCCCTCTATGGACTCAAGCAGGCCCCTAGATCATGGTATGAAACTCTATCCATCTTTCTCCTACAAAATGGATTCTCAAAAGGAAAGGTAGACAAAACATTTTTCAAACTTCAAGATGGGCCAGACATTCTTCTTGTACAAATCTATTTTGATGATATAATCTTTGGATGCTCAAACCAAGTTCTCTGCATAAAGTTCTCTGCTCTCATGCAATCAAAGTTTGAAATGAGCATGATGGGAGAGCTAAATTACTTCCTGGGATTACAAGTGAAGCAAACTGCGGAGGGAACACTGATCAATCAGGCTAAGTACACCAGAGACCTAATTCTCATATTTGGGGTAGAAGGAAAAACGTCAGTAAGAATACCAACAAACACATCCCAAACAATGGGTTCCGATGAGGATGGCAAGAATGTTGATCCTACACTATACAGAGGTATAATTGGATCTCTGCTATACCTAACCGCAAGTAGACCAGATATCTCTTACTCGGTAGGAGTATGTGCAAGATATCAATCCCAATCCAAGGAAAGCCATCTTTTCACAGCAAAAAGAATTCTCAGATATCTAAAAGGAAACCCAAATTCTGGTATGTGGTATCCCAGCAATGGAAACTTTGAGCTACTTGGATACTCAGATCCAGACTTCGCCGGGTGCAAAACAGACAGAAAGAGTACTTCAGGAACCTGTCAAATGCTAGGAGGAAGACTGGTATCATGGTTCAGCAAGAAACAGAACTCCATTGCCACCAACACAGCTGAAGCTGAATACATTGCTGTGGGAAGTTGTTGTGCCCAAATCCTTTGGATGAAACAACAACTACTGGATTATGGAGTTGAGGCAAAGGAAATCAAGATTCTATGTGACAACACTAGTGCAATTACATCACTCACAATCCTGTCATGCACTCCAGAACCAAGCATATTGATATCAGACATCACTTCATCAGAGAGCATGTTGAAAAGAACGATATAAAGCTTGAGTATATTCCCACTGAAAACCAACTTGCTGATATTTTTACCCAGGCTCTAAGTGAAAACAGATTCAACACGCTTAGACAAGAACTTGGTATGATTGATAGCCACAGTTCATGAGCAAACAGACAAGTCTACTGATTATAAGCGTCTTACTTCTCTTGCGAAGCATCCTGTAATTGTACAGCGTCCTAAGAACGTAAGAGCACCCTGTAATCGGTAACTTATTCAGACAAAAGCACAGTCTAGAGCTGATACTCAGGGGGAATCACATTAAGGGGGAACCAGTCAACACAAAGAGCTTCTTCTACACCAAAAGAGCTACATAAAAAGGTATTCGTGATGATGCCAAAAATGGGGAAGCAAGAAAGAAAAGCAACTCAGTAAGAAAGAAAGAAACGCGACTCAACAAGAAATCAATCTGCAAAAAGAAGCATGAACCAAAGTGGTACTTTCTAAAACATTTACTTTCTTTGTTAGTTTTGACATCATCAAAAAGGAGGAAATTGTTAGACCCCTCTAAGATTTTGATGATGCATAGTTTATAGACAAAAACACTTGATCATAAACTCTGAAGAAGAAGTGCCAGTAAAAAAGAAAAGAATCATAGGTAGTCAGTGACAGAAACCAAGGTATTCTGATCCCAACAGAATAGATCGAAAAAGTCGTATTGCAACAGAAAGTCTCGAGGTATTCTGTTAGGATCAGAGAACCTCAGTAACAGAGAACCTCAGGATCAGAGAACCTCAATAACAGAGAACCTCAGGATCAGAGAACCTCAGTAACAGAGAACCTCAAGATCAGAGAACCTCAGCAACAGAGAACCTCAATACTGACATCAAAGAACCTCAGTAACGACAACAGAGAACCTCAAATGCCGACAACAGAGAACCTCAACATTAAACAACAGAAAGCCTCAGAGTTACACCAGAAAAGCTCGAAACTGCAACAGAAAAGCTAAAGGCATTCTGGACATTTTTAGAGTCACGAGACTATATACAAGTGGAACTGTAGAATATTTCAGAGACAACCCATACTCTTATACACAAGTGGAACTGCAGAATATTTCAGAGACAACCCATACTTCTATATGCAAGTTGACTGAAAGATGTTTTGCTTTATAGAGTCAACCCATACGATCACATACAACTGGAAGCATGGACTCAAACAAGAAAACAAAACTAGCAACACAGGCTACTCCAATCAAAACAAAAGGAGGACATACTGAAGATCAAGTGGATGCTTCAACGATCAAGATTGAATCTCCTCAGCCAACGGGAGATATTTAACAAACTCAAAGTCTATAAATAATCAAGGAATGTGACGAAGAAGATTCAGCAAGCTTAAGTGCAAACGAAGAAATCACACTCAGAATATCCTGCAAAAGATAAAGTGCTAATCCATCACTTTACTCTTGGCTCGTTCACATTTCTTTAAGCTCTTAGACTAGTTCACAATGAAATATTCATACTAGAGCTTAGAATAGTTGGTGGAAAAGTTGTAACACCTTTGGAAAGAATTTGTGCTGCAAATCCAAAGAGTGGGTAGAATAGGACATGAGTAACTTTTGAATCAGACTGATTCATTAGTGAAAAACCTAGAGGCTAGAGTAACTTGGAGTGGTGTGTACTCCTAGTGAAAACCTGATAGTTTACACCTGTGATCAAGGGTAAACTAGTCACTAAGTCCATTGGTCAAATAGCTTAGTGGAAATCCATCTATAGGGTGGGACTGGATGTAAGAGGATTACACCACCTCCGAACGAGGATACATCTGTGCGTCATAACATTTAAAGCCACTAACCATCAACAAAAAGCCTCAAAAAATTTCCAGAAAACAGTTCCTACTCAAAAGTCAGTCTTCACCAAACTTCCGGTGTGTTTGTCCAAAAAGATAAAAACTTCCGTTGCCAATCCTAAACCTCTCAAAAGGTTCCTAGGATTATACTCATTCAGAGGGGAGTGAACACTTTATCAATTACATAATTTCCCTTTTTCGAAAAAAAGTTGCATCACTCTCTTTTGTCCTAATGTTAGGGAGATAGAGGTAGTATTACCAAGTACTACATAGTAATCATAGTTTGAAAATGAATAGAGATAACTTATAAAGAGCATGGAAGGAAACAACCATTTCTTATAATTAGTTAAGCCTATATAGTAAAATGTACCACATTAGTAAGTACTTTTAAAAAATATATCAAACCGATCATTGAACCGGTTTTTGACTTGTTATAGCATGTTATGTTTTGAAAGAACTATGAAATTTAAAAATCAAACAAAATAGAATTTTTTTTTAAAAAAGTAAGAATGTCAAAACATATATTTTCCGGGTATGGAGTTATTTGTATATTCTACATCTTTTAAAAGCTTTACATTTTAATTTTAATTTTTTTAACATTTTATTTTTATTTTTTTCATACTCCATGTTTTTGTTGGGGTAATTATTTGAATAATTATTATAGAAATTATAGTTCAATAAAGGTTCTAAAATTATAACTGTATAATAGCAAATAATTTGTTTGGTTGTAAACGTTTAATATTGAGCACAATGAACGTCAAAATTAGATGTTTGTATTCCGCCCAAATCACAACTTGCATGGTCAACCCATTTAATCCACAAACCGTGCATGTTGACCCACAAAACCGGTGAGTTAATCGGGTTTTAAAAATGATAACTCTAAGACACCATGAAACGAGCTAGCCCGATGGATTTCGATTGATTTTGAAAGATGTATCTATAATCAAGTGAATTCTTTTAAAATGTGATTGATGAGTTCACATGCAATTCGGTTGATAAAACAATCGGTTATTTATTATATGTATTGTTTAGAACAACATATGTATATGATAATAGAGGATGATATATATTATACATATAAAGTATATTGAAATATATACGAGTGGAGTTTTGGAAGTTGAATAGTTTTTCTCTTATGGTGTTGCCACATATCACTTTTTTATAAAGGATGTCGCCACAAGTTAAAAAATCATTTAAAGAGCTCTCTAAGAATTTGCTTTGTTATTATATACAGAGTATTATATATTATATTATATAGATTATTATATAGATAGCTTCATTCTTTTTGAAGGATATAAGTACACTTTTGTCAATTCATAAATGAAAACACTTCCAAACAAGGCATTTTTATTGGGAAAAAGTACAATTATACTCATGTAGTATAAGTGTGAGAACAAGTATATCCTTATTCTATTTTCCGGAACAAATATACTCTTGAAGTATATGTGAAAGTGCATATATACTGCTGAACTTTTAAAAAGTGCAAAAATACCCTTCATGTTCTTATCAAAGAGAAAATGTACCCTTATTGACTTTAAATTGATAAAATAAATTTCAAAAAACACCAAAAATAAATTATGAATTTGAAATTAATTTTTTTTAAAAATGTACTTGTTTACAATTCTCCCTTTTATTTGTTTATATCATAAATTAATATTTTTAGTATAAAATATTGTTTCAAAACTTTACTACGTATACATTTTATATTCTTTCTAAAAATTTTTAACTATGTGTTGCAATGTAAAAAATATATTATTTTTTTTTGCATTTTTTGCACTATAAAACTACATATTTTGTATGAGAATAGTCCAAGTTTACAAAATAATGAATTTTATTTTATTAAGGGTAAACAAAGTCAAAGAATGATATTTCAAAAAATGTAATAATGTGTTCAAAATTTCACAATAAGACTAAAATTAATATTTATGAATTTGAAGTGCTTCATTGACAAAGGAAAAAATAATCTTGCAATTTAAAATTAAAGAGTTAATATTTTAACATAATAACAAATCTTTATTTTTAAATTTCGAATTTATAATTTATTTTTATCGTTTTTGAAATTTATTTTCCCAATACGAGTAAATTTGCTCCTTCATAAGAATAGCTTAGGGGTATATATTTACTTTGACATATACTTCATGAATATATTTGTTCCGAAAAATAAAAGAGTGATATATTTGTACTCGCGGTCTACTATAAGTATACTTACTTTCCGAAAAATATATTAGTTGCTTACAAGTTACACCTCCGAACACTTGCAATACTCACATGTCTCCACACTCCCTCCAAACAGCCCCTAAGCCTTTATGTAGGCCAAGGCATCCGTCCCATAGGGGGAGGGAAGACCAATGAAGAACATTCACATCCTCCAAAAGATGGCCACTTTATCACTGTCATCTTCTCTTTCCCTCGAAGCACTTGCTCCAAACTCAATTTTCTATTCCCTCACAAAACGCCGCCAAGTCGGGAGTACCATCTTGGTATTACACCACTCGAGCTTAGCTGCGTCAAGGCTAAGATATTTCAGGCGTATCTCCACAGCTTCATCCGCCTCCTTCACCGGTCTCCCCGATACAGATTCCTCCCACGCAGCACACGTGGAATCTCTTGCTGAGGCTGAAAGTAGTGCGCCGAGGGAGAAAGTCATTCTACCTACTCACGAGTCGTCTGAGAGTCTCCTCAGAATTCGCCACACGGTATCTTTATTTCATCCATTTCAATAAATTTGAATAGAGATGGAGTCCCGAGTCTCTATATTTTCTCAGTACTAGTGTAATAATATGAAATGAATCTAGTAACAGATAGGGATTTTCTTGTTTAGTGCATGGCGTAATATTATACAATAATAAACCTTGAGGTTCTTCTATAAAATCTTTCTTGTTTGATACCTGGAAATCTCAAGGAGTGTAAATATGTCCAGTGTCAAGCCATTTCATCTGTGCAACTAACTGTAACATGAACTTTGTTTTTCTGATAGTTTTATATTCAATTCAACCTATTGTGGTTGAGAATTTTCTCAAATAAAGCAAGTGTAGGCCAAGAACCCATATCCTGAATCCTAAACCATACCCTGGTTTGGCATCTCCAGCTGAACACTCAATTACCTACTTAATGTATTGGTACAGTGTGCTCATGTGATGGCCATGGCTGTTCAAAAGATCTATCCAAATGCAAAAGTAACCATTGGTCCTTGGATCGAGAATGGGTTTTATTATGATTTTGATATGGAGCCTCTGACTAATGGGGACCTCAAGAGGATAAAGCAGGAGATGGTGAGTTGACCTAATTTCTATTCGTTTTCTATTTTTTGAGACGGATATGGTAGACGAGCTGTTGAGCACATGTAAGATCACCTTCATGGACCAGGTTTCTATAATCTAGATACTGATTTATATGATGTCATTTGTAGGATCGTATAATCAGAAGAAACATGCCTGTCATTAGGGAAGAAGTAACTAGAGCTGAAGCCCAGAAAAGAATAATGGCTATAAGTGAACCTTACAAGATGGAGATTTTGGATAGTATTAAGGAGGATCCTATAACCATTTATCATATTGGTATGGCACACCATTATTTAACGTTTAAACATATTATGAACTGCATTTCTCACAACTTCTGCCTACCATGTTAACTTGTGTTTCATCATGCTTGCTTTTTGTAATGAGTTGTTAGATTATGCAGTGATCCATTTCCTGTGAATTGACCATTTTGTTTTTTATCGCTTTTTTATATTTAAACTCTCCATAACTGAAGTTGTAAAGGAGATATTTCATTTAGTGGCCAGTGACAATCTCTTGAATCTCGACCCTTTACCTATGTGTTCAAATATTGGATATAATCTCTTCAAAAAATGCAGTGGTTATGTGCTTGTATACATATATCCTTTTCTATCTACACGGTGAAGGAGAGAGCCATGTCATATCTGCTACTTTCTTCAATAAAAGTTTATGCATTTCATAAAGGATACCCGAGTTAACTCCTGAAATCTATCTTTGCAGTTCTTATGCTTTGATAAAATCAAGTTCTGAATCATGGGTGAGGGACATCTGTCTTTCTTTTATGAAGTGCACAGAACAGTCACATTATCGACAAGCTAATAATGATGATTCAACAAACGGTAACATACAAGTTAGTGGGTCACAAGATGTTGTAGTGAAAGTTGGTATGATAGGTGAATTACCCAAACCATAGGATCAGTGGATTCCAGCGACCAGCAGCGGCGGCAGGGGCAGAACGGCTGCCGGAGCAGATCAGTGGCGGCTGGAGGCTGGTGGCAGCAAGGCTGGGAAGGTGGCTGGGGACTGGGGTATAATTGACCAAACACCTATAATTAGTCCTATTTAGGGAATTTAAAATAATATAATCCTATTTGTGAATTTAGGGTATGTTTTACTCATATTTAGGTAATTCACTCTATTTTCTATTTCAAAACTTCATTTTTCTGCAACTCTTTCAATTCTTAGATGGGTACCAATATGGTGTCACTTGCCGATGAGTTGCTAAGTGATCCATATGATCTTCTCAATATCCTTCATTATCTTGCATGTCATAAATCATAATGAGCAAATTTTCTTATCTTATTAGCATCTTCTTGTATAGCTGTGTTGGCTTCATATACCCTACTTACTTCTCTATCAATTTTTTATCATTTAAACACATAATATGTACTTTCAATTTTCACCGCCCCCTTTATTATCTCTTGTTCTTACTTGGTATAACTTTTAAGAAAGCAGGAACTGTGTGGTTGATGTTTCATTTGAACATAAAGAAATAATGTCAACAACTTATTGCTTTCCTTGAAAGATTATTTTGACACAGATAGAAAAGGAAATAATGAGGAAAAGATTGGGGTGGAGGGATTATTAGTTATGTATATGACATCACGTGGATGCATTTAAGCATTTACTGGCCCCATTTGTAGTCAGTGTGCATTTGACAGTCGATTAAACAGCTCATCTCTGGAGTCACTGCATTAGTACATGCGTAAGAGTTGAAACACAAGAAAAAATGAAGGTTAATGACTAAATTTAATGATATAGACAAGTTTATATGGCAGTCTCGTAATTTTTCCATTGTATAATACATTAATATTGTCAACTAGTCTAATGTGGCCTACTGACACTCGGGTCATATTTAAAATGAATTCTTAGTAAAGAGTTTTGTTCCTAGCTGCAACAGTCCTCACGTAAATATCAAGTAAAAAGAGTCTTTCTTTATTATTTAAATTGCAAACTTCTAGGAACCACAAAATCTTCAGATAATGCAAGTCCTAGATTTTGTGGTAACCCATCATAAGGCTTTGCTATCACCGTAAAAGCAAGATGTGCAAAGATTCGATCCACTTTATGATTATGGAGTGCTTGTTGTTTTCAGTTGCTATAGCTCCATTTCTGCTATGTGATCAAATACATACTAGGAATGTCAGGGCTGATTTTTTTCTTTTCATCCGGACCTCCACTAATGGTGAAGTTATTCCAGTTCCTGAGGAACCTGAGTCCTTATTATATGTTGATACCAGGTACTCTTTTGGATGACTATTGTTACAAAAAGTGAACTCTATAGCTGCACTCATTAATGACCAAACTTTAAGTAACAATGACTAAGTATTGAACTTGGAGACAAAAGTCACTTCTCTTAAATTTCGTGCAGAGTTCATTTGTTTCATTTTCATTGCTTCTCGCAACATGATGTATATCTTCCTTATGAGTTATGAAAACCCTGTATGGTACTTGGTACAAGCTTCTCACAAACGTTGTCCTTTTTGGCCTTTTAATACTCACAACATGGTGCACTTCTTTTAGGTCATGAATGGTGGGATCTTTGTGCTGGGCCTCATGTTGAATCTACTGGCAATATTGACAGGAACGCTTTTGAACTTGAATCTGTTGCTGGTGCTTACTGGAGAGGAGATGTAAGCAAGCCAGTGCTCCAAAGGATTTATGGTACAGCATGGGAGACTGAAGACCAATTAAAAGCATATACTCATTTCAAAGAGGAAGCTAAGCGAAGGGATCACCGCCGACTTGGCCAAGATCTTGATCTCTTCTCTATTCAGGTACTGAGGAGTAATGTCATGCAATGATTGGTGAATAGTAACAGTTATCATGAACCACTATTACCACTGATATATACCTTCCTTATCTGCACTAGTTTTGATAGAGACAAAGGAAATCAAGGAAAATCAGCAAAGTAAAGGCAGACAATCAATAAACAGATTTCAGGGCTCAGATTGACTCTGGGGATCAGATACATATATACTAATTCATATAATTCTTCGATCAACTTACTAGCTTAGCTACCTTATTTACACAATGTGTAGAATACAAAATTTTCACATCATTTGCAATGGAGCCAAAGAGTCACTATTTTTTGGCTTAGGAATATGATGAAATAAAGAAAAATGGCTCACTAAACTGTCTACGCCTCTTTGTTATGAAGTAACAATCAGTCCATTCAATTTTTCGACGTGATTTTCACTATGGGTCATCTTGAAACAGTCTCTCTATGCTATAGTACAGAGGTAAGGCTGCGTACATCCAACCTCCCTTTACCCCACCGTAGGTGGGAGCCCTTTGCGGCACTGGGGTAATTATGATGATTATGATGTAGAATACAAACTTCCTTTAGCACATAAAGCATTGAGAGGTTAGTTCTATTGCACTCATTGAAGTTGGGCAGCTCTAGGCTGTTGAGCAAGTAATCTTGTTGCGGAATACCTTTTGATATTTCACATCTTTCTTTCTTTTTCTAATTTATGTTTCTTCATTTTCATGTAATTTCATATAGTATAAGCTTCTTTCTTGATTATTATCCCCCTTGCCTCTTTGTTAAATTGTCCTGAAACAAATTGTTCTTTCTCAAATGTCTTGCTCAACACCCCAACCGACTCCAAGGAGTCCGAAATTGTATTGATATCTCAAAATCTTTTATGATCTAGGCTATTGGAAGTTCTTATATATATTCTACAAACTCTATTCATCTAAAAGTCGAGCCTATCAAATATTGGGAGATGATCGGTTAACCTTTGTAGTTTTGATAGCATTTAGGTCTATCATTGGATGCAATTATAGAAAACATGCAATTTACAGTCAAAATCTTTTTAATGGATGTTGATGTTGGACTATAGATATAGAATTTGCTGATACCGAAGTAATGAATATTGCTTTCTGAGATCCAACTCTGAGGCCTCCTCTATAGAAGAGTCTAGACAAAGAAAAGTCTAGACACCAGTTACAAAATTAATTAGAGTTGTCAGTTACAAAATATTTGTATTTAATATTATTATTAGTAACCTACCTTATTGATCCCTAGAATATTGTATAAATAGCAAATCATTTCATGGAATAAATCAAGTTCTTCGGTCTCAACTCTTCCTTATTCTAAATTCCATTATGGTATCAGAGCTACTAGAGGCCTAATCGGCCTATTCTCTTCATCGAACTATTCTACCAGCATCACCTTTCTCTTCCCACCTCTGCCCATGGCTAATGAAGATAACAAAGACAAAAATCCAGAAGACGTTCATGATAACACAACATCATCTCTCTCCGTCAATAATCCCCTAGCCCCGGATGACCTTATTATGCTCAGCCCTAACCAATTCCCAGAAAAACTAGATGGATCAAATTACCTTGTATGGAGAGACCAAGTAATGGACCTTCTGTTCGGGTCTCATCTGGATCAGTATATTGATGAAAAAATCGGTCCTCCTCCGGAAAGTGAAGCTGCCAACCTTCTGCGATGGAAGAGACAGGATCATGTGGTGCGGCACACTCTTATATCTTCTCTCAGTTTTGCTTGCAAACCGCTAGTTGGGTCTGCAAAGACCTCCGCCTCCGTCTGGAAGGCATTGGAATGCCTATACGGGACCCAATCAGCTTCCAAAATTCGAAGCCTGAAAGACCAGTTCCGCCATGCTAAACAGGGGTCGCAACCTGTAGCATAACATCTTCATCACCTTCGCACCCCCGCGGATGAACTGGCCATGGCCGGTCGACTTATTGACGATGAAGATTTTGGCATTCAAACCCTGGAGGATCTTCGTCCCGAGTTTGAATCGATAGAAAATTCCATCAGCCCAGATGACACTAATTTTGAAGAACTCCACTCCTTACTGGTCAGATTCGAAGACAAGTTGCGAAGGAGGGGAAGGTTTTGAATTCTGGCGCTGTTGTTACTGTGAACGCAGCGACTGTCGAAAGAAAAGAGGAAGAAGAGAAGTCGGTCGCAATGATGGTTCGCAGGATTCCAGAACAAAATGAGTCTATATTAGGCCCAGGTCCATCAGCCCAGTTTCAGAATCTAACCAACAGGCCCAATACCCAGAACAATTTTTTTTTCAAAAATCAGAATCGAGGCCCACGTCCCAGCAACTTCTACAATTCAAATCGACGTGGAAATAGTAATCCCGGGGCAGGCGTACCAATTTTGTGGGAAATACCTGTTCGGGTGCTGTTATATGTCAAATTTGTGGCAAACCGAACCATCTCGCTATCAACTGTTGGCACATATTTGAACAAAAAAATTATCCCCCCAGGCCAATACTGCCACGACCAGGAGAAGCGGATGCTTACTTGACTCGGGAGCTACTAATCATGTCACCAATAATTTAAACAATCTTACTCTGATGTTCGATTATACCGGCACAGACTTCCTCATTATTGGTCACGGTAAAAGTCTTGAAATTACACAAGTTGGGAATATGACCCTCCATTCTCTCTCCTTACCTAGTACTCTTTTTGTTCCTTCTATTCATACTAATTTATTTTCAATTACCAAATTATGTCGTGACAATGATGTACTAATCGAGTTTCATCCTTCTTTTTGTCTTATCAAGGACCGGAAAACGGGAGCAATTTTGTTGCGTGGTATGAATAAAGGTGACGTCTACAATTTGCCTGATGTTCCTGTTCCCTCATCACCATGTGTAAACATTACTACAAAATTTTCTCTAAATAAATGGCATTATCGTTTAGGACATCCTGCCCTTCCTATCACTCAAAAAATACTTCCTCATTAGGTATTTCCTTTAAAGATGTTAGTAAGGATTTGTCCTTGTGCACTTCATAAGCGAGTAATAAAAGCCACAAGTTACCTTTTGCTAAATCTTCCCTTTCAAGTTCGGGTCCCCTCGATTTAATTTATACAGATGTTTGGGGTCCTTCACGCATTAATTCCGTGGACGGTTTCCATTATTATGTTATTTTTGTTGATCACCACACAAAATACATTTGGTTTTACACTATCACCCGCAAGTCCGAGGTAACATCAATTTTTCAACAATTTAAGAAAATTGTAGAAAACTTTTTTCAAAAATCTATTAAAATGGTATTACTCACTTACTGACTCCTCCATATACCCCTGAGCATAACGGCTTCGCTGAACGCCGACATCGTCATATTGTAGAAACAAGGATCACTTTACTTCACCACTCCTCTATGCCAATAAAATATTGGTCGTACGCCTTTTTAACTTTTGTATATCTAATTAATAGGCCACCAACAACATCTCTAAGTTTTTGTACTCCCTATGAATAACTTTTTCAAAAACCTTCCAATTACACAAAACTTGCTGTTTTCGGATGTCGATGTTTTCCGTGGCTCTGTCCTTATGCAGCTCATAAGTTGGAACCACGGTCCAGACCTTGTATTTTCATTGGGTATTGCGATCAACAAAGCGCTTATTGCTGTCTTGATCCTACTACTAATCGCATCTTCATTAGTCGGAATGTGGTGTTCAATGAGTCTGTCTTCCCTTTCTCTAACAATCCAACACCAGTTATAGATCTGTCCTCCGAAATTGACAATTGACTTCAGCCTCCTATCTCTTATCTTCCTATCTCAGGTACATCACTAGCAACGGCGTCTCCTACTACTCATACCCCAACGTTACAAGACTCCCCTAACCCCGCTCCATTAGACCTTCATACGACTCATAACAGTCCACCCACTTCTAACCCACCGGTCCTCATCTTGGTTTTAAAAGGCACGAGGCGCCTTGAAGCGATTTCTTTGATTTACCCGAGGCGCGAGGCGCTAGGCGGTGAGGAGCGCGCCTCACGGATCTCAGCCACATTTCTTTGGTTAAATATATTTTTAGTACTTTTTCATAAAGCACTCTTCTCAAAAATACTTCAAACTATTAAACAATCTTAATAAACATCATATTTCGATTCATGTCATGTGATGTGACTAAGTGATACTGTTGGCCGTCATGCGCCTACCACAGCACCCTCCTCCTTTATCCTGGCTTGGGACAGGCATGATGCAAAAAAAATGATCTCATGATGGAGTTTTAATAAACATCACAAGAGAAACAAAATATTAATTAAAGACAATAACACAGAAGAAAGAAATATATGTTTAAAGGCATAATTGCCAAAAGTCAAGTCACAAAACTCAGTCTTAAAACTTCAAAACATAATTAGCTTATATAAAACTTTTAATAGTAATTTAAATAATTAATGTAATAAACTGTGATAAATTAATAGTCATTTTGTGATAAATTAAATAATTAACTTATAAAACTGTTAATATTAATTTAAATAATTAATGTAATAAACTGTGATAAATTAATAGTCATTCTGTGATAAATTAAATCATTAAGTTATATAAAAACTGTTAATAGTAATTTCAATAATTAATGTAATAAACTGTTATATAAAAATTTGTAAAAAATGTTAATAATAATATCTATCAAAACTTATATATAGCGAAAGATAATACTACATATGTATCAGTTATCTAACTTTTTATTTAAATAATTTTAATATTTTTATAAATATAAGAACTTAAAATAAAAAAGAATAAATAGCAGAAGATAAAAAAAAGACTTACCTCGCAGAAGTCGGAATAATACCGGCGCAAGACAGGAAGACAAAACGCAGAAGGGAATTGCAAGACCAGCGCAAGTCCATGAGGCGTCAAAGGCGCTCGCCTCTCAGAAGCGCAAAAGGCGCTAATAAGCGCAAAAGGCGCTCGCCTCTGAGACTTTGAGCCGTCTGGGTAAGTTAAAGGCGATAAACCCTTCGCCTGCAAGCGCCTAGCGCCTTTGCGCGCCTTAGGAGCGCTTTTTTAAACTAAGGTCCTCATCACTTATCACCGCCGGCCCAAACAAAACCCAACTGCCCCATCCTTACCTAATGCACCCAACACCACCCCATCAACCATCACTCCCACTACAAATAATCCCATATCTACCTTGGGTCACCATCATGATCCAAAAACCTTTCCGCCCAAACGTACCCACCCAATGACCCTTCGTTCTCGTAAACAAGCTAATATTGTCACTCACTCATCATTACCTCATCATATTATTCCTACTTGTGCTTCTCAAGCTTTACAGGTTCCTGAATGGAGGAAGCTATGTTTGTGGAATTTGACGCCTTGGTTCAACAAGGGACATGGGAACTTGTACCCGCTCATCCCGATCAGAACATTGTTGGATGCAAATGGGTTTATACAGTGAAATATAAGCTTGATGGTTCCTTGGTCGTTTCAAAGCTCGATCGGTGGTTAAGGGCTTTCAACAGCGGCCGAGGATTAATTACTCTGAGACCTTAAGTCTCGTCATCAAGCCAGTTACTATTTGGGTTGGTCTGACCATTGCCCTTTCAAATGGCTGACACATAAACCAACTAGATGTTAACAATGCATTCCTACACGGGGCTCTTCAAGAGGAGGTTTACATGAAACAACCCCTGGTTTCAATGATGGCTCTGGAAGAGTGTCGTCTTAGGAAATCCATCTATGGTCTCAAACAAGCGCCCCGAGTGTGGTACCAATCTCTCAGTGGATTTCTTTTATCCTTTGGTTTTCATCAATCAGTTTCTGATGCCAGTCTCTTCATCTTTTCTTCTCATCCCTCTTATATCTATGTGTTGGTATATGTGGATGAAATTATTGTCACGGGCTCTACACCAGACTTGATTCATCGGACTATTGACTTGTTTGCACAAAAATTCTCCATCAATGATTTAGGATCGTTACATTACTTTTTGGGCATACATGTCACCCCTACATCAAATGGACTCTTTCTTGATCAACACAAGTACATTACATATTTATTACAGGTGTTGCAGATGCACGAGGCGAATCCAATATCCACACCCTTAGCTTCCTCCGCTTCCTTGACTCTGTTTGATAGTTCGGGTTCTTGTGATGCCACCCTCTATCGTCAAGTTATTGGATCACTTCAGTATTTAAGCCTCACTCGACCTGACACTGCCTTTGCCATCAACAAGCTAGCCCAGTTTATGCACAAACCCACGGTGAATCATTGGCAGCTCATGAAACGTCTCTTGCGGTATCTTCAAGGAACAACCTCTCATGGTTTATATCTCCGTCGGAGTTCTCAACTTTCTTTGTGTGCTTATGCTGATGTAGACTGGACGAGAAATCCAGATGACCGATCCTCTACTAGTGCCTATGCCATTTTTCTCGGAGAATCACTTATTTCATGGAAGTCATCCAAGCAACGCACAATTGCAAAATCCTCTACCGAAGTAGAGTATTGGGCCCTATCCATTGCTGCATCTGAAACTCTTTGGATCGAGTCACTTCTTCATGAACTTTGACATTCCTTTTCTTCTCCCCCAGTTCTTCTATGTGATAATAAAGGTGCTACCACCTCTTCCACCAATCCGGTATTCCTTTTTCGAATGAAACATGTTGCCATAGATTTCCATTTTGTCTGTCAACATGTGCAACGTGGTCTTCTTCGAGTTCTTCATATCCCTCTCATGATCAACTAGCTGACATTCTCACCAAGCCACTTTCACGGCAGCTATTTGTTCTTCTACGTGACAAGCTCAGGATTCTTAACACCGATAGAATACCTGGCTTGCGGGGCATATAGAAGAGTCTAGACAAAGAAAAGTCTAGACACCAGTTACAAAATTAATTAGAGTTGTCAGTTACAAAATATTTGTATTTAATATTATTATTAGTAACCTACCTTATTGATCCCTAGAATATTGTATAAATAGCAAATCATTTCATGGAATAAATCGAGTTCTTCAGTCTCAACTCTTCCTTATTCTAAATTCCATTGCCTCAATCGACACCAAAACCAGTGCCCTAGACCTCAGAAACTGATGCCTCCATTAGCGATGCTGCCAATGTTATGGCTGTCACCGATGCAAAAGCTATTGCCATGGCGTTAACGCCACCACTATTCCCAAGGATTCCATGACCCCCCCCCCCCCAGTCCGAGCATGATTTGATCATATTCTGTTCTATCATTTGCAATGGAGCCAAAGACTCACTACCTTTTGGCTTGGGAATATGATGGAATAAAGCAAAGTGACTCACTAAACTGTCTGCGCTTCTTTGTTGTGAAGAAGCAGTCAGTCCATGCAAATTGCGACGCAATTTTCACTGTGTCATCCAGAAACAGTCTCTTTGTGCTTTAGTACAAGGATAAGACTGTGTATGTTAGGGTTAGGGCACGCACATACACAAAAACTGAAAAACTAGAAGAGAACGAAAAAAACGACACGAATTTAACGTGGTTCAGCTGGTAGATGTTTCTGACCTAATCCACGGAGGCAACTAGTGTTTTCTTTTCTTATTGAGATGATGAATGATACAATTAATTGTTTACAAGTGCAGGAGTCAATATATATAGGCTAACTATTAGGGTAAACACTTGATCAACTTCTGGGCCTGACTGCCTCCAAAGAAACATGCCCAACTAGGCTGGCTGCACACTTAATTAGGGCCGGCTGCTGCTCTTTGTTTAATTGGCTCCCAGATCTGAGTGGGCCGAAGCCTACAGCCCAACAATCTCCCACTTGGAGGCTTCAAAACACGATTAACTGCACTTCACTCCTCTGTACTTCTGTAAACTTCATCCGTAGTTTAGCTCCTCCTAGTTGCCACCTGCCTTCTCAACATTATTCGTGAAGGGCAGCTGAAGTTACATAGAACTTCTGCTTGTCCAGCGTCATAGATCTAGTGAACATATCTGCCGGATTCTTTGCACCTGAGATGTTCTTCAAGTTCATTGTTCCTCCACTGATCAACCCTCTAACAAGGTGATATCTCATCCCAATGTGCTTCGTTTTCCCATGATAGACCGGATTCTTGGCAAGTTTCACTGCACTCTCATTATCACAGTGTAACGAGTAATCTGTTTGCTTTTTGCCTAACTCTTCAAGGAAGTTCCTCAACCAAACCAACTCTTTACTGGCTTCAGCATCTGCCATGTACTCTGCTTCGGTTGTTCGGTTGTTGAAAGAGCTACACTTTTCTTAAGTTTGGACATCCAACTAACTGCAGTTCCTCCCACTGTGAAAATGTGCCCTGTAGTGCTTTTAAATGTCTCTTTGCATCCACCCAAATCAGCATCAGAATACCCTCTCAAAATTATGTCTTTACCTCTGAAACATAACCCCATCTTTGTATTACCCTTCAAATACCTAAGCATCTATTTGACTGTTTCCCAATGTTCTCTCCCTGGTTTTGACATGAAGCGACTAACAACCCCGACTGCATGAGCAATATCTGGTCTCGTGCACACCATAGCATACATGAGGCTACCAACCGCAGATGCAAAATGAACTTTAGCCATTTCTGCCTTCTCTTCTTCTGTTCGTGGAGATTGGTCTTTGGTAAGCTTGAAGTGACTTCCCAAAGGCGTGTTTCTCGGTGTAGTCTTCCCACCATTCATATTGAATTTCTCCAACACTTTTCCAATGTACTTCTCCTGGGATAGTGTTAAAGAACCATTCTCGTTGTTTCTGACTATGCTCATCCCGAGTATCTGTTTGGCTGGACCCAAATCTTTCATTTCAATTTCTTGAGACATTTGTTTCTTTAACCTGCTGATCTCTTTCATATCAGCACCAGCTATCAACATATCATCTAAATAGAGAAGTAGAATGATATATGAACTCTTGAACCTCTTCACGTAACATCAATGGTCCATCTCACATCTTCTGTACCCTGTGCTTATCATGAAGTTATCAAACTTTAGAGGGAGAACTATCAAATAAGCCCTCGAACTTCCATAAAAAGTGCAAATAAGCCCTTTTATAGGAGGCTTTGTCCGGCTATCACCATTTGGGACGATTTTCGGTGGAATTTTTTGATGAATTTTTGTTAGAATCTTCTTCATTAAGTATAGTTTACTCATACCAAATTTCATCTAAAAATTCAATCGAGAAGGCAGTCAAATAATTTTCTGGAATATACTGCATTGCCTAACTGCGCAGTTATATTCAAAAATTCATTTGACTGCCTTCCCGATTGAATTTTTAGCTGAAATTTGGTATGCGTAAACTAGACTTAATGAAGAAGATGCTAAAAAAATATCATCAAAAAATTCTACCCAAGGTTTTGAAAGGCGAAATCGGGCCTCAAGGCGTAAGGGGGTAGCCTTCCGAGGCGTAAGCCTCGAGGCGTAACGAGGCGTAAGCCCCGAAATTTAATTGGTTAAGTGTTGCTACAAACCTATGGCACATTGGAAAGTATAGATAATTCATAACAATAGTGTAGCTAAACAAAATCACTGAGTAAAAAGAAAATAACTACTCCTAAAATATTCAACTCAAAATAACTTAAAACTGAAATACCAAAGTCAAAATTTAAAGAACATAAAACATTAAAATTCTAAGACAAGAACATAAAACTGATAAAAGCTTGAGTGAAGTAAACTACTAAAGTACGTAGTATTAATTTTTTAACAAATAAATTAGTATTTAGAAGGCTGAGACGCTGACTCCGCTGAGGTCCTGCGCAGCTCGTCTTCAACTTCCCGTTTCTTGTTCGTTGCTATCGTAGTATTAAGTGGACCGGCGATTGGAATTGGGAAGACAGGAGGACCTAGGGCTGTGGCTAAGTGATAAACGATCCAGGTAATTTGTATTTTAGGATGTAAAAAATAAATCCAGGCCCCCCACTAATTAAAAAAAAAAGCCCAAAGTTGCGTCAAAAAAGAGGCGTACGCCTCTTGAACGCCCTGCGCATTTACGGCAGATGCACCGCCTCGTCAACAAAGGGCGTAAGCCTTGTTCCGGAAAGTGAAAGCTTAAGCCCTACATGCGTTAACAGAACGCATTTGCGCATTTGCGCCTCTGGTGCGTAAAGGCTAAACGCCTTTGAAAACCATGATTCTACCTGAAACCGCCTCAAATGGCGACGGCCGGACAGAGCCTCCTATAAAAGGGCTTATTTGCACTTTTTACGAAAGTTCGAGGGCTTATTTGGTAGTTTTCCCAACTTTAGATACCACTGTCTCGGAGCTTGTTTCAGACCATATAAGCCTCGTTTTAGTTTGTAGACCAGATTTTCTTTACCAGCAACTTGAAATCCTTCCGGCTGTGCCATGTAGATATTCTTATCAAGATCGCCATGTAGAAATGCTGTCCTAACATCTAGTTGCTCTAGATGTAAGCCCTCTATACAGATACAATGCTTAGAACCAATCTGATGGTGGTCATTCTGACCACAGCAGAAAAGATCTCATTATAATCCTACTCCCTTTTTCTGCTGAAAGCCTTTTACCACTAAATGGGCTTTGTACCGTTTTGACCCATCAGGTTCATCCTTGATTCTGAATACCCATTTATTTTGAAGTGCCTTTTTGCCTAGCGGAAGCTTAAGAACCCATGTCTTGTTCTTGTGTAAAGCACCCTTTTCTTCCTTCATAGTCTGCTCCCACTGAAATGAATCATTCTGCTTTACTGCTTCGAGGTAACTTTCTGGTTCTCCGTTTTCAGTCAAAAGAAGGTAATTGACTGATGGACTGAATCTTTGTGGAGGTTTAGTGACTCTAGAGGATCTCCTGACCCACTGTGTTTCAACTGGCTGCGGCTGCACGGGTGAATGTGCTCCTTCATTTTCTGAATATTCAGTATCAACAGTCTCCTTGATTATCCTCAAGTTCGTTAATACTGGAATCATTCTCCATGCTCCCACTGCCTTGAGTATCTTCAGACTGTGTTTCTGATGACATCATTTTCAAACTCAACCTGCTCTTTGTGAATCTTTGAGTTTTCTCTGCTTCTGTCTTTATAAAGTTCAGCCTCGTTGAATGTAACATGTTTCCTTCTGACTACTTTTCTGCTTTCAAAGTCCCATAGCCTGTAACCCATGCTGTCTCCATCGTATATCCAATGAAAGTATATTTCTTGGCTTTAATATCTAACTTGTCACCATTTTTCATAAGATCATAAACACTGCATCCAAATATCTTTAAATGCTCATACTTGACAGCTTCTCTTTTCCATTCTTCCTCCGGTATCTTGAAACCTAATGGTACTGATGGCCCCCGATTGATAAGATAAGCAACAATGTTCACCGCATCAGCCCAGAACGTCTTTGGAAGCCCAACATTAAGTCTCATACTTACTCCTGGCCCTCTCATTCAAAGTTATGTTCATCCTTTCTGCCACTCCGTTCTGTTGAGGAGTTGCTGGAACCGTCTTTATCATCCGAATGCCATGTTCAGCACAATAATCAATAAACCATGTGCTAATGTATTCACCACCATTGTCCGATTTCAAGCACTTTACCTTCAGATTAGTTTCCAACTCAACAACAGTTTTCCACTTCTTAAAAATATTGAAAACTTCAAACTTACTTTTAAGAAAGGAGACCCATACCTTGCGTGTTGAGTTATCAATGAAGGTCACATAGTAGTTTGATCCTCCCAAGGAAGAGACCGATGTTGGTCCAAAAACATCTGTGTGAATTAGCTCCAACTTCTGAGTTTTTGGTGTTTGTCCTGTCTTCAAAAAAGAAACCTTCTTTTTCTTTCCAAGTACATGAGGTTCACAGAACTCAGAATCCACCTTTTTCAAATCTAGAAGTTTCCCCCTTGCAACGAGCATCTTCATTCCCTTTTCACTCATGTGGCCAAGCCGTTGATGCCACAAACTGGATGGATTCAGCCCGCAGGTCACTGCATTCATCTCATCATCAGAAGCTTCAACCATGTATAAAGTATCCCTCTTTTTGCCTCTGGCGATTACAAGAATCCCCTTGACAACTTTCCATTGTCCTTCACCAAAAGTAACATCAAATCCCTGATCATCCAACTGCCCAATAGAAATCAGCATCTTCTTAAGGCTTGGAATGACCCGAACGTCTTTCAATGTCCAAGTGGTGCCCAAAGAAGTCTTTAAGCCTATGTCACCCATCCCTGTGATGTCAAGAGAGTCGTTATTAGCCAAACGAACTTTACCAAAATTACCTGTCCGTAGATTCTTCATCATCTTTGTGCTGAAAGCAGCATGAAAAGATGCACCAAAATCCATAATCCACGACTCTGTTGAGTTTTCAACACAACAAATAAGAGCATCATCTGAATCGTCAGTGGCTGCATTCACTTCCTTTCTTTTTGATGATTTAGGGCATTGATTTCTGAAATGCCCAATTTCTTTGCAATTCCAACACTGAATATCCTTTCTCGGTTTCGACTGGCTCCTCTTTCTAGACTTTGATCTGCCTCTGCCATTACCCTTCTCTTTCTTTCTACCTCTCCCTTCGGTGCTTAACAAAGCACTTGAAGATTCTCCAGAACTTCTCCTTTTTATATCTGTTGATAAAACGAAAAGACATCATTAATCTAGAATTTATTTTCCTTATTATTACTGTAATTATGTGTCTTTAGTGCTTCAGGTTGTATTTAATAGCTGCTGTCTTTTCAGTTCTAAATCATTTATGTTTAGTATTTAGACAGTCAACTAGGGTACTGAATAGACTCTCTCAGGATTCCTATCTGTATAAATAGCTTCTGTACTTCTTGTAAATGAATTCATGGAAATAATATTCAGAAAACTTCAATATCCTCTCCTAGGATAAAGTCACGAATGCCCTCAAATGTGAGTTTAGAGGTTCCAGCTGAACCGCTAATGGCAGTGACTGTTCCTGACCAACTTTCTGGTAACGAGGATAATAAGAGCAAAGTTTGGACTTCATCTTCAAACTTAATATGATATTAAACGAGATATGATAGTATTAAACTCATTAACATGTGAGGTAACAAATGCACCTTCTTTCATTCTGGTGTTTACTAGCTGTCTTATCAGAAATACCTTGTTTGATGCCGATGGTTTCTCATACATGTTTGACAAAGCCTTCATCAAACCACATGCAGTAGTCTCCTTCAGGATGTTAAACGCCACACTCTTGGCTAGGGTAAATCCGATAACAGCCAAAGCTTTCCTGGCTAGAGCAGCCCATTCATCATCACTCATTTTTTTGGTTTTTTTCCTGTCAAGGCTTGATCCAAATCCTTCTGACATAGCAAATCCTCAATTTGCATCTTCCACCATCCAAAATCTCTTCCATCAAACTTCCTGACTTTGGTTTTTCCATCATCTGCCATTGTCCCAATCCTTCACAATCTGCTGGCTATATTCTTCTGCGGCAGCGCACTGTTGACGGCACAAGGAGGCTGAAGACGCAAGGTGGCAGCAGTGGTGGTGGTTGAATATGTGGTGGTGGCTAACCTGTCTCTGATACCAGTTGTTAGGGTTAGGGTGCACACAGTCACACAAAAATTGAAAAACTAGAAGAGAACGAGAAAAACGACACGAATTTAATGTGGTTCAGCCAGTAGATGTTACTAACCTAATCCACGGGGGCAACTAGGGTTTTCTTTTCTTATTGAGATGATGAATGATACGATTAATTGTTTACAAGTGCAGGAGTCAATATATATAGGCTAACTATTAGGGTAAACACTTAATCAACTTCTGGGCCTGACTGCCACCAAAGAAACAGGCCCATCTAGGCTGGCTGCACACTTAATTAGGGCCGGCTGCTGCTCTTTGTTTAATTGGCTCCCAGATCTGAGTGGGCCGAAGCCTACAGCCCAACAGCGTACATCCGACCCTCCCCCCTACCCCACCGAAGGTGGGAGCCTTTGCGGCATTGGGGTAATGATTATGATGATGACTTTATCATATTCTGACCGCCATCATAACAAACCCCAAATATCAGATTGGTTTAAGGAAGGAAGGTCTGTACTGGTCGAACTTGAGGCAATTATTAGGTGTACATTCTCGATATTCCTGAAATTTGGGTATGTATTGTTGCAAAATATGAGGCAACCCGTTTCAAGATATTTGATATTTTGATAGTGGTAAGAGCACACAAGTTGATGTCTCAAACTTATGTGGCACATCTTTGACCTCCTCCCTTGGGATAAGACTATATTTGAAGCGGGTGACAATGATAGAGACAAAGGAAGTCAAAGACAACCAGCAATATAAGCGCAGTCAATAAATTATTCATTGTGGTAGATCATGAACAATGACTTGATTTAGCAAATGAAGTATTCAGAAATCAATGCAAGTATGTAACTTGGGAATCATAGGAGTTGGGGCGTTGGGAAGTCCTAGGTTGTTGGGCAAGTTATCTTCCTAGGGAATTCCTTCTGTTATTTCTTACTCTTTTAATTCTTCTACATGTACGTTTCTTCAAGTTCTTTCAATTTTATAAAACATCGGCGTCTTTCTTGATCATTTCTCTGATTGCCTCTTTACCCTTTATCAGATCTTTTGCTAGCTAAGATGATTCTGAAACTCAAGCTCTCATAAACTGGCAGGATGAAGCTGGTGGAGGTTTAGTATTCTGGCATCCCAAGGGAGCTATTGTGAGGCACATAATAGAAGGTGCCTGGAAGAAAATTCATATGGAACGTGGGTATGATCTGCTATATACTCCCCATGTAGCTAAGGCAGATCTTTGGAAGATAAGCGGCCATGTAGATTTCTACAAGGAGAATATGTTTGATCAAATGGAGATTGAGAACGAGATTTATCAGCTTCGACCAATGAATTGTCCATACCATATTTTGGTTTACAAAAGGAAACTACACTCGTTCCGGGATTTCCCAATCAGGGTTGCAGAGCTGGGAACGGTGTACAGATATGAGTTGTCTGGGAGCTTACATGGCCTTTTCCGCGTAAGAGGCTTTACCCAGGTATGATCACTCGATTCCTCTCTCACACTCCCTCTCTCTCACCCACCCACTGACTTTTTATGAGTCTTGTGATCTTCTATGGATGAATGAATTACCATTGATCTTGGAGTCGGCCAACATTATTACTTTTTGAAAATGTGATAATTTGGTTTCTAGCCCAACAAAGATGCGTCGTTTTCCACCATATAGTGGATAATAAAGAGTACTATGGCAGTTAATAATTGCTTTATGTCTCATTATATCTGTGTAACATGAAGCAATATAAAAAAATATTTATAGTAGTGTATACTAAAAAATGGTGTACGCCACCATTGGCGTCCCCCAACCGCTGGCCCGACATTGGATGGAGGAGATAAATCTCGGTGACTCGAGCAATTGATGGGAATTGGTTGATCCCATAACCTCCTTCTCAACCACTTGAGCTACCCGGATGGGCTAGTAGTGTATACTCTGTATATTAGATAGGAGTAATGAAATGGTACTCAAGAAACTCATAACCTTCTTCCATTTTAATGTCACGCCTTTTGTTTGTTTCAAGGACGATGCACATGTATTTTGCTTGGAGGATCAAATGAAAGATGAAATATTGGGTGTACTAGACCTTACAGAGGAAATATTGCAACAATTTGGTTTTGTGAAGTATGAG
This sequence comes from Cuscuta europaea, assembly GCA_945859875.1. Taxonomy (NCBI): domain Eukaryota; kingdom Viridiplantae; phylum Streptophyta; class Magnoliopsida; order Solanales; family Convolvulaceae; genus Cuscuta; species Cuscuta europaea. The sequence goes on from CAMAPE010000010.1 coordinate 283,714, forward strand.
GTCAACCTTTCGACTAGGCCTGAGAAAGCTGTTGGAAATGATGATATATGGAAAAAAGCAACTTCTGCACTTCAGGATGCTTTGTCTGGCAAAGGGTGGAGCTATCAGATAGATGAAGGAGGGGGTGCTTTTTATGGTCCCAAGATTGATCTCAAAATTGAAGATGCTCTGGGAAGAAAGTGGCAATGCTCCACCATACAGGCATGTTTACTGCTCCCATAATCGTTGTAAATCCATCAAGAAAATAAAGTCTGGGTAAGAAACATCCTAATAAGCAATCTTATTTGAGTATAGGTGGACTTTAATTTACCGGAAAGGTTTGAGATGTCGTATGTTGACTCAGACCAAGTGAAGAAGCGCCCAATCTTAATCCACAGGGCAGTTCTTGGATCTCTAGAGCGCTTTTTCGGCATCCTGATAGAGCATTATGCTGGCGATTTTCCTTTATGGCTTTCTCCAATCCAAACTCGCCTTATACCCGTGACTAACACACAGGTATGTTGTATACTTTCCTCCTTAGTGTGATCCATTTGTATGTGAATAATTATCATTTCATTTCAGTACTTATTGTTACATCCAAGTCCAATTGATTTTGCTTTATTTGCACCATGAAAGAAATATCTGCAGTGAGCAACTGTGTATCTGACGTCACAACTTGAGGGGTCAAATAAGCCCCTCAAGTTGTTCAGTATTAAAGGATACTTGAGGGGTCACATAAGCCCCCTCAACTTGTTATTTATTTTTGGGAAAACTGTTAAATAGGTCCTCGAACTTTCATAAAAAGGTCAATTAAGTCCTTCTATAGGAGATTCTGTCCGGCCGTCGCGATTTGGGGCAGTTCCCGGTGGAATTTTTTGATGAAATTTTTTGAGCATTTTATTCACCAAGTCTAGTTTACTCATACCAAATTTCAGCTAAAAATTCATTCGGGAACACATTCAAATTAATTCTTTAAGATAACTGCGCATTTTTGCGGTCTCGAATTAATTTGAATGCGCTCCCGATTATATTTTTAGCTGAAATTTGGTATGAGTAAACTAGACTTGATGAATAAGATGCTCAAAAAATTTCATCAAAAAATTCCACCGGGAACTGCCTCAAATCGCGACTACCTATAGAAGGACTCAATTGATTTTTTAATGAGAGTTCGAGCACCTATTTGACAATTTTCCCATTATTATTTTTCAATAAGCCCAATTGTACAACTGTGTATCTGACGTGACAACTTGAGGGGTCAAATAAGCCCTCAAGTTGTATTTGACGTGGCAACCGAGTTGTTCGGTACTTCAGTTCACTCCTAACCAATTTTGATACTTTTTATCTTGTTAAAAAGTGTCAAAATTGTGAAAGTAATAGAAAATATAAATATTAAACAAAGTACAAGTTGTAATCTAAAATTAGACATTTATAAAACAAGATAAATAGAGAATATTTATTTTTTTCAATAAATTCAAATTGCAAATAAAATATAAGCTAAAATAAAGTCTATTCTATTCATAGTTGTTACGGCGTCGCCTAGGCGCCCACTAGTCATCCTGGCAGTGGAGGAGGGACGCCGCGCTCAACCGACTCGCCTGAAGCTGTCAAGGCACAAGTTGGCGTCAATTAGGCGTTTGGAAGTCGTCCTGGTGACGCCTTGGTCCAGTTTTCACTAACCGACCCGTCGGCCCGAACCCTAGGCCCTTCAACGTCGGTTAGGTAGCCGTTGCAGGTCACCACCTCTGGTCACCGTCGCTGGTCGCAACCGCTGGTCTGGCTCCATCTTCTCTCTCTCTCGTTCCCGTTTTTAATGTCACAACGGTCGTTTGCTTTATTTCACCTTGTTTGTCTGGACTTATCTTTTAATCTTTAGCCCATGTCTTACAGAGTAAGGGTATGACAGAGTAAGGGTATCTTACGGTACACTTATTATTTACAGCTGGAGTCCATCTAATATCTCTGTCCATCCCTTTGAATAAATGTCTGCTACACTTGCATTATTCTGCAATTTTTTTTTTGATAATCCAGGTGTCGGGGCTTACGCTCCCATAATCATGGAGTCTATGAACTACCCTCCAAAGCCCCTAGAAAGTTAAATCCGGATCTGATTACAGTCAGACTCGTCAGTACTAGCTCCAAAGGACGAATCCAGCAGGACTTGCATCACCTTTCAGGCTGCTCCTCCCACCACACGAACCCGCTACCTTCATTACCATCCTCTTCCTTCTCAGCCGTTGAGCAACTCCGTGAAGGTAGGAAGAATCATTGGGAGCAAGACCTCCCTCATCTCCCCTTAGTGGGAATTGAACCCAAGACCTCCCACAAAGGAAAGACTTGGGGTGGATGGTCATCCAATGCATTATTCTACAAATTATTACCTTTGTGGAAATTTATATTGAACATTTGTTGTAGATAAATAATTAAATTGTCATATATTTTCTCATCTAGTTTATCCTTTTACTTTGTTTTATATTTTTTTATTTTTAAAGTTTTTAATTTAATTTCTAATATATTATAATAATGTTATATAATATATGTCTATTATAATAATGTTATATATATGAAGTGACTTGGGGCCTAGTTGTCGCCTAGGCAGACGCCTAGATGCCTAGGCGATAAGGCGGTCCGCGGGCGCCGCGCCCCGCCTAACCGCCGAAACAAGTATGATTCTATTTCCATTTTTATATTTATATTATGTACATATATATAATGTGATAGCTGATATATATGTTTGTGCACATACACAGATGTGAGTCTGTGCATACACATACACATTAGCTTACTTTATATACAATAAAGTAGACATAATTAGTACGTAGTATATATAACTAGTAAAAATTAATATAATATGTATATCAAAGAACTAATATAAAGATGTAATTACTATTTTATATTTTACGTTTTACCCTGCCGCATTTCGAAGATTTCCTGGGGGGTCTTGCGAGGTGCTATCGGCCAGACTCAACTTGGCTTGGGATGGAGGGGACGTCAAGAAGGTCGTGGTGCGGTAGCGCTGCGTAGCGAGGGAGCAGAAAGGCTATCTACATATTGGGTGGGTATGTAGATGTTGGAAAGCACAAAGAGATGGTTATGGCGGACCAGAGTTCGGCCGGTATGGAAGATCAATCACAACGATACTGATGAGCCGACCTCTTTCTGAACCACTACCATGAGTTGAATGAGGTGCTAGGGTTTATAGGGACGATTGAAAATTTAGCTTATTTTTATGTTGTTAAAAGTATACAAATCTATAGGACCAATAATAGTTGGTGGAGGGCGGTTAATGTTAGATGTGATTTTTCTTTGATTGATGTAACGATCTTGAAACTAATGATATAAATATAGACGATTTCCTTTCAAAAATAAATACGGAGTACAATAGTATGAACAAATATATAAACCATTATATTTCACCCAAACTTTATTTACCTTCAAATCGTCCTTTCTCTTTGTGGATATTTCCTTCTTTTTAGCATTTTATGATGAATGAATAGAAACATTATTTATAAGATCAATTGATACACATGCACACATTGCTTGCAGCTTGACTTTTGTAAGGAGACGGTGAAGAGATTAAAGGCAAGTGGTATCCGTGCTGATCTATGCAGTGGTGAGCGTTTGTCAAAGCTGATCAGAAATGCAGAGAAGCAGAAGATCCCATTGATGGCTGTGATAGGCCCGAAAGAAGTAGAAACTAACACTATCACCGTCAGATCAAGATTTGGTGGTGAATTGGGGACCATGCGTGTCGATGATTTCATAAGGAAAGCCAATAATGCGATTGAATGCAGAACATTCATTTGAATTGCATCCTTTATTTTTTATTTTTTACTTCCTGGTATCTATGGATTGGTAACTTGAAATGGTGAAATAAAGAATTAGCAAAGCTTTGTGCGTGATAAATTGCTTCTTGAACAAATCTTTTTGTACACGTCCCATTTTGTGCGAGTCATCGACACTTTTTTGTTTGTAAGATGAATTGTTTGTGAGTTGTGACTTTAGGGTATTTAGATCGGATTCTTAAAACTGTTTCCGCTTCTTCATAGGGATGGACTCGGGCCGGGCCAACCGGCCGGAACCGGACCGGCCCACTACTGTGCGGGCCCGGACCGACCTGGTTTGGCGGTTAGTGCCCGGTTCGGGCCACCCGGCCCGGTCTTCAAGCGGTTCGGTCCTGGGCCTAGATTTCAGTGAACCGACCCGGCCGGGCCTCAACGGTAACAATTTTTTTTTTTTAAATAATAGAAGGCTCCATAGCCGTTGGGAAAGCTCCCAAATGACTCTATAGCCGTTGGGAGCATAGGAGGGGGGGAGGGGGGGGGGTCTGGGGGGTTAGGTGGGGTGGGGTGGGGGTGGGGTATACAAAAAAAACTTATTTATACTCCTATTTTCTATACATTTTTTACACCTCTTCTACAACTCTTCCTATTCTCTAAATTCTCTATTCTCTCAATCTCTCATATTCAATCATCTTCATTCTTCATCTTCTCCAAATTCTTTCTACATATATATAATTTATATAATTATTATATCTACTTATATATTAATTATCTACTTATAAATATATACTTATACACATTCATATTATAATTCTTTACGCATTATATTATATATACTATATATAGTTATACATTATATTATATATTACTTATAATATATTTACACATTATATATTTATATATACTATATATACTTATACAGTTATACTCATTGACTTCTCGTTTATATACTATATTCTTTACACATTATATTATATATACTATATATAGTTATACATACATTTTATAAAAGCAGTTAATTGTTAGACTTCTTGTTTATCTATTAAATTACTTAATTGTTTCATTTGTCATATTAATATTAGTTAAAGTAGTTAATTGTTTCATTTGTCATATTAATATTAGTTAAAGTAGTTAATTGTTTCATTTGTCATATTAATATTAGTTAAAGTAGTTAAAGTTAATTGTTTCATTTGTCATATTAATATTAGTTAAACTACTTAATTGTTACATTTCTCATATTAATATTAGTTAATTGCTACATTGCTCATTAAAGTAGTTAATTTTTACATTTCTCTTATTAGTTAATTGCTACATTGCTCATTCAAGTAAAAAAAAGTAATTAATTTTTACATTTCTCATATTAGTTAATTACTTAATTGCTACATTTTTACATTTCTCATATTCGTTAATTGCTACATTTGTCATTAAAGTAAAAAAAGTAGTTAATTTTTACATTTCTCATATTAGTTAATTGCTACATTTTTACATTTCTCATATTAGTTAATTGCTACATTTGTAATTAAAGTAAAAAAAGTAGTTAATTTTTACATTTCTCATATTAGTTAATTGCTACATTTTTACATTTCTCATATTAGTTAATTGCTACATTTGTCATTAAAGTAAAAAAAAGTAGTTAATTTTTACATTTCTCATATTAGTTAATTGCTACATTTTTACATTTATCATATTAGTTAATTGCTACATTTCTCATTAAAGTAAAAAAAGTAGTTAATTTTTACATTTCTCATATTAGTTAATTGCTACATTTTTACATTTCTCATATTAGTTAATTGCTAATATTTGTTCAATTTTAAAGATGGAGCGTGGTAGACATTCTGTAGATGTGAGTACTCTCCAACGCAACCGCAAGAGGGAGATTGCATCGACTCGGTCTACTTCACGCAAAGGCAAAGGTAAAGCGCGAGCCGAGTCTTCTTTTCAAAGTCGAGATGATTTTGAAACGAATTACCAACGGCGAGATGATATGATGATGTCCGACGAGCAACTACAACACCTATTGTCCCAAAATGATCCACGTTTTGCACAAGAACAACAATTCCCGACAACCATCGATAAAGAAGAGCTCGAGCATGACGATGCGGAGGAGGACGCGGGGGGCGACGGGACTCCGGATGATGAGCAAGAGTTGGAGGACGAGGGCCGTTCAATGACTACAACCCAAATTGGTAAGAAATCTAAATCTCCTATTATTGAAAACAATTATACAAAAAGGAAAGACGAAAAAACTGAAAAATGGTACGCAAGTTGCAATCATTGCAAGAAAGAGTTTAGCTTGGGAACTTCTGGCGGATACGGGAGTCTCAAAAGGCATCTTCAGTCCGCCCACTTTGTGGAGTATGCGAAAATAGACAAAGGCAAGGGGAAGCAAACACAAATATCGAGGTTTGCAAATTCTCAACCCTTTGGTAATTTTTCCTATGATGATAAAAAACATTTAACTGGTATGTCTCATTTAATTGTTGAAGAAAATTTACCCTATATTTTTTCCGAAAGTCTTGCTTTAAGAGATTATGCTCAAGGTACTTTAAATCCTCAATTTAGAAATTATAGTTGCAAAACGATTAAAAAAGAAGTTATAAGGCAATATAACTTGGAAAAAGAAAAATTACAAATATTTTTCGCAAACTTTGATGGACGTGTTAGTATTTGTAGCGATATATGGGAGGATACTTATCATCATTTATATAATTTGGGTCTTACTGCACATTATATTGATGGTGATTGGAATATGCATACACGTGTTCTTGCTTTTCGTGAATTCAATGCTCGTCACACTGCTGATAATATTTATATTCTCATTGAACGTATTTTAATTGAGTATAATTTGATTGATAAGGTGTTTGCTGTAGGTTTTGATAATGCTAGTAATAATACTGCTGCTATACCTAGATTACGTGAATTGTGTGGTGCTTCTACATTGATGGGTAGGTTTTTTCATCAACGTTGTGCATGTCATATTCTAAATTTGTGTGTACAAGATGGTTTAGCGGCATTAGGAAATGCTTTGGAGGTAGTGAAGGGGGGAATTAAATTGATTTGGGCTAGCACTCCACTAAAAATGCAATGACGGCAATATTTGAAGGATAGACGTGTCAATTATTGTGCTTTTCCTAAAGATTTGTCTATTCGTTGGAATAGTACTTATAATTTAATTCAAGTACTTGTTAGATATAAAGATCATTTTCCAGCTTTTTTAAGACAAACTTGTAACTATATTATAAACCCGGCTGACATCGACACTTGTGAAAAAATTGTTAATGTTTTGGCACATTTTAATAACGCAACTCTAACTTTTAGTCATGTTTATAAACCTACCACAAACGATTTTTTTGTTGAAGCTGTTAATCTCACCGGCGCTTTTTGTGAATTTTCCGAAGCCACTTACGTTAGTTATTTTTGTGATTTCATGAAACAAAAGTTTTTAAAATATTATTCACATATTCCGCATATATATGATATTGCATTTGTTCTTGATCCTCGTTATAAACTTGCTTACTTGGCAAATTGTATAGATTATGTTGGGATATTGATCCAGAGACCCAATACCCGGATCAAGAAGGCCCAAGATACCCGGCCCAAGCAACGGGCCCATCACTCTATGATGAGTAGATCCAGTGAAGAATTCATGCCGAATGAGATTCGGCCCAAGTAAGGGTTGGCCCAGTAAGAAGACATACCGAACGGAGTTCGGGCTATATATCATACTTGGGCCAATTTGGCAGCGTTTTCAGCATAGTCCAACATCCCGTTCGAGCAACGGACAACCGGCAAGTGGCCAGGTGCAATTAATGCCAGATTGTGACATCAGCAAGTGGAAACATGAGAGATCAAGTCGGTGGAACAACAGCCAATCAGCATAGGGCAGCCCATGCTCTCCATTAGTATAAATAGAAGGTTTAAAATAATTGTAAGGGTTAGCATTTCAATACTCAGACTCTAGAATAACATTATTGCTCTTATTTCTTGTATTAAAGCGTTGTTTCCGACCTACCGATCGGGAATTTCCTTGTAATCAGACTGGTTAATTAATACAAGTGAACTTTCGAGTATTAGTGAGTTCATATTTTATATTTTGATTATACACTTTGATTCTGTACCATTCCTGATATATCCAAAGTTCGTGTTGGGCTTTCGGATCTACGGGATTTACCTTCAACAAATTACTATTATGCTTCTTTTTTTCCAACTCAAGAGTTCGATGATAATCCCATCGACCCTAAACAAGAATTCAATGAGGTTAGTAATTTATTTCATCAATTGTATAATGAATTTCATGCACAATATGGTAATGCACCTCCTCCCATGCAACGAACATCTTCTTCATCTAAAGGAAAATCACTTTTAAAATCCGCTTTTGGTTCTCTTTTGAAAAAAAGTAGAGCAACTCCCGCTACTGAACAAAGCTCAGGTAACGAGCTTTCTTTGTATCTAACATTGAATGTTGATTATGAAGTTGGTGATGACTTTGACGTTCTTAAGTGGTGGAAGGAAAATGAAAGAACATTCCCGATTTTATCAAAGATGGCTAAGCAAGTCCTAGCAATGCCGATATCAACCGTTGCTGTGGAACAAGAATTTAGTGCGGCCGGCAACGTCCTAACCGATTATAGAACGAGGTTGAGCCCGAGCTCTCTTGAGACACTATTTTGCTTTCACGATTGGTTGAAGGCCCATCGAAGAACTCAAGAAAATACCATCACTCCCACCCGCCACTTTATGGAGGAAACAACCGAAGGCGAAGATTCCGATTGATTTTTTATTACAAAATGTATTACATTTTTTAAATTCATCCTAATTCTCAATTGTACTTCTTATTTGAAATAAATATACTTGAATTCGAATATAATATATTGTAATTGTAATAAGAATTATTCTAATAATATAATATATATATATATATATATATATATATATAAAAATTAAAAGGCCCGGCCCGTGAACCGGGCGGGTGACCCGAACCGAATCGGACCCGGGGTTATCCGGGCCGGTTCCGGGCCTGCCTTCCGTGAACCGAGGCCCGTCCGGTTCTAGGCCCGAACCGGGCCCGGCCCGAACCGAGTCCACCACTACTTCTTCACGGAGCAGAAACATAAGTTAGAGTGTTTGGATGAAGGTGCAGAAGTACTTCTGGAGTTTTGGTGCACTAATTTACTCTATGAATCAGTTTTTTAGAAGCTTTGGGAGATCAGCTTCTGCTTTTGTTTTGAAAAAGAAGCAGAAGCAGAATTGGTTCCAAACACCTCATGACAGAGTAAAGCAAAATGGATCATTAAATTAATTGCGTTTCTTGGCAATTTATACCGTGCAACCGGCGCACCATGAGGATGGTGCGCCCGGTTGCAAAACGACGCAGCAGTGGCATGCAGTGGCTTGATTCCATTATTTTTTATTCTTTTTATTGTTAAAAATTGTAATAACTTTTTTATTTGATATCCGATTTTTATAAATTTTATATCAATTTTTTTTTTGTATTTTTCATGATCTATCAAATGAGACCAATATTGCTTATGTAATTTTAACAAATTATGGAACTATTATACTCCCCCTGTCTCTTTTTAGTTGCAACATTTCATTTTCACGGTTGCCAACACACAACTTTGACCGTCATTATATTTAATTCCATATTAGTAAAAATAAAATAAAAATCATATTACAAAACTTAGTAATGAGATGAATTTAACAATATTTTTGAAAAAAAAAATAATTCACATACATTAATAAATAAAATGTAGTCAAAGTAAAGTACATGAATAGTGTATATATTCCAATTAGGGATGGACCCGGGCCGGTCCGGTTCCGGTTTTGGACCCGGGCCGGTCCGGTTCCGGTTTTGGGCCGGGCCCAGGCGAGCTTTTTTTGTACAAACATGGGCACGGAACCGGCCCGGGGTGATACCGGGTCTGGTCCGGATCGGGCCTACCCGGCCGGGTAGTGGGCGGTTCGGGCCGGGCCCGAGCTATTTAATTTTTTTTTAAATATTAAATTAAGATTAGTTGGACATAAAAAATTTAAAATATATTTATTTGAAATATGTAGTACAATTGGAAATTGAGCAAAAATTAAAACATGAAACACACTTTTTAATAAATAAGAATCAATCGGAATTTTCGCCATCTTCGGTTGTTTCTTCCATAAAGTGGCGGGTGGGTTCAATGTTAATTTCTTGAGTTCTACGTTTGGCCTTCAACCAACCGTGGAAGCAAACAAGCGTCTCAAGAGAGTTTGCGCTCAATCTTGTTCTATATTCCAATGTTGCAACTAATGCGATACAGAGGATAGTATAAATGATTATTGGATTATAAGGAAAATCGAACTAAATTTAATACATAAAAATAATCGTGTAAATCACAATTTATCTTAAAATTGTGTATATAAAAAATTTATTGTACTATGTATTTATACATGTGAGTTACATATTTTTATACGTAAAGTTACATATTTATACACACGAGTTGCATTTGGCCTGCCTGAACGCGAGTTACATATATTTACACGTAAAGTTACATATTTTTACACGTAAAGTTACATATTTTTACACGTAGAGTTACATATTTATACGCACGAGTTGCATTTGGTTTGACTGAACGTGAGTTACATATTTTAACACATAAAGTTACATATTTTTACACGCAAATGTTAATATGTTAAAATTACATAGGCAATATTGGTCTCATTTGAAAGATCATGAAAAATAAAAAAAAAATTGATATAAATTTTATAAAAATCGATCAAAAATAAAAAAATCATTAACAATTTTAAGAAAAGGAGAAATAAAAAATAAAAATGGGTGCATGGTGCTCACCATGCACCGGTTGCACGGTATAAGCACTGGAGTTTCTTTGTTATATAGCATAAGTTTTTGACGCAACTTTCACAATGGGTCATCCATAAGTAGGCATGGACCAGTTTCAGGCCGGATCAGGCTCCGGGCCGGTCCAAATCGGGCTTTTGTATTTGGGGTTAAGGCCTAGAATCGGCCTGGGATTCTATCGGGACCGGGTCGGTCGGGTAGCGGTTTTTTTTGCTTTTCTAATTAATTCCTACCTCCCACACCCAAACCCCTAAAAAACACCTAGCCCAACTTGCCCACTATGCAAAGACTTTGAAAAAAAATGGCTCGGACCGGTCGGACTGGTTCCAAAGAAACTTGCAGTCCGAGCCTGCTCCAAAAACATCCTCGGGTCGGATCCTAGGACCGGTCCCGGGCAACCGGTCCGGGCCGAGATCGCACAGTTGCGGGCCAAGCAGACCGGTACCGGTCCATCCATATCCAGAAGTAGTCTCTCTGTGCTTTAGTACAGGGGTAAGACTACATACATTTGAATCCCACTTACCCCATCGTAGGTGAGAGAGCCTTTGCGACACTTAGGCGGCTCATCTTAAAGCATGATGAACGATGCTCATGGCAAATACAATTTGAGGCGTGCACACCAAGTCACTTTATTTTTAATGAAATGACATCTTTTTGACATATTAGATGGACTTTTGTGACTAATTATTCATACTTTATATATGACAATTTCTATATCACATGAGAGTTTGATGCATTAAACCGAATGGGTAAATGGATAATAGATGTGTTCACATTAAGTGAAAATTTTGAAAGGACAGGTCATAGTGTCGTACAATTGTATTATGCTAGATAATCATAGACATGTTTGTAAAATTTGAATAGTCAAGTATGGAGTAGCTTATTGTGGACGACAATATTGAATCCCGAGACTCTTTTATTCTCTCTATGTCACGCACAATCAATTGCGTCTAATATATCAATGACCCGATCGATTTTAATCCATTTTCTTACCCATATCTTTTGTAGGGAAAATCATCAAAGTTTCCAATTTACTTTGTATATATATAGATATATTTGTTATTCTCTTTGCTATTTTTTCGATGAAGGCTTATTTAGGACTGAATGCTAGAAAATTGTGTGATGACTTTGACGACTTTTCTAATGATTGGAGTTCTTAGTAATTTTGGTAAAAAATAGTGTATTTCCATTCTCTAAGCTATATTTTGAGAGGCTATATTATTTTTATGCTTCAACATGTTCCTCACACGATGGTATGATCAGATCTTGATTCCGATCAACTTCAAAAAACATGATTTTGTAATTTGTAGATTTTTTTTCTGGAAAAATGAGAAAAATGTATGAAAACTCAACATCACTCTGATACCACTTGTGATTGAAAAAAGTTCTTTTCAATATCAAGAATAGAAGTAGAATAGGAGGAGCAAACTCTCACACTTTAATTATTACCAAAAAAATCTCATTCATACACTCCTTCTCTAAATGTATATCACTCTACAGACACCTTTCCCACTTCGAGATCCGATGATAATGAACAATAAGAGACACCCTATTTATAGGTGTAGATTGGAGACAATACACTCCTTCTCTAAGTTCATCCAAGCTCCCACTCTCATCATTAGAGAGGTTCCTAGCTATGTTTATATCTTCTACCATGTTTATTTGTTACACTACAAAAAAATTCGCCTGTAGTCACGGACTTAGTCACGGACCGTAGTGTAAAAAGTCCGTGACTAACACTGAAGTCCGTGACTAGTTCAGTGACTACTTCCGCGTGACTAGAACGTAGTCACGGAACATTGGCCGTGACTAGGTGTAGTCACGGATTAGTCACGGATGTCGATCCGTGACTACATCTTGACCGGAATAAGCCCTCCGACACGTTAGTCACGGACCGGATCCGTGACTACTTCTAATTTAAATTTTTTTGTGTTAGTCACGGACACGAGCCGTGACTAAGTTTAATTTAAATATTTTTATTTTTGTGGTAGTCACGGACGTATCCGTGACTATGTTAAATTTTAAAAAATTGAATTTATTCCGGATAAAATGTAGTCACGGATCTGGTCCGTGACTAATGTTTTTTGTTTTTTAAAAAAATCGATTTTAAATTAAAAATAATTAAATGAAAATTGGTAGTTACACCGGATTAAAAAGTAGTCACGGATTTAGTCCGTGACTAATGTTTTTGATTTAAAAAAAAAACAATTTTATATAAAAAAATAAAAAATTATTTTAATTTTATTTTAAAGCAATTAGAATAAAAATAAATTCCATACAATCTTAAACATAAAAAATGTTATTACAGACATAATTATAAAAACAAAATCCATACAATGTCAAACAATATTATGTAATTACATGCCCGTACGTCGGACTCCATTGTGCTAAAAATTAGAATCATCATAATCATATGCATCATCATTATCATCATAGTCACGATGATGATCCTCTTCTGCATCCACGGTGTCCAAGGGTCGGGAACTTCCTCGGCTGCCTCGGTTGCCTCCTCGATTGCCTCCTCGATTGCTTCCTCGGTTGCCTCCTCGGTTGCCTCCACCCGATGACTGAAACTGATTGAGCATATCAGACGACAGAGATCCGAATGTCGACCCTATTGCAGGCATGGCACCATAACCGGAGTTAGAGTGGTAACCCATACTACCCATGTGCGGAACCTGAGGAGTCTGCTCAACGTGCATCATGTACGACCGAGGAAGAGGCTGAGGCGGAGGCTGATATCCAGCAAGGATCCGTTCCATTGCTTCCAGCCGGGCCCTCGTTTCTTCATCATTCTTTCGTTGCTGTTCAAATGCACGCTGCTGCTCCTCCAATTCTCGCTGCAATTGGACAATGCGTGGATCCTCTCCTCGCCTAGATCGAGAAGAATGTTCGGAGTATATGGATCCGATCAACGAAGAAGTTGAAAGGAAAATTAACGAGCTGTGGGCTAGGCCTCTTGAAAGTTTTGATATTGATGAATAATTTTGTATTTGTTTGTTTGGTTATTATGATAAATGATTAATGTTTCGTTAGTTGATTGTGATAAAAAATTTCTGCGTTTCGTACTTATCTTTTACGGAGTAATAATGATGAAGAAAAAAATCAAATATTGTTGGACTACAATAATAATGATATTAAGAGCACAAATATTCGAACTCAAAAAAATTGTAATACAACAATACAATTAGTCACTATCAGAGTCATTATTTTCTACATATACAACATCTTCTTCTGCATCAGAACCGTCTATCCATTCTCCTTCTTCCTGATAATGAGCATTTTGTTGTTCTTCATGCATTTCAACAATTTCGCGCTCAGATGGAATTGTTAGGTCCGGAAGGTGCGTTTCTGGCATGACTTCAACACTTCCCCCATTTGGATCACTTAGCTGAATGTGCTGGTTGACCGTCTCAACAATCGGTGGAGGTTGGAAAAAATGTTGCTGAAAAGCATCTAAATCAACGTCCTTGTGTTGAGTTTGTGATACAATTTTGCTCGGACGGACAGTACATGCACACACCCAAGGATTCTGTGTCCGCCTGGTTGAAGGGTATTCTGTATAATAAATCTGGGCTGCTGGTTGAGCATGTATAAAAGGCTCATTTTTCGTATACACGCGAGAGTGGTTGACGTCAATCATATTATACTTTGAATTTTTTCGCACACCACGTGTTGGATCAATCCATTTGCAGCGGAACAAAACGCATGTCAACTTTTTCCCAGCAGAAGGCATTTCCAGTTCGAGAATCTCGTGCAAGACACCAAAAAAATTGGTTTCCGAGTTATCATAACCGATTGTTGGGACACATAACCCGTTGTTCACTGTTGGTCGGCCCTGTCCGTAAGCGACTGTGTGATAGGTGTAACCGTTTATCACATATGACCGCCAAACTTTGGCGTAGGCACCAGGGCCCCACGATAATGATACTAACAAAGGGTCCACAATCCCACGGTTATTGATCTGTAAATTAAAACACGATAACATTGGGTAATTATTAAATATTATTAATTAATAATATATATAATTAATGTGTGTGTATGTATATATACCTGATGCTTGTACCACGGTATAAAATGAGAGTCCACCAATGCATCAATTTCATTGTCAGGGAATGCTGAGTACTCCGCTCTAAATCCACTGTGAAGTCAAACATGAAAATATTATAAATCAACTACCTTAATTGTATATATATTACAAAGATAACTACAAAATTAACTTACTGATAAAACGGTAAGATTTCTGGACAATTAATGAGCATATAAGTATGCACAATTTGTAATTCTTTTCCCACGATGTATCAGTTTGTCCAAGCTCCTTTACCTCTACCTGGGTAATTGAAAATGGAAACTACATTTTCATATAAATCCTCGCCAATGTCATCGTTACGGGCAGGTCTCTTTTTCTTCTAGTGATGACTTCACGCTCAAAATAAAAAGATGAGAACGTTGAGATTTCTTGTTGAAGATATGCTTGACAAATTGAAGTCTCAACGTGTGCCTTGCTGGTCACTTTCTTTTTCAACTCTCCAAGAAATCTGCAAAGTAAAATAAAAGTGGTACACAGATTAATGTTGTTATGAAATACATATTCAAAGATAAATGAAATTGTGACTAACCTTTCAAATCTGTACATCCAGCGATAGAAGACGGGTCCACCATTTAAAGCCTCATACGGAAGATGTATTACAAGATGTTCCATTCCATCGAAAAACGATGGAGGCATTATCTTTTCCAAATTACACATCAGCATGGGAACAAACTCTTCTAGTCTACGGAGGGATGCTGCATCCAAAACGCTTGAGCATATCGACTGAAACAACAAACTGATCTCAGTAATGCAGGACCATACGTGTTCAGGAAGCATCTCTTTCAGTGCAATTGGGAGAAGTCTTTGCATGATTACATGACAATCGTGAGTTTTCATGCTCGACGTCGTTGCAAGTTTGTCCATGTCCACGCATCTGGACAAGTTGGAGCAGTAGCCATCTGGAAACTTCAGAGACACAAGCCATTGTAATATTGATTCTTTTTGTGCTTGTGTGACTTGGTAGACTGCTTTTGGAATATTGTTGCCCTGATATTCTAGATCAACAGATAGTTCAGGCCTATCACACCAAATAGTCATATCTTTTCGAGATGCAAGACCGTCTTTAGTTTTACCTTTGAAATCCATCACTGTGTTAAATATATTGTCAAACACGTTCTTCTCAGTGTGCATGACATCTATATTGTGACGAATGAGAAGGTCTTTCCAATATGGTAACTCCCAAAAGATACTCCTCTTTGTCCACTTATGGGTATCACAAAACCATATGGCTTCTTATTTGGTTCTTGCATAACCGTAGGAATACGTCAAACCCGATTAAAAATTGCTTCCTCGGTCAATCTCGGGGGCGGGGTGTCTCGTACCACTCTACCTCTAATGAAAGACTTTTTGCCCCTTCGATATCGGTGGTTTTCCGGGAGAAACTTGCGGTGACAATCAAAGTAGCTTGGTTTTTTACTGAAAGTTAGCCATTTGGCACCTGATTTCTCCATGCATATCGGACATCTCATAAGACCATGTGTGCTCCATCCCGAAAGCATGCCATAGGCAGGGAAGTCGCTAATGGTCCAAATGATGGCAGCTTTCATTATGAAATTTTGATCCCTTGAAACATCATATGTTGGTGTCCCAATGGCCCAAAGTTCTTTCATCTCCTCGATAAGGGGTTGGAGATAAATGTCTATTTTTTCCCTGGATCATTGGGACCCGGACAGATTAGAGTCAAAAAGATAAAGTGACTTTTCATGCACATGTCGGGAGGGAGATTGTAAGGAGTTAACCTGACCGGCCAACATGAATAGTTCTTCCCAAACCTTCCAAATGGAGCAAATCCGTCTGAACACAATCCCAGTCGCACATTTCGTGGCTCCATTGCAAACTGAGGATGACAACGGTCAAAGTGTCTCCAAGCTTCACAGTCCGAAGGGTGAGACATCATACCCTCTTTTGTTTCGTGCTCAACATGCCATGTCATGTGTTTCGCAGTAGCAGTCGAAGCGTACATCCTCTGAAGTCGTGGAGCTATTGGGAGGTAATACAGTTTAGACAATGCCGACTTATTTCGTGGTTTCTTTCTACTTTGAGGAACATGTTTGTATCTGTTTCCACCACAGAACTTGCAGAATTCAAGTGCCTCATCATCCTTCCAGAACAACATACATCCTTTCGGGCACACATCAATTTCTATATAAGGTAGCCCCAACTTAGACATTAATTGCTTCATGTGATAATATGAATTTGGAAGGTTATGATCACGTGGTAGCATCCCGCCTACTGACTGCAAGACTCTAGTCATGCAAGTTTCAGGGAGACTGTATTCAGCTTTTATGTTAATAAACTCTGTAACGGCGGATAGCTGAGAGTATCCCTCACAATCAGCATACAAGGGTTGATCAGCTGCTTTTAAAACATCTTGAAATCTTTCAGCTAAACCTTCATCCACATAAGGTTCATAAAATATCGGATTTTCATCCTCATGTGGTTGATACGAGGTCGAAGCTTCAGGAGGATCGTTAGATGGTTGTGGCGGGTTGAACTGAGACATCGATGCACCGTATGCATCATATACCATACGTTGCTCCCATCTCATTTCAGCAGGGTCTCCCCACACACTCATCTCTGCAGGGACGTTACGAGACGAACCTACCGTTTGTGGTAAAACAGATGGATCCAAAGGTTCGCCATGAGAAGTCCAATTGTAATCATTGGGACGGAAACCGTCCGCGTACAAATCCCACCCAACTTCGTCTGGGTGTTTAAATTTGAGATTTTTACACTTTGAACATGGACATCTGATTTTATCACCACTCATATAAGTCGGGTGTTCAAGTGCGAATTTAATAAACTCCTCAACTCCTTCAAGAAAATTTGATTGCATTCCGTACAATACCGCATGTTTATCATACATCCAAATTCTATTTTGTCTATACATTATGCCTGAATATTATAATAAAAAAATTATACAGGTTAAAAACTCTAAATTATAAACATTACCAACATATTATATGTGGAGTATTATTAATATATTAAAATTAACTAATTCCCTAAAATTATCTAATTTCCTTAAATTTCACTAAAATTCCCTTAAAATTAACTAATTCCCTAAAATTCCCTTAAAATTAACTAATTCCCGTAAAATTAACTAGTTTACTTAAATTTCACTAAAATTCACTAAAATTTCCTTAAAATTAACTAATTCCCTAAAATTCCCTTAAAATTAACTAGTTTCCTTAAATTTCACTAAAATTCACTAAAATTCCCTTAAAATTAACTAATTTCCTAAAATTAACTAATTCCCTTAAATTTCACTAAATTTCACTAAAATTTCCTTAAAATTAACTAATTCCCTAAAATTCCCTTAAAATTAACTAATTCCCTTAAAATTAACTAATTTCCTTAAATTTCACTAAATTTCCCTAAAATTCCCTTAAAATTAACTAATTCCCTAAAATTCCCTTAAAATTAACTAATTCCCTTAAAATTAACTAGTTTACTTAAATTTCACTAAAATTCACTAAAATTTCCTTAAAATTAACTAATTCCCTAAAATTCCCTTAAAATTAACTAATTCCCTTAAAATTAACTAGTTTCCTTAAATTTCACTAAAAATCACTAAAATTCCCTTAAAATTAACTAATTCCCTAAAATTAACTAATTCCCTTAAATTTCACTAAATTTCACTAAAATTTCCTTAAAATTAACTAATTCCCTAAAATTCCCTTAAAATTAACTAATTCCCTTAAAATTAACAAATTTCCTTAAATTTCACTAAATTTCCCTAAAATTCCCTTAAAACTAACTAATTCCCTAAAATTCCCTTAAAATTAACTAATTCCCTTAAAATTAACTAGTTTCCTTAAATTTCACTAAAATTCACTAAAATTCCCTTAAAATTAACTAATTCCCTAAAATTAACTAATTCCCTTAAATTTCACTAAATTTCACTAAAAATTCCTTAAAATTAACTAATTCCCTAAAATTCCCTTAAAATTAACTAATTCACTTAAAATTAACTAATTCCCTAAAATTCCCTTAAAATTAACTAATTCCCTTAAAATTAACTAGTTTCCTTAAATTTCACTAAAATTCACTTAAAATTAACTAATTCCCTAAAATTCCCTTAAAATTAACTAGTTTCCTTAAATTTCACTAAAATTCACTAAAATTCACTAAAATTCACTTAAAATTAACTAATTCCCTAAAATTCCCTTAAAATTAACTAATTCCCTTAAAATTAACTAATTGCCTAAAATTTCACTAAAATTCACTAAAATTCACTAAAATTCCATTAAAATTAACTAACGTCCAATAATTAATATTATTAAACTATAAACATGCACAATACGTTAATGGCATTAATTTAATCCACAATACTAAAATTATCAACATCTTAATCTTATTAATAATGCACATTTAACAATTTACTAAATTAAATAATATGAGCAAATCCAATAATTTGAGCATATATATATATATAATAAACACATTTAAATTAAATTGACTAACCCTAATTTAAATCATTATTAATCCTAAATTAGGCCGCCTTATATTTAATCATATATATATATATATATATATAAAGTCATTTGAATTAAATAATACTTACATTTAACTAATATTAATAATATGCATTTAAATTATATTTAATCATATATACTTACATACGTATTTAACTAATTTACGTAATTTTAACCCTATATTTAAAAATTAATAACATATGTATTGCCAATATTATATTTAATAATATACTTACATATGTACGTATTTATTAACAAATTTACATATTTAACTAATTTACAAAAAATACGTAATTCAAATTACATACCTTATCTGCATAAACAGGAAAAATGATATGAGATGGGTAGATTACATCCTTCAATTCTATCTGGAATTCTATCTGGAGTAGATGGTGTGATTTTGTTGAATGAAGCGGAGGCTGCATATCTAAAATTTGTAGTCACGGACTTAGTCACGGATGTGTCCGTGACTACATTTTTTTTGTACGAATTGTCGGTGCACTTTAAATTTGGAACGTTGAAAAATCAATTTTGCACTTGTCACGGAATTAGTCACGGACACGTCCGTGACTAACTGTAGTCACGGTACTAGTCACGGAACCATCCGTGACTAATTTCAAATTTAAAAAAAATCCCGCCGGAGGCGAAAATGGGTTGGTCGGAACAATTTAGTCACGGACTAGGTCCGTCACTACCTATAGTCACGGACGTAGTCACGGACAAATCCGTGACTACTTTTTTTTAACCGTTCCGTGACTAAACCGTGATTAGAACCGTGACTACGGTCCGTGACTACAGGCGAATTTTTTTGTAGTGTTAGAGAGCTACTTTCAAGAAAGTGTTAGATGCCACTTAGCAACTTCCAGGAAAGAAGGTGGAAGAGCCAAGAATTGCATTGATAGATTTTAATAGAGGGATTTTGACTTTGCATCTCATATTTAATGTGACTTTTCATCCTATTTTCACAACCATTCATGTATGCATATCAAATTACTGTAAAATCATTTGATTTTGCACTCACTCATTCACAGTTTTTGGACTAATGAAGTGCATACATTAATGTTTTAAAAAATGGTATGCAAATCAAATATGAGTGCAGTGTCAAATTAACCAAGCATTCCAGCCCAGCTGGTTGTGAGGTTACCATGACTAGTGGGAGGTCTCGAGTTCAAAACCCGCTAGGCACATAAGGGTTTGAAACTCAATGGAGTGAATTTCAGTCCTGATTACTCCAACCCCCAGACCCCCTGGAGTAAAAAAAAGTGCAGAGTCAAATTCTCTCATTCAAATATTATAAGTTCCATATTGATAGAGTTTATCTTTGAAAAAATTGACAACAATAATCCCACTTTTGAATGGTCTGCTCATAATGATCTCACATTTGCGTAATTCAAGAATAATCTCACTTTTGCGACTCATCTTCTTTGATTGGACCATGATCGATTGATGGCTATTATACCAGGGTTTTTTGTCTTTTCTTTGGAAATCTTACATAAATAATCTCACTTTTACATTAAAAACTATTGTGAAAAAGGAAAGCAAAACACATAAACAGATTGAATAAATGAATCAATAAGATGATGAAAAAAGAAGAAAAAAAAACAAAAAACCTAGTATTGTAGATCATCAATCACTCATGATCCATTATCTTGAGATTGCAAATGTGACATTATTTTGAGATTATTCAAATTTAAAATTATAATGTGCAGACCGGTCAAATGTCAATTTTTCCATTTTTTGAGTCTTAAAGAACTGAACTTTGAGGTGAGACGTCAAATAAATTATACTCCCGCAATTTCATTCATTTCGGGTCAAAGGGTGTATTTAATTTCAAGCTTATTCTTATAAGCGTCTGATGACGATAATAAGAATTTGGCGGGGAATCGCAACTGTATTCTTATATTTTCAAGAATATTTTTGTGTATTTCATGCGTGTTCTGGTAAATATTCAAATTTGGCGGAACAAGAGAGCCGTTGATTTGGGTTTCTGGAAACGCAGCCCATCCTGCCGATTTCAAGAATATTTGGAGTTCTTACGTGAGAAGACTTCACAGTTTTATGAAATGGCGGAACCCATTCTCGTCTGAAATCGCAACTTGCGGGCCTTTTATCGAAATTTTGATCCTAAAACATGATTCTAGGATTGTTTCTGTAGCTACATCCTTCGAATTCGATATGTCTGGCATTCTTAAATTTATTTAATACGAGTATTTATTAACAATCGAGCATACATATAAATAAATTGAGAGGGGTTTCTCAAATTTTGTTGGGGGGAAATGTTGTCCGTTTCGCCGTCCTTTGAAGCTAGGAGCTCGCTGGAAGCAATGCTGGAGTCTCTCCGTCAAAGGCAGGGGAATGAGAACACAAGAGAATTGCCCCCTGAGCTGCCGGCAAGGCCGAGGCCTAAAGCTAGAACTAGGCCACCATCCTTCAGAAAACCTTTGACAAAAAGCTCTACAGCTCGTGATGCTGGTAGTGAGAAATTGTTGAAAGTCGGTTGTAAGAAAGAAGAGGTTAAAAGTTTCAGAGGCAACAATTTTTGTGATGTGAAGGAAATGGAGGCCATTGAATCACGTTATCTCATGGAAGACTCTAAAGGGGCATTAGAGCGAGGACACGGTGGAGGAATCCATGCACGTTTGCCTCAGGGATCGCTTCCCCGCTTTCTAGAGTTTGATCGGGATGACAACATTGCTTATTGCATTAAGAAGGTGAAAAGAGAAGATTTTGGAATATACTCTGTGTATTTTTACCTAATATTGCTCCTTTTTTCTACCTTTATGATTCTGCTTGTTCTTTGAAAATCCAAACCTATCCCTGGGCTTCTTTTTCTGTGGGGTTGAACTGTTACTTTCGTTGTTGCATTTTGTTTGAAAAACATGGATAGATTTGCTCATTGTGAACTTCATATACATTGAGAATATGTCATGATGACCTTTAGTGAATGACATTTTCAAAAAAGCTTTGATAGTCAACTACCGGAGATACAAAAACGTAGTGTGAATTATTAAAGTGCTGAAATCATCAAATCTCTGAATATTATTGTATCAAAATATAGAGGAACCCATTTCTGATAAATTTCTTGAAAATGTAGGATGTATCTTTTTATATTTTCTATTCCAATTACAGATTTGAATCCCTTAATCACACATCCTCTTATACAGGTGCTCAGAATATCATGGGCTATAGCAATGTGTTCAATTTTCATATACTGGCTAATATGATTAGTCATGTCACATGTGATTTTCAACTTTCATCGCAGTCACACAAAATCTATTTGGCCGTAAGAAGTTAATGTTTTAGCATTATGTTTCAGAGACTTCGTATTTGGTGTCGCCAACAAAATGGGCTGTGGGAATCGGGAAAGATACAATCAACTTCAGGAGAGAAATCTGTTGTTTTTCTCTCAGATGAAAGAGTGAGTTCATCTATCCAGGTTATTTTTTGTTTAAAATAGTTAGCGTTTGTGGCACATACCATTCAGATACATTAATTTGACTTCTTTAATCCCATAGGCTGTGACAGTGCCCACATCAGACCTTTTACCTGCAAATCCGGATATTCTCGAGGGAGTTGATGATCTCACACAACTCAGTTATCTGAATGAGCCATCAGTTCTTCACAACTTGGAAACCAGATATATCCATGGATCAATATATGTATGTAATACTTATTCTTTCTAGATGCTTCACTTGTTTTGCTACTCTTCTTATGCTTTCCTGCTCGCACAGAGTAAAGCTGGTCCAGTTTTAGTAGCAGTCAATCCCTTCAAACATGCCCAAGTGTGTGGGGACGAAATTGTGACAGCTTACATGAACAAGCTAATGGATAGTCCTCATGTCTATGCTATTGCTGACACAGCATACAACCAAATGATGGAAGGTGCTAGATGATACACAAATTTACATCTATCTATTTTCTAGTTAGGCTATAAATAGTATGCCACTTATTGTCTTTTGATCTTCTCTATGAATCTTGCAGGTGGAGTAAACCAGTCCATCATCATCAGGTTTGTTGAGCTGTATCTATTTAAGTTATATATGGTGGATGCCGTTTTGTTATTATTTGAAACAAATGCCCCATTATGTCTCATCTGCTGATTGAGTGGTTAATGCTAGTTCAGTTCTAACTTTGTGCTTTAGAAAATGGGCTAATTTCATTTTCTATCTTAAAGTGGGGAAAGTGGATCCGGAAAGACAGAAACAGCAAAAATGGCTATGCAATACTTGGCTGCTGTTGGTGGAGGCAGCAACGGTATAGAGTCTGAAGTGCTGCAGACAAACTGTATATTAGAAGCATTTGGAAATGCAAAAACGTCTAGGAATGACAACTCCAGTCGCTTTGTAAGTGATTACTGAGATCAAGAGAGCTTATTTTTGTGAGCTCTTTATGCTTGGTTTCATTTTCACATTGTTCAGCTATTGTGACTGATGTTTCTAATGTTTTGCAGGGGAAATTGATTGAGATTCATTTTAGTGCAGCTGGAAAACTATGTGGTGCCAAACTAAATACTTGTAAGCAAGCATATATTTACTTGTAAGCCTACAAACTTAAATACTTGTAAATATTCATGTCACTGATATATATTTGTTTATATAATCTTTTCTATGCCAATTGATGCCCCCCAAACAATGAGCAGTTCTTCTTGAAAAGGTGGATTTTACTACTCATCTCCACATGACATATTGATCGGTAAATTTTTACCATTATTCTGTGGAATCTTGGTCTATAAAAGTTAAAATCACTTAATCTTTCATATGCAGTCCAGAGTGGTTCAATGTGCACAGGGAGAGAGGTCATACCATATCTTCTACCAGCTATGTGCTGGGGCTCCTTCAGGTCTCAAAGGTAAGATGTTTGCATTCATTTACTTTCATAGGTAAGAAGAATACACTGGGTATTTATTGAGGTTCCATTTTCTCATCTCTTCCATCTTCTTTGAAGCATACATAGTTACCCTTACTTCATTTGCTAGATGTTGGGTGTTGGGGATTATTACCAGCCTTCGGAAGGTTTATTAATGATGTTTCTTTTTCTAACTTTCAGTACACAAAACTTTTATCCTTTCGTACTTTGTACCTACTTATTACTTGATCTTATATTTTTGCAGATAAATTAAAGTTAAAAGATGCATCTGAGTTCAACTATCTTAAACACAGTAGTTGCTTGGTTATCAGTGGTGTTGATGACGCTAAAAAGTTTCAGATTCTCATGGTGGTCTAATAGATTAGATATATACTTTTGTCATTTAGCTTATTTTATAGAACCGATGATCTATTGTAATATTAATTGGTCCATACTTTCATTCTATTAGGAAGCCCTAAACAGACTCGAGATTTGTGAAAAAGATCAAGTGCATGCTTTTCAGATGATTTCTGCAGTGTTATGGCTGGGAAACATTTCATTTGAAGTTATTGACAATGAAAACCACGTTGAGCCGGTGGCTAATGAAGGTGCTCTATTATACAAAGCTCTTTCTTTGATATATTTAGTGAAACCAACAAATACACTGATAAATATAAGTATGATTGAGAACATACAAGAGTTGTACCTTACAAAGAATTAAAAGCTGTGCTTCCTTGAAACATCGACTCTTTTTTTTTGGGGGGGGGGGGGGGGGGGGTATATATTATCTTAAAAGCAGCTCTTGAAGACTTGCTTCACTTTTGTATGTGCATGTTTCATATCACATCTTGTGAAAATGTCCGGGTTGGCATATATAGTTCAATGTTTGTACCACGTACAGAGGTCTTGTTTATGCATAAACATGATGACTAGATGGGCTACATCTGTTCTAGATAAGGGTAGGGTTAACTTGTTTACACTAGATGTTCAAAAGCCTCCTTTTGTTACAAATACATCATGTATTCAATACACCTGCTTTTTATGATGACACTAGGACATATTATGCTCTTTCAGTAGTTAGCTTGTTCATACGCTGAATGCTTACCATTTATTTGCAGCTGTTATGAATGCTGCTAGCTTGATGGGCTGCAGTGCCTATGACCTCATGCTAGCATTATCAACACATAGAATACAAGCTGGAAAGGATGAGGTTTCCAAGAGATTAACAACCCAGCAGGTACATGCTTTGATAGTTTTATGTGTTACATGTGCACCATATGGATGTAGATGGGAGCATATACTTTTGCTCTGATATCAGTGTTAGTGTGTTACTAATTTTTAGGCTCTTAATCAACAAAATGTAATGCTTATAATCATAATGCAGGCAATTGATTCGAGAGATTCATTGGCAAAATTCATATATGGTAGCCTATTTGAGTGGGTAGTAGATAAGATAAATACATCACTTGCAATGGGAAAGCAGCATACTGGTAGATCCATTAATATTCTAGACATTTATGGTTTTGAATCATTTAAGGTAATTTATTTTTGTGTTCTTGTTTTGTTAGGGTTATCAATTGACACTTCAACCGCTAATTTCATATTTATCCGCAGAATAATGGGTTTGAACAGTTTTGCATAAACTATGCAAATGAGAGGCTTCAACAGCATTTCAATAGCCATCTTTTCAAACGTGAGCAAGAGGTGAGCATATATGGTGTGTTAGTTCTTCTTTCTCTTTCCCAGCTGTTACTCTGTTCATGTCTCAAAAAAAAAATGCTGTTAGGTGAAGCTGAACATATGCTACAAACACTAACATTTGCCTGAAATTACAATGATAAGCTTCAGTATGAGTGTTGGACTCTCCTTTAGGGCTTGAAGAGCGACATAATAAATAATTAGGCATTTATTTCAACTTTAGTATAGGTTTGTTATTAATTTTCTCATCATATTAATATAGCTCAATAGAAGAAAGATCTATATTGAATGAAAGAATATTATTAGTAGCTAATAATGATGTATGCCTTTTATAAATTAACTCATGCTTAGCTTTCAAATGATGCATTCTCTTCCATTACTCCTTGTTGTTCTTTAACATAAACGACTGAATTTGTTACAACAAAAGCTGAAATTCCTTGATTTGTTTAAACTAAACGATTAAAACAAATTATAATGGTGTCATTACTCGCTGGGCTGATTACAGGAATATGAGTTCGATGGGATTGATTGGAAAAAAATTGAATTTAAAGACAACCAAGATTGTCTGGATCTCATTGAGCAGGTTTTTCCTTCTATTCGATTACATATTATATTACCAGCTGAGTTTTTATTTTGAGTCTAGTATTAGACTGTATTAATGTTTAGGCTCTACCGAACTAAGTTGCTTACCAAATGCATTCTTATTATCATTGCAATGTTTGCTGGATGTTTAAAACTTTAGTGGATATAATCATGGTAATAAATATGAGGTGGAATGTCCAGTGGGAGGCTAAGCCACCACCAGCTGATAAGGCAGAAACTATGTGTTAAGAAAAAGAGAAGAGTAGAACAAGACACAAGGTGGGCTCCTAAATTGATTATATATTTATAATAGCACGATAGGTAATACCCCTTGTATTTATAGACTTCAGAGTTGAAAGATAAGTAATGAGTCTATATGTGAATATGTGATTAAACATGTGTTACTTTCACCTTTTTTTACCTCAACCACAACCATAAATTTCCACTTTATTAGTAAGCGTGTCGTCTCAAAGTGGGAAGAAGATCTTGGGACAGAGGTAGTATCACTTATTTAAATGCTGCAGTGCACAACCGATCTTTAGTAGGATGTTCTTTCTTGAGTGTCACCTTTCTTTGGGAAGGGGGATATCCATTCATTTAGCTAATGTTTTGTGCCTGCCACATGTTTTCAGTTGAATGAGATGTGGACCTACTTCTTTCTTGGCTTACAGTTTATTTGGGCTCCTTGTAGAAACCATTTGGGATTATTGCATTGCTGGATGAAGAGTCGAATTTCCCTAAAGCGACTGATTTCACATTTGTCAATAAACTTCAGGAGCACTTGAAAACAAATTCATGCCTAAAAGGAGAAAGAGGATCAGTGTTCAGTATTCAGCACTATGCTGGCGAGGTTTGATTTTCTTATTAAATGTTACTAGGAATAGACCGAAAACTCATTTTAGAAAGCCTCCACTTGGTTGGGGTTTTATTTCAACTTAATTTACTAATTACAAATAGATATTGATAGTCTCAGTTGATCTTCAACTATTCCATTTGATTGTTTGGGGATTTGTGCATTATTGCAGTTATTTTCAATTTTCATGCATACTTGTAAGATAAGGCTTGGGAATAAGGCTTGGATGTTGTTGTTGTACTTGTAAGATAAGGCTTCCTTGTGCCGTTATAAACTTTTTGTTAAGCATTTATTATTTTATTTTATTCTATTCACCTCCAGAATAATCATGGTATGGCATATGTGGTAAATTGTTTGATGGACAGAGTGACGGGGCTTCATGTTCCTAGATGATGCATTCTAAATGCAGTTTGATGGACAGAGTGACATTTATCTCGAGTGTAGTTTGCTTTAGACAAACAAGTAACTTGATGATTGATAAATTCAGTTTCATTGCCTACAAAGTGAAGGGTGTAGTTTTTCTAGGTGATGCATTCTAAGTACAATTTGATGGACGGAATGTCATTTATCTTGAGAGTAGGTTGCTTTAGACAATGACAGTGCTGAAAGTTTAATGATTCAGGATAAGTATATTATATACCTGTGTTTTCTTCAGGTTACGTATAGCGCCAGTGGTTTCTTGGAAAAGAACAGAGATCTTCTGCATTCAGATATTATTCAGCTACTCTCATCATGCAGTTCGGAACTACTTCAGTTGTTTACCAGTTTCTTGCTTAACCCATTTCAGAAATCAACTCTACCAAGCAAGCTTGTTGTATCAGATGTTCGGAGACAAAGTGTTGCGACAAAATTCAAGGTAAATATTTTGCTTCATTTTTTTATCCTCTGGTGTTTGTATTTGTTCATTGGCAACTGTTAGTATAAGCGGAAAAAAAATTCCTTGCAGGGTCAATTGTTCCAATTAATGCAGCAGTTGGAAAACACTGCTCCACATTTCATTCGCTGCATAAAGCCAAATAATAAGAAACTTCCTGGAATGTTTGAGAAAGATCTTGTCTTAGAGCAGCTTCAGTGCTGTGGAATTTTAGAAGTTGTAAGGATCTCAAGGGCTGGCTATCCAACTAGGATGACACATCAAGATTTCACAGGAAGGTCAGTGTCCTGGATTTATTTTTCTAGTCGCTGACTTCTCATTTTTAACTGTTAGTAAATTTAATTGTATATGCCTGCATATGCTTCAGATATGCCTTCCTTCTATTGGATAACAGCTTGCTCAGAGATCCTTTAAAAACTTCAGTTGCCGTTCTGCAAAAATTCCATATCCATCCAGAAATGTACCAAGTTGGATATACTAAATTATATCTTCGAGCAGGACAGGCAAGTTAACATGTTATACCTAGATTATGTTTTCTTTCTGTTTAATGATAGTGGAATAGTTGATTGCAATTGAAATAATAAGAGTACTTTTCAAGTTATTCTATGTCGGTTGGAATTTTATGTTAAGATACTACGTATTTTCTTCGGTTGATCTATTGTTACTTAAAAATAGAAAGAATGACATTTATGTTAAAGAATGTGTAGATCATGTATTAGAGCATATAGTTTTGAATCATATAATGTTCTACCAGGAAGGTAGTAATTAATGCAGGCAATATGAACATTTATTTATTAATACACAGCACTTCTGTGTTTTTTAACTTCATGATATTATTATTGTAATTTTTAGATTGCTGCAATGGAGGATGTCAGAAAAAAAGTTCTCCAAGGTACTCTTGATGTGCAAAAGTGTTTTCGTGGATATCGTGCTCGTCTGTGTTTCCATGAACTCAAGGGCGGAGTAATAACCCTTCAGTCTTGTACGTTGAACTGCTTTAAATGTGTGGCTTTGCTTCTGCTTTTGAACTTTATCTATGATTTACTCCTATTTGGAGTGACTTCTTTTTACGCTTATGTATGGAAATATAATTATGAAAGTGGTCTTTCTTGAATTTGTAGTTGTTCGTGGTGAAATTGACAGAAAGCAGTATGATGTTTTGATAAAGTCAAAAGTGGAAGGGGATCGCAAAAAACAAGATGAGAGATCGATGGCAGTTTTACGGATACAATCAGGTGATTTCTAGTTCTTCCATGTTTAACAGGGCAATGACTTTTGGTATGAAATGTAGTTTTTAATGGGCCAACTGTTTCCCCCAGCAGCAATGCGTGGGTTCTTGTCTAGAAGACATTTTGGTAGCCTGTGGGGTCTCAAAAAGTCAATTCTCAACCAGCAAAATGCAAGCAGGAAAATTTCAGAGGTGAAGGTACTGTATGGTTTAAAGAAACAAAAAAAAAAGAAATACAGCTTAAATTGGTTTAATATATAACACTATTACCTCAAATTCTCTCTAATTGAAAGAGAGAAAAAATCATGATATGCTTTTCCTCCTAACAGGCCTTTTGGATTTACAAATATGCAATAAGGTTGCAAGTTTGGGATTCTTGTTTTGGGCCGTTCATTTTATTTTCTAAAATGAGCACCGGAGTTTCACCAATCACCATAAAAGTTCTATGCTATGACTTGAATTTAAACTTAGGAGAACTCTAGTAATGTGAAAGAAGACCTTATTATATGCTATGACCGGAAAGAAAAACAAGGAAATTGATTATACATTTATATTTCTCTTCACTTGAAATATTTCTCTGTTTAACAATCTTTTTCACAGGATTTTCCTTCAGAAGTTCTACCTTATGTTCTGGAAGAGCTTCAAAAACAGGTTCACAGGGCTGAGGCAACCATTGAGCAGAAGGAAAAAGAAAATGTAGCTTTGAGAGAACAAATAAAACAATTTGAGAATCGACTATCAGAATATGAAGCCAAGATGGGTTCAGTGGAGATGTGGCAAAAACAAATGGCATCTTTGCAGGTGAGATACTGTCTAGTTATTATTGTGTTCTACCTGGTATATGTTGAAATTAGTTCAACCAAAAAATAATAAATATAAAATATAGCTAGGCTTGATGATTTTCGATAGGATGTACCTTGCTAAAATTAAAAAGGTATTACCTATCGAAACAAGACTTTATTATTTATAACGGAGGATGTGGTACTACCATGTACTGAAACAGGCAAAGCTTGCTCTAGCCAAGTGTCTTACTGTCGGAGGCAATACTCTGCTGGCTTCTTCACAACTTTCTCGCTCGTATGAATCTACAAGAAGCCTATCTATGGGGACTGGAGCAGGAAGTGCCTCAATGAGATCTACTGACTATGAAACTGATGCGGCTGAGTCTGTTCAAGAGGGTGTTGGTGGTTTCCTTGCAGTGAGTCACCTTGTGAAGGAGTTTGAAGTCAATAAACAAAAATTCGATGGTGAGGCAGAAAGAGTCGTTCAGCTCAAAGGGCAGTCCACATCTACTCCTGAAGCAGAGCTGAAGAGACTGAAACTCCAGTTTTGCGAATGGAAGGAAGACTTTAAGGAGAGGTTAAGGGAGGCAAGGGCCAAAGTGCGCAAGCTTGAGCAGCATTCCAAAGATAGACGGAAAAAGAGGACGACGTGGTGGGGAAAGGAGCAAATCTTCTCAGCTTTGAATAACTCGTCTAACTTCCTAGGAGGAATCAAATGGTATAATAAATAAATGAACTTGTCAAAGAAAGAAACTAGTGGGATCATATCCATCTATATTTTTGGTTTCTTTTCAAACTGGGCGTTTGTTTATTTAAGGAGCCAACATGTACAGTTTGTACAAACTGTAATCTTTTCTTACTGCAGCAGATTGTATCCTTCCATGTTTGATGAACTTTGTCAGCTTGTGTGTGAAGATCCATTAACATAATTGTCTATTGCACTTATTGTCTGAGTTTGCCTATACTCCCCAGCTGAAGGTATTATTTGATTCCTCAAAATCTGTAGCAAGGCTTTTAAAACATTTATATAATAGTGTTGTCGGAATATTTGAAGTCCAAATATGCTGGAATTGTCAGGGTTGACCACTTGACCCCCAAACACGACCTAAGCCTTGTGAGGGAAGTAAATATGATCTGTTGGTTTATCAGTCAGTTGACTTATAAAGGGAATCTTATTAGCAGAAATCAGTAAACTCATCTCCATCTTAATTGTGTTGCTTGTTAAACAACCCTACTATGGTTTGCAGATTGTTTCCAATATTTTAGTTGAATATTGTAGAACCTAGGGACAAGCTTAATGGTCTGTTGGTTTGAGAGAGGTGGGTGGGTGGGGGGGGGGGGGGGCATCTAACCTCCCCTTGTTTGGTTGAAATACCAGTAAAGGGGAGAAGAATCCATAAGTTCTCTTCGTAAGTGGCATACATATATACCTAGACATCGTCAGCAACAGAGTTATCAAGGTTGATAACGGCCCGAGGCCAAAAAGGTACATGGAAGAGGTCCATTACCATTAACTAACCCAGTGGCTTGGTACAAAGAACCAAAACATGTAGAACATAGTGCTGCAAAGGTGAGCGTGATCAGCTAGCTAGGCGGCTAGGCCAAATTTAGTGTGGAGAGCTCATTGCCCTCCCCAAACTCCTGCAGGATGACTGTTGACTGAAAACCCTTCCAGACAGCTTATGATTGGTCAACCATTCAGAATGATGTTTACAAACGTAAAAACACACATCAGCAAGAACTTTGCATAGAATTTCAGTACAAAAAAGCGATTAAAACTTCTGTTTAGCCACAAACAAATATGAACCTGAAAGGAGTTAAAAATATGATCAACCATCAAAGAAGACCATCAATGATAGGCATCTGCCACTTCTACCCGTACTTCAAAACGGGATACATATGCTCATAAATCTATCTGAGTCACATTTCAATAATTTTTTGAATAATTCTAAGGTACAACAAAAAAAGAACGTGTTTCCAACAAAATCTGTTTCGACCCTCCCGTACTGATCTAGGCTAATAATCAAGTGAGAATACCTCATCATACGAATGAATGTACACTAACCAACATCATACCCCAAGTCAATGCACATTGCATTGCTGCAATATGGGATGTGAATAATCAACATACTTATCCCACAATGGTTTGTATTTCTCCATCCCGATCTTCAACCATGGCTTGGAATTCCCATTGAAATGCAGAACCGCTCCGTTCTCGAGCAACTGCGAGTCAACATTAGTATATCCCAGTCCCAAAATATGCCAATTGGGATCCAGAGCTTGAGTCAACCCGTAGAATGTTAAAAGTCCAGGTGGCAAGGTCCCCAGTTTCCACAGTGTCCGGTCAACATTCTTCTCTTGCCAGTAGTGGTATATTCCGGTCACGTCCCTCTTTCTCCACTCGACCAAATCAAAAACATTCATTCCAAACGCCCATCCACAGGCATCCGGGTCAAAATGCTCACGGATCAATGGGTGGGAGTAATTCAAGTATTTGTGGTATCTATGAAAGGTCTCCATGCAAGTCTCAACGGCTCCGTTCACATTCCCATTCAGATCAATAGAGAACAAGGGAGCAAGATCCTTTTGAACCACAACATCGTCATCAAGAAACACTACCTTCTCTAGTTTCGGAAAAACTTCTGGAATATAGAACCGAAGGTGGTTAAGCATCGAAAGATACTTTGGGTTACGGAATTTGATAGGGGTAGTCTTGTCCTTACCATGACTCCCAGAGAAGTAATAGTTTTGGGTGTCTAAGTCTTTCAACTGTTTGAGAACAGGAACATAAGAGGCATTTAGCCAAACAAAATCCTCAAATTTCTCAACTTCCACTGTCACACCACGGAATGAGTTCATAGAAAACCAAGCTCTCATGGGGGCATAGTTTACTTCATCCGTCACAATATGGAAGACAATGGAATTGGGATTCTTCGCATTTGAAGCTGTAGAGTTCACAACGACGGAAGTTGCTAGTACATTGTCAGAAAACACACAAAAATGATAAAGGTTAGGGTCCTCAAGCTTTCCAGCAACCAAATGCTTCCCCACTTGTGGGTTCCTGAACCAGTCAACGGTTAACCTGACGCCCAGGCAGTAGAGGCTCTTTGGAACTTCCTCAGCGGCTATTTGTCCATATTTAGAGCTCTTCTCAGTCACGGAATGTACTTGTTCCTCAAGAGTTTGAATCTTGGCTTTCAATCTCATAATCATTGTTGCACTATCATAGTGAAGTTGTTGGGCTTGACAAAGCAAGAGTGTCATATCATGGATCACTGTTTCTGACTCCTTCATTGTTAAGGGACTGTTCCTAGTGGCTGAAGTTGATAGGAGAAGTTGAGACTTACGGATCTTGGCACTCATCTCCCACGCAAGCTGAAGGTTGTTGCTTTCTTTTGCAACTATAATCAAGGCTTTGGCAAGAGAGATTTGATCATTGATTTGCCTTGCTACTGAGTAAGGGCTTAACATTTCATCGGTGACATTCAGAGCTTCCAAAAGTTTGTTTTGTCTATTATATCCCTGGCAGTTAAGTTACATAAGAACATCAGTATTATATGTACTCAAGTTAAGATACCATAAATAAAAAAGGGAAGATTCAACATTTTATATCTACACAATCTCATAAGTCATTTGGTCAATCTATTGATAGATACACCAAATATTAGAAAGCAAAAATGTCACTATACTAATATTAGCGAAAGGCAGCATTCTATCATGCTTAATCAAATCCAGGTATTAAAATGTATTCTTCTCATAAACCAAATCTGATTTTCAGATACAGAATAATTTATTATTGATAGAAAGCCTTCGGCACGACATCCATGCTAAAAATATTAAAGAACTGCCAGAGTACAAAGTTAAAACTTGATTTTGATAATAAAATTCCATAGTTTCATCAAGCCTCAATTGAAGTGAAACTCAGTTGATGATTTGATCCAGAAAATTTAGCAACTCATTGTCATTGTATGATTCAATTACATTCATATACCACCTTGAATACAGTTATGGGTTACGTTGTCTTTTGTTCACTTTTAAAATTCTGTAACAGCATTAAGCTTCTTAAAGAAAACTAATAAATGTTAGATGTGAACCGTGAGAAGAAACATTCCTTTTTCAATTACTATTTACAAAAACAGATGGTTAAAAAGTATTCAAATTCATAGCCTAAGGGTCGGCAAATTTATCTCCTTTTCTAGCCATGGTTTATCATTAGGACTCAAATAAAACCTCAAAATATTCATGTAAGTCCCCAAAACAAAGGGCCAAGATATTGCACTAACATAGTACGGAGTAAGATTTTGGACAGAAGAAACATCTTGAAACAAGCTCACAGATCATCATTTTCTGCAAAACTTGAAGAGAAAACCTAAGAGAAGAAAATTTAGGATATTGGTTCCAGGATGGTTCGAAATCTGAGGGCTAAATGGGTGCTGATGAATTTGTATACAAAATGTACACTAACACAGAAAATTTCATTCACAGCATTTTGGGTAATGATCTGAGAATGAATATCCAAAAATGACATGCAATTAAAGTTTCAAAGAAGAAAAGAGGAAGAGCGAGTACCTGAAGCAAGGAAGGCGTAGAAGGAGAAGGGTTTTTACGACTGAAGAGAGCTAGGAGGAGAAGGGTCAAGATTGCGCAAAATATCAGCCATCCCAGCTTTGAGTATCTTCTCTTGGATGTTCTGTTTCGAGGTTCAAACGACCGTCGCCTCATCAGAATCCCCGTGCTATTGCCGGCCGCATCAACAACAAATTGAAGGAGAAGAAGAAGAAGAAAATGAACAAATTCCACTGCTTTTCGAGGGAAGAAGAATGAAATTGTGGCGTGAACGTTTTTACTTGTTCTTCTTGTGATGTTGTTTAACGTATTTAGAGTAATAATTGCAGTAGATATGAGTCTGAAAATTACGAAGCAAGAACAAAGAAAGAAAGAAATGTGATGATGTGACGAAAGTGAATCGATCCATGACGCGATGATTCGGATCTGTGTGTGTCGGTAGCTGGGCGCCTAAGGCAGAGCCCCTTTAATAAATCTAATCTACCAATTTATACGTATTGACTCAGTCAATTCAGTTTTTTCTTGTAACCCAACATCGTCAATATATTCACTCAACGCATTCTTTTTTATTTAAATCCTTACTTTTATTATTATACATAATTTTTTTCGCAAATTCTATTTTTGCAAATAATTATGATTTAAAATATCAAACATTTCGATGTAAAAATAAATAAATTTGGAGTGAAATTTTTTTAACTAATTTTTTAATGTTAAAATATCAAACTAATTTTTTTAACTGTATATATCCATGACTGGTGTCATATGAAAAATCAGAAAAAGTTATGAATTTTGATATATTTTACGTAAAATTTAGAGTAAAAATTAAAGAGATAAAACAGTTTAAAGAAAATTAAGATTTTAATTTTGTTGGGACCCATTGTCAATTGCTTCCTCGTTTAGCACATACCACCAAGCTTTTCCTCTCTCCAAGTGTCAATAGGGGTAGCACACATTGACACCATGGGTTTTCCCAATCCACTTTAGCTCCCACATATACTTTTTTTACTTGGGCTGGAGCACATTTGAGGGTGAATACCTCACATTTGTGCTTTTCACCCTTTGCAATGCAGGTAGCCTAAGGTTGAGTATCACGATCGGTGGTAATCTAGACACACAGATAGATCTTCCCACACTTGCATGTCTCGCGTTGCCACCAACAAATCACCCCCATTTCATGTTAATTAATTAATGTTTTTGCTTTTCTAATTTCACATTCAAACACTCCCATGAACAACGAGAATGTTTCACTCTCATAGTATTAATACAATTCATATAGTGAAATTTCATATATATATATATATATATATATATGTATATATACTCTTTCAAATTTCTAATAATAAGATAGTTTGTTAATCACCAAAGTGATTTAACTAGTTAGAGTACATAATTTAAAAAAGTATTGAGTAGATCTAATTGATCATAATTAATTTATGTTTAATGAACATTTAAATTAAATATTTACGGTATAAGGAGTTTGTTAGTCACCAAAGTGGCCGGACTCAAATGATAGTTAAATAGTTAATTTTTATAATCTGTTTGATTTATTGACTATAAATGTAATGTTTTTTAGTCACCAAAGTGGCATGACGAAAAGGTTATTAGACTAATGCTAAGTAAATCTTTAAGACAAGATCATTTATTTATAACTTTAAGATGCCTAATATATAATTTGCTATTTACTCATATAAATAGTACTTATACATTATATTGCTATAAGATCGTCCAAAGATGGGTCATGAATGTATAAACTATTATAATTTGAGTGACTAATTTTATACTCAGATTAAATTGGGTGAATGTTCAAAGACGACACTTATTTAGTCAAAGTACAATTAATTGTGTATTTTTATAAATATGTGGCATCAATTTATATATATATTTAAGGATCATTGATTGCGTTTTGTTGCACTTAAAATAAATGTAAATAGTATAGGGTCAAGTACGAGTATCGTCTCAATAGACACGAAAAAAGGGAATTAAGTATTAATTAATTTCATCGATTTAAAATAAATAAATTACATGCGAATGTACGTGAAGGATTTTTGGAATTAAAATGGAACAAAAACAAAGATAAAATTTAGCACCTCTTTCGAATTTATGACATCAAGGGAACATACATTAATCCCACGGGAAACAATATTTCAGGAGTGATCATGCTTAATCACATGAGAATTATTTAAGTACGCAACGCAAATCAATACTAAATTCTTTCCGCTCTCGCGGTATAGAGTACAACGATTTAGAAAGTCAGGTTGATTTCTCATGTGACAGGCTTCTAAAACATTGCAGAAATGAACGAGCTTACGACTCCCTAACCGTGCTAATCTCTTAACTAGTGGCAAAGTGTGCTTGAAAGTGTCCTAGAATAATTTAGATCTCACATTAATGATTACTATCTATATAGTAATTGTCCTAAATAGAACTAAATGGAAACTTAATTTCACAAATAGGACTAAAGCCTAAATTATTCACAAATATGACTAAACAGTAATTTTCTACCCTAAATACTCCTAAGAGTATTAATTTACTATAAAATGTTTTAATTCATAATAAAATCATAAAAAATAATAAAAATCGTAAAAAAAACAATAAAATATATACTTCATATATAATAAAAATTTTAAAAAACATTTTTAAAAAATAGAAAAAATAAAAAAAATAAAAATAGTAAAAACCCGACTATTTTTATTTTTGCTCTTAGGTCGGTCGGCAGCCCTGCTCCAATCATAGTCCGACGTTCTGGCCGGGTGGGATCGATTTCGACCTCCTCGAGCTCCGGGACGGGCTGAGCTCTAAACTGCCCTTCATCATGTTTTGACAGGTCTTGCTCAATGGCATTGACTTGACCCTCACATAGTTTCCTCACATGAGCTTTGCAGGCTCTTACATAACAGCTTCGTGCCATCTTCTGGTCTCCCCTTACCGTGCCTATTCCGGCTAGCGTATAAAACTTCATGCAGAGATGAGCCTGGGAGATAATGGCCCCCAAGTCTTCCAACAGGGGTCGGCCAAGAATGGTTTTGTGAACGCTCAGTTAACGCACTATAACGAAATCCGCTTCCACTGTTTGGACACATGGTTCTGATCTGAGCTGAATCTTGAGGGTGATTGCTCCCTCTGATTCTATCACGTCCCCGATAAAACCTGACAGGGGAGTCTTTACCGGCTGCAGGGCTTCCTTCTGGAGGCCAATCTCCAGATACGTGTCTAAGTACATCACGTTCACCGAATCGTCGTTGTTTAGGAGAACCATGTGGACTATTTCATCCATAACTTCCATTTTTACAACGAGAGCATCTCTATGTGGGGGAGGACAACGTGGGAGGTCGTCATCAGTAAAGACAATAGACTCCCGCTTCTGCTTCTTGTCAGTAGGGAGGTGGTTGATTTCGCCGATGAACAGCTGACGACTCCATTTCTTCCTTTCCCCCGATGTGTTTCCTCCCACTGGTCCACCATAGATCTGGTTGACATGTGGGCGCTTGTGCTGACCGGAATCTTCCCCTTTCTTGTCATCCTCAAACTAGGCTCCGATCTCCCTCATTTTTTAGGTTGGGGATTGACGGGCACTTTGTCACGGTGCGTCAAAATTAATTCAATACTAACACTTATACGTAGTATAGTGAAGTAGAGTTCGTATCCACAGGGAAAGGAATAAATCTCTTTTTATATGAAACTAGTAATTAAAGGGGGTTTTGCGGTTGAATGATTTAATTTAATTAAACACTAATGATGGAGTATATGGCCCAGGGACCCCCGGCCCACAGACTCCTACTACTCTAACACAGGCCCAACAGGCCCAGGAAGCACAACAGGCCCAAATCACAGCGGCCCAAGTGTCAAAAAGCCCACAGTTCACATACAGATGCCTTCGGCCCCGTGGCTGAGGGCTCCAGAACTAACAAGGTAGACGGAATTGAGAAGACAAAGCTACTGGGAGAAGATGGCGGAAAACAGCCCTCGACACAGGAGGCCCCCGGTATGAAGAGCCTTCGGCCCAACATGTATAGCCGAAGGCACCCTCCTCGACAGAATATCCTCTCCACATTCGCCTGAATCACCGTACCACGTACAACGTCGCATCCAACCACCGCATTTAATGCAGCCACATGCAAATGCCGGTGCCACCCCGATTGAGGTGACCTTCAGCCGTCGGATGCTTGACACGTGTCCCTATCTAGCATTTATTGCTGCTATAAATAGCAGTCCCTTTTCCCATTGTAAAACACGCCTTGAATATCTCGAATACATACTCTCTCTTACTTATTGCTCTGACTTCTCTCTAGTTATCCTCCGTAATAACCCTCAGATAAGTTACCCCCGGGTACACTATCCATCATTTGGTGCTCTCGTTGAGAGCTCTGAACAATCAAGTAAGATACCCTCCCCTTCACCGAACATAAAACAAATACGAAAATGGGAAGAACTCGTGCTCAGTCCAAGACCCTTGAGGACAACAACCTGGCCCTTGGCGAGGTCAACGCCCCCGGAGCCTCCAACAAGGCTACCGAGGGCAGGGTCATCGCTGAGTTGGAACAGGCTGCTGTTGACCTGCGCCTTCAGCTCCAGCAGAATGCTCTTCATCGGAGCGAAAACCAAGTGAGCCCTCCGGTCCTCACTATTGACGTACAGTCGGCATTTTCTGCCTTCATCCAGACACTCACCTGGACTCCAGGTGCCTTCGGCGCTCTGGTA
This sequence comes from Cuscuta europaea, assembly GCA_945859875.1. Taxonomy (NCBI): domain Eukaryota; kingdom Viridiplantae; phylum Streptophyta; class Magnoliopsida; order Solanales; family Convolvulaceae; genus Cuscuta; species Cuscuta europaea. The sequence goes on from CAMAPE010000010.1 coordinate 322,995, forward strand.
CCACTTCAGCCGCAGGTCGGGGAGAACGCCATTCCTCCCCCTCCTTCACCCCCGTCATAAACCCTATCCTTCGGTTAAGGAACAACAAAGGAGTCGTTGCTCAGGATACCGCTTCCCAGGAAGTCCAGTCCCGGGACCAGCGTGATGCAAACAAAGATAGACCCCGGACCTCCGCCCTCGAGAGGCTCAGAGGAATGCCATATCGCAGGGGGGTCCAAGACTGCCTCAGGGGTAAAGCGTTCCAAAGACCTCAAGAAAGCGGGGGATCTTTCTCGAGGGCAGATGAAAGGCGCCCCCCTCGGGACAAAGGTAAGGGACTGCTCCATGCTGACGACGCCAGGCACCACATCAACCAGGCCCACTTGGCCCAGGTACAATCGCAGGGGGCGGAGGCCCTCCCAAGGGACCCCAGAGATAAGGTTATTGAGGCCCTTCAACGCCGCCTTGATGAAGTGGAGGCCCGCCAGGCACACACGACCGCTTCCGCTTCACAGGTGGATCCCAAATACGCCACCATGGTGGCCAAGATGGAGGAGATGCAAATAAGATTTGGCGTGGGCTTCGGAGAACCCGTCATCCAGATCCAGACAAGGACGCCATTTACCCCAAGGGTATTGGCGGCCCAGATTCCAGGAAAATACCGAGGGCAACCCATCAAGCCCTACGAAGGAAAGACTGACCCCCAGGAGCACTACAGCAGGTACCATAACAACATGATGATGGTAGGGGCATCAGATGAGTATTTGTGCCGTTGGTTCCTTTCCACTTTGGAAGGACCGATGTATCAAATGGTTCAACCGGTTGCCCGAGGGCAGCATTGACTCTTGGCAAGAACTAGCCCAACGTTTCTTGACACAATTAGCGGGAAGGCGCCGGTCGAGAAAACACTTCTTCCATTTACTAACAGTAAGGAAACGGAAGGAGGAAACCCTCCGAGACTTCTTGGAATGCTGGAGGCTAGAGACAGATAAGGTCGACGGCGCCGATGATGGAACCCTTCTGGCTCTCCTATAAACGGTCCTCCGCACCGGGAACTTTTCAAGGAGCCTCATCATCGAGCCTCCCCGCGATTACATAAGGGCCCTACAGCAGGGGGACCTGTATGCAGAGGCCGAGGAGGTGGAGAAATGTCACCAAAACCCCGAGCAGCAGCGCCCCTGGCCAGATGATAGGAACAACCGGGGGCCGGGGGCTTCGTTCAACCATTCCAAGGGACCGCCCCCCTAGGGTGATCGCCCCCGGCATGGCCAAACCAAGTTCGGGGGAAGGTACAAGAACAACCCGAAGGCCTAGGCACAGTCTGTTCTCTTGGAGCACCCTCGGACACCCCTGACGCATCCCATCAGCGTCATTCTCAACTTCACCGAGGAGAGAGGCCTCACAGAGCGAGTCTCTCGCACACCCCCGGAGGTATACGCCATCAACCCCAATGAACCTTACTGTCATTTTCATGGCCATCAGGGGCATAGAACCGATGACTGCCATATGCTGAAGGCAGCCATCGAAAGGTTGATACAGGCGGGCCATCTGTCCCAATTTGTCAAGGGCCCCCAGTATCAAGGGCCCCCTTGAGGCCAACCAGCGAAGGAAAACACCTGGATCAATCCAAACACCACCCCCCTCGGTGATCCGAACGAGAAGAAGAGGGAGATCGGGAACCTTGACGAGGAAGAGGGGTACAACCAGTGCCAGGAAAAGAAGTGCCACATCCACATTATCACCGGTGACAACACGGGGGAGACTCCACCAGCCAAAGGAAGAAATGGGCACAATCCCTTTATGTGAGGGAGGTCACTCATATGCCTCCCGTAAAGCGGTTGAGGGAGGAGCCCATCGTATTCACCAACGCCGATCTCCCCCCGGTTTCCTCTCCTCACAGGGATGCGCTAGTAATCCAAAGTGAGATCAACAACACCATCATCCACAGACCTTACGTTGACATGGGCAGCTCCATCAACGTAATGTACCTTAGCACATTCAAGGAGCTGCTTCTGGAGAGGGAGTCCCTTCGGCCCATCTGGACCCCTCTGTACGACTTCACCGGAGACGCTATAGATTCCGAGGGGGTAATAACCCTCCTGGTACTCTTCAGCGACGGGCTCCATAGAGCCAAGATCGAAGTGGAGTTTATCGTCGTCAACATCGACTGTGCCCACAACATCATCCTCGTTCGGCCTGCCCTCGAGGACCTGGAGGCAATCATCTCCATGAGGCACCTGTGCCTTAAGTTCCCAGCTGAAGGGGGCATCGGGTACTCAAGAGGAAACCAGAAGCTCGCCCGCGCCTGCTACCTCCATATCACAAAGAAGGTTAGTAAGACAGAGTTCCGCGTAGACACCATCACCGAAACGATAGAGGAAGTAGAAGACTTTGCGCTCGATTCGGCCAAGCCAGAGAGAGTCGTGAAGATTGGAGCCAAACTCCCTGAAGATTTGAAGACCGGCATCACGGATGCCCTCCGTGCCTACGCCATTGTTTTTGCATGGGGGCCGGAGGACATGCCGGGAATCAGCTGAAGGGTGATCGCTCATCGCCTGGCGGTGGACCCTTCCTCCAAACCTGTGCAACAAAGAAGGAGACCCCTCTCAGCCGAGAGGAGGGATTTTGTAAAGAAGGAGGTTGCCATGCTCCTGTCCATCAAACACATCTGGGAGGTAAAGTACCCTTCATGGCTGGCTAACGTAGTCCTAGCGCAAAAGCCACCCACCTTCCACATGTGCGTGGATTACACCGATTTGAGCAAGGCATGTCCTATGGATCCCTTCCCTCTACCAAACATTGATCAACTGGTAGATGAGACAACTGGGTGTGAAATTATGTCCTTCCTCGATGCCTTCCGAGGGTATCACCAGATCTACATGAATGAGGAAGACGCGGAAAAGACAACCTTCATGACGCCCGAAGGCATCTTCTGCTATCTAGTGATGGCCTTCGGACTAAAGAATTCGGGTGCCACTTACACCCGGATGGTGGCCAGAGTCTTTCAAGCCGTCCTAGGGCGCACCATGGAGGCTTATGTTAATGACATGATCGTCAAAAGTAAGCAAGCATCAAGCCATGCCGACGACCTCCGGGAGATCTTCGCCATCATGCAAAAGTTTAACCTTCGGCTAAACCCAAAGAAATGCACCTTCAGAGTGCAAGGGGGCAAATTCTTGGGCTATATGGTCAGCTGAAGGGGTATTGAGGCCAACCCCGAGAAAAGCCAGGCCATCATCAACATGGAGCCCCCACGCAACGTGAAGGAAGTCCAAAGGTTGACGGCCCGCCTGGCAGCCCTCAACCGCTTCCTATCCAAATCAGCAGAGAAGGCCCTCCCCTTCTTCCAGGTGATAAGAAAGATCGCCGGCTTCTAATGGACTACTGAGTGCCAAGTGTCCTTTGATGAGTTGAAACTGTATCTGTCTTCACCCCTTGTGCTCTCCAAGCCCAAGGTGGGAGAAACCCTATATCTCTATCTTGGCGTCAGTTCTGCTCCCATCAGCTTAGTCCTCATCCAGGAGGAAGATGACATCCAACATGCCATCTTCTATGTTAGCAAGACTCTCAGGGAGGCGGAACTCAGGTATTCTCTCGTGGAGAAGATGGTGCTAGCCATTGTTTGGACCGTCAAAAAGCTGGGCCATTATTTCCAGGCACATCCGATCCAAGTCCTCACGCACCAACCCCTCGACGCTTTGATGAGGAGCCCCATCAGCTCCTCCCGAATGGTGAAATGGGCTATCTTCCTTAGCCAATACAACATTGACATCCACCCGAGGCCTTCCGTCAAGGGCCAAGCCCTGACAGACTTTGTAACGGAATGCATGACAAGGTCCGCGGTGGATAAGGGGGCCCTGACACCTATGGACGAATGGTGGACCCTGTACACAGACGGCTCCTCGGCCGTCAAAGCATGCGGGGGAGGCATCGTCCTCATCACATCCGAAGGCTTCTGCGCCTGCTACGCCATCCGCTTCTCCTTCAAAGTCTCCAACAACGAAGCGGTGTATAATGGCCTCCTCTGTGGCCTTCAGCTGGCAGCTAACATGAAGGCCAGACAGATCCACATAAAGTGCGACTCCAAGCTAGTCGTCGGCCAAATTTCGGGGGAGTATGAGGCCAAGGAAGGAAGGATGAAGCAGTACAAAGAAGCGGCCACGGAGTTGCTTAAGGTATTTGAAGCACATTCTCTCACTGAAATACCAAGGGCTCAAAACTCTGAGACAGACATTTTATCAAAGCTCTCGGCTGAGTCCCTGGAGCACCTCTCAAAGATTGCGAGGATAGAGGAACTCAGCCTCTCAAGCATACACGCCAGCCCCGTCATGAGCATACAACAAAGGCCTGGGGATTGGATCTCAGATATCGTCAACTTCATCACCACAGGGCAACTGCCCGAGGATGAGGCCCGTGCGAAATTAGCAAAACTGAGGGCTCCCAGCTACACCATCGAGAACGGAAAGCTCTACAAATGGTCTTACAACGGTACACTACTCCGTTGCCTCCTGACGTGCACTTTGTCGTGGTGTGCACTCAAAATATATATCAATACAACACTTATACGTAGTATAGTGTAGTAAGGTTCGTATCCACAGGGAAAGGAATACTTTTCTTTTTAATTAAATTCTAGTAAAAAGGAGGTTTTTAGATCTGATTTGATTTAATTTAATTAACACTAAGATGAAAGACTTATATAAGTTTAATTAATAAAGATAAGTACTTGGTTTTGCTTTTATCCACTTAATGAAATGTTCGTCGATCCCGGTTATTTCTTTAACTATCTTCCTCGCGACTACTCAATCAAGGAGTATATCCAGTTCATCGAGGGTAGTTATTAATAACGAGACACGTTCATAAATAAAACTTACTACCGAGTCAATATAGAACACGTGCCGTATATTAACCTGATAGTAGCAATAAACTTAAGATGAAAACGATTGATATCGATAACCTCAACACAAGCGGTTTATTGGTTTAATCAATATAATTAATTTCTCTTAGATTATTAACCATGAGACGCATGCATTAATAATCCAAGTTTACTACCGTTGAACGAACCGAATTAATAACAAGCGTATTAATCGATCGATTCTAGTAATAATTAATATATGAAACAAAATTAGTTGATTAGTTGATCCTTTAAGTAATGTGTTGGTCTCGGTTGTACTGGATACAGTCTAGAGGGGGGGGGGGGTGAATAGACTGTATTGGTTTTTAATTTTTTCAAGCTAAGTACCAGATTTAACAGAATAGCCTGTTCTGTTGGCAGAGCAGACTGGCAGCGGATGAGGTTCTGGTAGGGAGTTCTGTTAGTTTAGCCTCAGAGAAGCAAAGGCAGTAGGCCTTCTGTTAACTCACCAGACAAGTTCTGCTGAACACAGATACCAAGTCTTTGGAGTTAAGCAGTTCAAATAAAAGCGATAAATAAAATGCAGTAAGTAAATGACACCAAAGCTTTTTATAGTGGTTCAAGGAACAACTTGTTCCTCTAATCCACTGTTCCACTAAGCTTGTAAAAACAACTGTTTACAGCGCCTTAGCCCTATCACTTAAGAAGCTCTCCACGTCTTCTTCAAGTGTAGAAGTCTTCTTGGATGCACTTCTGGCTTCCCTAAGACTGGTCCTTTCACTGAGCTTTCCCGGAAGTATCACCACTTCACTGCTCCAGGTACTTGGACGTCCTTCTTGTGAAAGAAGAGGTTCTGTTGAGAACAGGGGTTCCTCCAACTTGCTTCGTTACAAAAGATTTGTATATGAAGAGCTTGAAGAGTTGAAGAACGCTCAGAACTTTGCTTGAGTTGGGAGTAAGGATCTTTCCAACGTCTGCCTTCTCTTGTAGAAGATAATGAAGATTTAATCTCAAGGAGGCTTTTTGCGTTTTTAGCGTTTGAATATTTTGTATGCGCACTGTGGTAGCAAAGTTATTCGGTTGTTCTTCAAAGTGTATCTTTTATACTGAGGTTGTCTTCCCGTTGGAGGAGAAGAGGACAACTGCATTAAATGAGCGGGCAGTTGACTTGACCAGTAGGACCCAGCAAAGTTGGCGGGTTACTATTTTGGGATAAAGTTATCCTGACATTGCGGCCAATCATCTGCAATTACTCTACAGAGTACGGGAGGCATTAAATGTGCATTTAATGCGCGTACTGTAGCTTTTCCGTTCAAGACTCCTAGCCGTTGAAGGAATCTTCCAGTTGGTTTATCGGCTTGGTGAAATTCTTCTAAGTGTCAGACCTTCTGGTGTCTTTAGCAGAGAGTTGATCAGAGAAGGTCTTGAGCACTTCTGTTGGAGAAGGTTACCAGAGACTCTTGAGGGTTTCTGTTAAATAAATATCCAACAGAGAACCAGGAGGGTTTCTGTCAGAGTAAAGGCTAACAGAGACCCTGAGGTCTTCTGTTCTGAAGCAGAGAGCCAAAGGTCTTCTGTTCAACAAAAGCCTTATCAAGGGTCCTCTGTCAGGGGGTCTTCTGTTCTGGAGGCCTTCTGCCAGTCGATTATACTAAAGAACTTTACAAGGAAAATTCTAATACATTAAGTCTAAAGAGGGGTACTCTAAAGTCCTAATTAATATAGCATCATCAAAATCTAATTACAAATATTCCTTACAATTTCCCCCTTTTTGATGATGCCAAAACCCTTTAACTATTTCTAGAGAAGTGCCTTCACCATAAAGAATTAAAGTTTAAAACTTTCATTAAAATCTTGTTAGGCAACTTGGCATAGGAAAATAGTAAGAGTACAATACATTCAGATAGCAGATAATAAATCAAAGATAACAGAGCAAGACAAGAAACACAGAAAGCAATTAAACATACAAAAGAGACAGATTAGAAGGAATTGCCTTACACAAATAGAGGCAGAGATGATCTTTTATTAAGGGAAAGAGTAGGGGTGTTCCTTTACAAATTTTCCCTTGCAGCATGAGCTATGGCTTGATCATCCAATTCTTTTAGTCTTTTCAGCTCAGTATTGACTTCTTCTCTAATAGCTGTGAGGTTCCCAGCTCTTTGATAGGATGCCCAAATGGGTGAAAGCTTGCAGTCAAGGTAGTTAAGGACACCTTCATGGACGTCCTTCCCTGGAAGAATTCTATTAAGGTACCAGTACTCAGCTTCTTCCAGTGATCCGCCATGCCTAACTCTTATTTGACCTTCTCTGTCAAGGTAGAGGTTCTGCTGCTGTGTAGGGGTCATTTTCTGTTGAATTTCTTCGAACTGAGCTCTGCCTATCCTCTGAGATCCATTTAATCTCCATTCTCTGAAGTTTAGAGCTTTTCTCTTCTTGGATGAGGTTCTGTGGGGAGATGAGGGTCTAGAGACTCCAACTTCTTTCTTCTTTTGCATGGAAGCCTGAAAGTAAGGAGCTGGATCAACAGAGGGGCCAACTGAGGTTCTGGCAAGTTGCTTCTTCTTTGGATGAGGGTCCTCTTCCCCCTTTTTGGCATCATCCAGGTCAGAGATCATCATAGAAATTCTTTGAAACTCTGTTGCCTGGGATGTGGCAATCTGCTCAAGGGTTTCTGGAAGGGTCTGTGTAACAGAGGTGAGACCTTCTATCAGACCTTGTTGTTTGTGGACAGCTGAGGCAATATCCTTGGAACTTGCTTCAAGGAGAACCAATTTCTGGTATCTCTCTTTGTCATCAGAAAAAAAATTTCTGGTTTGATCATGGTGGACTTTGCAAAGTTCTTCAATGTCTATTAACTGCTCTTTAGTCTTTGTGTCAGCCCATCGAAGTTCTTCAAGATTGGTGGAGATGGTCTGAATTGCTTCACCTTGAGCCAACAGTGTTTGGTGAAATGTGAATAAGGTCTTATGAATGCCTTCTACTTCGGTTGACAGAGCTTCAGTCTTAGTAGAGGATGAATCCATGAAGTTGTGTAAGGATTCTGTTAGGGCAGCAAAGCGGGATGAGATGAAGTCCATGCCAGAATTGAAGTTGTCATTGACGTGGGATAGGTGCTCAAAGTGTTTGTCGTTGATTTGAATAAGCTTGTTCATGCCATCCAAAATTTGACCACCAAATTCTTCTGCAGCTTCAACGAACTGATTGAAGGGCATTTGGGGTTCTGTTCCTGCAGGTTCTGGCATTCCCAGTCCTCTGGACCTGTGCATAGGGGGCCTTCTGGTTTGTTGCAGAGAGGGTTTCTGAGGGGAAGGTTCTCTGGCAGGAGTTGGTTGTCGTTTGGAGGTGAGATCTCCGGCAAGGGAGGATGGAAGGAAACCATCATTCTCACTATCAGATGAGAGGATACGGTGTAGAGGCTGTCTCTTGGGAGTAGATGCAGCAGAATGTAGAGAGGTTCTGGGAGAGTTTGTTGCAGGAGAGGGTGACTTCTGTTGAGATTTATGAGTTGAAGGGGTTTTCTGGTGCTGGGGTGTTGGTTGGGGAGAAGGGATTTTCTGTTGTGGAGGAGAAGGTGGAGGTGAAGAAGAACAAATTCTGGTAAAAGGTGTTGGTTTACAAGGGAAAGGAGGTTTGGATTTGACAGAAGGAGTTTTCTGGGGTGAGGGTGAGGGGGTATTTTGTGGAGGAGTTGTTTTCTGTGGTTGAAGGGATTTCTGTGGGGATGGGGTTTTCTGGTGAGGAGATTGGGGTGGAGTAGTAAAAGGAGTTGGGATTCTGGGTGAGGGTTGAGGTTTAGGAGGTGATGAGGGAGGAGAAGGAAAATGAGGTTCTGTATGAATAGAGGGAGATTTAGGGATTACCTCAAGTATGGTTTCTGTGAATTGTGAATCCCTCCATTCTTTGACCAGCTTCTCCACGGCCAAAGGAAGATCATTAGCAGTGGAGGGTTCCCCTTCTCCATGAGCGCTATGACGAAATTTGATAAGAGATTCCTTCCTCTTCTTCTCAATCAGCCACTCATCAAAGGCTGCCATTTCATCTTCTGTTAAAGCTTTGACATGTTCCTCCTCATCAACATGAATCTGCTTGCCCTTCCCTTTGCATTCCTCCTTCTTCTTTTCTGCAAGAACAGATAGAAGGAAATTCTTGTTGAGGCATTGCTCAACATCTCCTGTACCAGTCCACCTGAGGACTTCAGCTTCCTCAATGATAAAGTTGGGGAGCATTCTGATGAGTTCAGAGAGAGATCCCACTCTCCACTTCCTCCAAGCCAGAACCCTGAGAAATTCTTTGTCTAGAGCAGAGGGGATATTCTCCTGGGGTTTTGAGGGCTCAGGGGTTCTGTTAGCTTCATGATATTCTGGTGAGGAAGGCATCATGGGTTGATCAGGCATGATTGCAGAGGGAGATCTGTGAGATTCCCCCTGAATAGTAGCATCTAGTACTACTACTTCCCCTTCTGAGTCGCTTGACTCAAAGACAATCCTCTTGCCTTGCCAGGCATTTCTGTTGACTGGGGCAGAGGTGACAGAATCCTCAAGCTCCTCCTGTATTGCAGGAGTCAGAATCTTGGCCTTCTTTGCAATGGGGGAGGCAGATGGGGTGCTTTCTGTAGAGATAGGGGAAGGTGCCTTTCTCTTAATTACAGACTTCTTTGCCACCAGCTTCTGAACTTTGGCTGGGGCAGCCTTCTTCATAACAACCTTCTTCACAGGTTTTCTTATCAGAACCTCCTCTTCTTCGGATTCTGATGGGGTAGAGGGTTTCTGCTGTTTCTTCACAGCCTTCTTGGGTTTGATCACCTTCTGTTGGAGCTTCTCCCGGTTAAACTCCAGAGTCTTCAGCCTCTTCTGTTCAGCCTTGAGGGCAATCTTTCTGTCCCTAGAGGTATTGAGGAAAAGTAATTTGGTGTAGTCTGCCTCAATAGGGTTTCTCAGCCCTATCCTTGCCTTTAGCAGGGTTTCTGATATCAGAAGGCCATAATGAACTGCAAAAACAGCTTATGAAAAGGCCGGTTTCATTGTCTTTCTTCTTGATGAATTCAACTAGGGATTTGATGATTACCTGTCCCCAGTTGATGTTCATCCCATGATGAACTGCAAAAACAGCTTTTGCATTGAGAACTGTCATATCGTCAGTAGAGGTGCTCTTGCTCCAGACACACCTATGGAAGATGTTGACAAGTTTCTCATAGTCACTCTGAAGAAGATTCTTCTTCATGTACAATTTGGGAACTCTATCCACTTCAGGTCTGCGTAGAGTTGAACAAAGTTATCAACAGTGACCTTGACACTGTCTAGAGTTAAGAAGCCTTCAGTATCTTCTTCTTGAGGGTCCTCCACTTCGCCAAATAGTGCGTTGATAGTTTCTGGAGTGAGGATGATGTCATCACCATTGACATTTGATTTGATAGTCTCCCCTTCATATGTGGCATTGAGATAGAACTCTGCCACGTCCTTCATACTGTAGGAATCGAAATGATAACCTACAACCTTGCTTAGTTGTGATTCCTCCATTCCCTTGATGATTTTCATCATTGTATCATGGTTTGCTGCGAGTTCAGGGAGTGCGGAAAGATCGCAATTCATCCCAGTATAGATGTTTGTGACCAAGGTATTGATTTCTTCCTTGGTGAGGTCGTTGATGTTGATGAAAGCCATTAGAGCAGGGAAAAGTTTCTGACAACTTTGAGAGCAATGGAGGTTTGAGAATTTGAGAGTAATGAAAGCAGTAATGGTTTAGGTTTGAGGAAGAGGAATATATGGGTTCAGGTTAGTGGACGCTTGAGATTATTTACGGTTCCGAGATACCAATAAATGAAAAAAGGGGCGCAGTAAATATTTTGCGGCTGCATACCGTTTTAAGGGTAAAAGGGTAAAAGACCTTCATTAAGTTACTATGTCACCCGGTTTCTCAAAATTTTTCTAAGTCCACAACCTTCTGTTATAGAAAAGGGTTTCTGAGGGTAGGTAGGAAGGGTTTCTTTTGCTGAGGTGTTCTGTCAGAAACTGAAGTTTTCTGTTCAGGAAAGAGAACAGAAGGGGTTCTGCAGCAGGTATTCTGTTAGCAGAGAGTATGCAACAGAAGGTCTTCCTTTTCAACTTTCTCTTGGAATTTCATCCATCATTCCCAATTCCTCTCTCAGTTTGTTGAATCTAGCCTCAGACAGAGGCTTTGTCAGAATGTCTGCAAGCTGGTCTTCTGTTGGCACATGCTCCATGCATATGTGCTTCTTTTCAACATGATCTCTGATGAAGTGATGTCTGGTCTCAATGTGCTTTGTCCTGGAGTGAAGAACTGGATTCTGAGTGATGGCAATGGCACTGGTGTTGTCACATAGCAACTTGATCTCCTTTGCTTGAATGCCATAATCCTTCAACTGTTGCTTCATCCAGAGTAGCTGAGCACAGCAACTTCCAGCTGCAATGTATTCAGCTTCTGCTGTACTTGTTGAGATTGAATTCTGCTTCTTGCTAAACCAAGAAACAAGCCTTCCTCCTAGCATTTGGCAGTGACCGGAAGTGCTCTTCCTGTCTAATCTGCAACCTGCAAAATCTGAGTCAGAGTAACCAATTAGTTCAAAGTTACCTCCCTTTGGATACCATAGGCCTGCATTTGGATTTCCTTTGATATATCTAATGATTCTCTTTGCAGCACTAAGATGGCTCCCCTTGGGCTTCGATTGGTATCTGGCACAGATTCCAACAGAGAATGAGATATCTGGTCTGCTTGCAGTCAGATACAGCAGAGCTCATATGATTCCTCTGTAGGTAGTTGCATCAACATCTTTGCCTTCATCATCTGGACCAATTCCTTGTGAGATGTTAATGGGGATCTTCACTGAGGATTTGCCTTCCACTCCAAATTTCTTGATCAGATCTCTGGTATACTTCCCTTGATTGATAAAGATTCCTTCTGGAACTTGTTTGACTTGCAGTCCTAGGAAGTAGCTGAGTTCTCCCATCATACTCATTTCAAATTGACTCTGCATCACTTGAGAGAATATCTTGCACAGTTCTGAATTAGTACTACCAAATATAATATCATCAACATATATTTGTACTAACAGAATATGATTAGCAACAGAGATTTGAAATAGAGTTTTGTCAACCTTTCCCTTAGTAAACCCATGGTTCACTAGAAATAGGGACAATGTGTCATACCATGCTCTGGGAGCTTGCTTAAGACCATAGAGGGCCTTTTTAAGCTTGTAGACACAGGAGGAGTGAGTAGGAATGACAAAACATGGTGGTTGTTCCACATAAACCTCTTCTTCAAGATCTCCATTCAGAAATGCACTCTTGACATCCATTTAGTAGACCTTGATGTTGTTGTAGGCAGCATAGGCTAGAAATATTCTGATGGCTTCCAGTCTGGCAATTGGTGCAAAAGTCTCATCAAAATCTATTCCTTCTTCTTGGCAATAACCCTTAGCTACCAGCCTTGCTTTATTCCTTACAATGTTGCCATCTTCATCAGCTTTGTTCTTGAATACCCATTTTGTTCCAATGACATTCTGGTGCTTTGGCCTAGGAACAAGTTCCCATACTTTGTTCCTTTCAAATTGAGTAAGCTCTTCTTGCATTGCATTGATCCAATCTGAGTCTGCAAGAGCTTCTTCTATAGTCATGGGTTCCATCAGAGATATATAGCAAGCAAGCATTGCTTCTCTCCTTGTTGATGCCGATCTGGTCTGCACACCACTTCTGATATGTCCAATTACTTGGTTAGGGGGATGGTCTCTTAACCATGTCAGATCAGGTTCTGTCAGTTGCTGTCTGGGTCTCTCTGGTTCTTCATCTTCTGAATCTTCATCTTCATTCAACATAAGGGGGTTTGGTGCAGGTGTTGGAAATGCAGGGTTATCTGCTACCTCTTCTGTTGGTTCAGGTGTTCTGTCTTCTATGTTGACTTCTTTGAGGGTCTCTGTTACTTCTTTAACAGAGGTGCTATCATCAAACTTCACATGTATAGACTCTTCAACATGTAGAGTCCTTCTGTTGAGTACTCTATAGGCTTTACTGGTGTTTGAATAGCCTATAAAGATACCTTTATCAGCTTTCTCTTGAAAAACTTTCAGATGCTCCTTTCCATTGTTAAGGATGTAGCATTTGCAGCCAAATACATGAAAGTAACTGATGTTAGGTTTTCTTCCTTTCCAAAGTTCATAAGGGGTCTTCTGGTGATTCTTGTTGATCATGCTTCTGTTCTGGGTATAGCATGCAGTGTTGATTGCTTCAGCCCAGTATCTCATAGGTAGTCCAGATTCTGCAATCATTGTCCTTGCAGCTTCTTTTAATGTTCTGTTCCTCCTTTCTACTACGCCATTCTGTTGAGGGGTTCTGGCGGCATAGAGTTGATGAAAGGTTCCATTTTGATCACAGAAGTCCTTTATGACTTGGTTGACAAGGGTGTATTTCTTGCCACCAACACTTGGAGTCTCAACAGGTCCAAATAAATCCATGTGAATCAGATTTAAAGGACTTGTAGAAAGATCTCCAGCAATAGGTTTGAAAGAGTTCTTCTGTTGCTTTCCCTTCTGGCATGCACTGCAGAGGGTCTCTTTCTTGTAAACTATGTCTGGCAGTCCATCAACAATGTGTTCTCTTGCCAGTTTGTTGATTGTTTTGAAGTTCAAATGGCTAAGCTTCTTGTGTCAGTCCCAGCTTAGTTTTGAATCTCCCTTGGCTATCAGGCAAACTCCATCCTTTGCAGTTTTCCAATCAACCACATAGATGTTCTTCTTCCTTGATGCTGTAAGAACCACTTCTTTTGTTGTCTCATGCTTCACATAGCAGAAGTCCTTTGTAAATTCAACAGTGTAGCCTTTGTCACAGAATTGGCTAGCACTCAGCAAGTTGAACTTCAGGCCTTTGACATATGAGACATCATCAATGACTATCTGGTTCTTGATCAGCTTCTCTTTTCCTTTTGTTTGACCTTCTTTGTCATTACCTCCAAAGGTAACTCTAGGTCCTTTGCATTTCTGGAACTCTGTTAGGCAACTTCTGTCACCTGTCATGTGCCTGGAGCATCCACTATCAATAAACCATTCTTGCTCTGAGATAGCTCCAGCACACAGTTCCTGCAAGATCAAAAGAAAGATTTAGGTACCCAAGCAATGTTGGGTCCTGGGGGTCATGGAGTCTGGGTAGTTGGTACCATTTTGGTCTCATCAGGTGAAACCTTGGTGGATGGTACCCATTGTCCACCTGGTAGTTATAGTAAACTGAAGTGTGATTCACTTTGGGCAGATGCTTGTGAGGGTCATGCTTCCTGTTTACATACTTTTGCATAGCTTTCTTTGTTGGAAAGAAGTCCCATATACTATCAAGAGCATAGGAACGGTTAGCTCTGGGCTTCTGAAGTTGACCAGCCAACCTCTTCTGCCTAAAGTTAACTCTCTCTTGATATCTACCCTTCTGGTGGTCATTTTTGGCACGATTATCATGAGGTTGTCTGTCAATGAATGGTCTTTTATTTTTGTTATTCTGAAAACCCTTTCTGTTGTTAGGTTTTCTGCGAGGTTCATTATTTTTCAAAAAGGGTTTCTGTTGAACCTTTATCTTCCCTTTTTCTGGTCTGACTTCCTCATGAACAACCTTGGTGCCAGATACACCAGCTTGGCAGATAGGGATAGAGATCAGTGGCACTATGACATTATCTGCCTTAGCAATACTGGTGCTAGGCATTACAGAAGGCTCACCTGATTCTGTTGAGCCATAACCAAGACCAAAGCCAGTGCCAATTTGTTGATCAAGTAAAATCTTTTCCATGGAAGACTGGGCCTTCTGGTAAGCTTTGTACTTAATCTCAAGAGGCTCAATTTCTCTTATTCTCTTGAGAAGAGAAACATTTTCAGTTTCCAGCTGATCTCTCTCCTTAATTAGAAGATTGATTTTGATCTCAACCTCCCTTTTTAAGTCAAGAATTTCAGCCTTCAGCTTACTGTTTTCTTCTGTGACAGAGGAGTAAGTGGCTCGAATGGCCTTAAACTCTTCCCAAAATTCTGACATTGAATCAGAATCAAAAGCTAAGCCTACCGAAGAAAAACTAGATGCAGAAGTAGAGGTTACCTCATCATCAGAATGAGCCATGAGGCATAGGTCTTCTATCTCAGTATCAAAGCAACAGAAGGCCTCATCAGAGTCAGAGTCAGAACTAGATTCTGTCTCAGACAGAGGGTCTTTCTCAAGCTGTTCTGTTACGAGTGATTTCCTTCTTCTGGAATTGTCTTCATACTTCTTCTTTTCTCCATCATGCCCTTGTTTCTTGGACACTCTTGGATGTGGACACTCTGCCTTGAAATGTCCAGGTTGTCTGCAGTTGTAACAGAGAAGCTCACCACAGCTCTCTGTTGTTTTGACCTTCTGGAAGGGCTTTCTGCTAAATGATGGACTTCTTCCATCTTTGGGATTCTTCATAAACTTCTTGAATCTCCTAGCAAAAGCAGCCATATATTCGTCAGATAAAAGTACTGAGGGGTCAAAATCATTTACCTTTGATGTGCTGGCAGTGAGGGCTGTAGTGGTCCTCTCTTCTGGTACATCTTCTTTTTCTTCAATCATTTCAAACTCATGAGCTTTGAGATCTGAAATGAGCTTATCAGTGGGATAAGTCTTCACATCCTTGCTGGCTTGGACAGAAACCACCTTCATTTTCCATGCTGAGGGCAACCCTCTCAACACTTTGAGGTTGATCTCCTTGGTGGTAAGTTCCTTGCCAAGCTCAGAGATCTCTCCAGTGAGAGTGGGGAACCTGTCATACATCTTGGAGATGCTTTCTCCAGGAAGGAGCTTGAAGTCATCAAACTTCTTGTTAGCTATTGTCAGCTTGTTGTCCTTTTCTTGCTCATCACCAGCTCCAATGAGCTCAAGAGTATCCCATATTTCCTTGGCAGTCTTGCACTTCTTTATCCTGTTGAAGTACCTATCATCGATGGACTTGTAAAGAATGTCTTTAGCAATGTTGTCCAAATTGTACTTCCTTCTTTCTTCAGTAGTCCACTCAGATTTGGCCTTATTGATCATCTAAGGTCTGGTGTTATCAATAACATGCTCTGGGTTGACCTTCTGGAAGCTTGTGAAGGGCCCAATGTCAAGTACTTCCCACATCTCATCATGCAGAGCACAGAGATGTGCCTTCATTCGGATCCTCCAGTCATCAAACTTGAGATCTGAGAACATAAGATTCTTGGAAAGGGAGTGATCCATTATATCAGATTAAAAATGAGGTAAAACAGAGAAATAAGTGGATCTTTGTTCAGCAAATAACCTAAGAGATTATTAGAACAAGGAGGCTCTGATACCACTTGCTGGTCCCGGTTGTACTGGATACAGTCTAGAGGGGGGGGGGGGGGGGTGAATAAACTGTATTGGTTTTGTTGGGAATATTTTATGGTGTTCAATCTAGTTAGTTATCTTTGTATTTGTGTAGTTATCAATTAAACGTGTAATACGGGCCACAAATGTGTATCAGCCCGGGGGCTTCCTTGTAACCCGTAAGTTAGCCAACTTCTCCTATAAAAGGAGGCTAACTTACGGGAACCCTAACAATCTATAGAGGCTTAGAGTTCAGAGGCGTAAAGATAGAGAGAGATTAGGGTTGCCGCTGCTCTCCTTCTCCAGGGAGAGCAGCGGCCGGTTTTCATACGGTATACCAGATTCGCGTAAAATATCTACATATCTTTCTATCTGCTTCTTCTATAACTGCTACGGTTGTATGATTGTTAGTATTCTGGGATTAACATTTGGTATCAAAGCCGAGGCGTGAAACAGGTTGAATGTATCTGCGATTTGCTTGGATCTAACGAAGAATGCTCTGCTTTTCTTCTGTTTCTCTTCATATAGAGTTTTGCTCCTGTAATCTTGTTTGTGAACGAAAATCTGTTAAAATTATACTGTTGGAATCGCCTTTCAAAACCGATCCAGCAGCATATTCCCTATTTCGTTTTCTGCAAACTTTTATTTTTTTGTAGAACTCTCATGGTATTTCGAGTTTATGATTATACACTGCTGCAGAAACGATTTTGACTTGAAACAGATACAGGAGGGATCGCGACCTTCAGGGCTATTCAGAACAGTTTTCAGATTCTCAAAATTCGAGAGTTTTTAAAAATCGAGAGTTGTAAACTCGCAGTCATGAACTCGAGTTGTAAACTCGCGGTCTTCAACTCGAGTTGTAAACTCGCGGTCTTCAACTCGAGTTTTAAACCTCGACTTCTGACCTCGAGTTTAAACCTCGAGTTCTGACCTCGAGTTTAAACCTCGAGTTCTGACCTCGAGTTTTAAACCTCGAGTTCTGACCTCGAGGTTTAAACCTCGAGTTCTGACCTCGAGTTTTAAACCTCGAGTTCTGACCTCGAGGTTTAAACCTCAAGTTCTGACCTCGAGTTTTAAACCTCGAGTTCTGACTTCGAGTTTTAAACCTCGAGTTCTGACCTCGAGTTTTAAACCTCGAGTTCTGACTTCGAGTTTTAAACCTCGAGTTCTGACCTCGAGTTTAAACCTCGAGTTCTGACCTCGAGTTTTAAACCTCGAGTTCTGACCTCGAGTTTAAACCTCGAGTTCTGACCTCGAGTTTTAAACCTCGAGTTCTGACCTCGAGTTTTAAACCTCGAGTTCTGACCTCGAGTTTTAAACCTCGAGTTCTGACTTCGAGTTTTAAACCTCGAGTTCTGACCTCGAGTTTAAACCTCGAGTTCTGACCTCGAGTTTAAACCTCGAGTTCTGACCTCGAGTTTAAACCACGAGTTCTGACCTCGAGTTTTAAACCTCGAGTTCTGACTTCGACTTTTAAACCTCAAGTTCTGACCTCGAGTTTTAAACCTCAAGTTTTTAAAATTTGAGAGTTTCGGAATTGCGAGTTTTGGATTTATTTCGAGTTTTAGGAACTCGATGTTTTGGATTTCGACATTCTAAAAAATTTCAGAATTTTCGGAATTTCTCGATGTTTTGAATCTTTCAAAGTTTGCAGTTTCTTGGAACTCATAATTTGAATCTTGACATCCTTTGCAGTTCATCGAAGCTTTACATTTTAGATATCTGAATGATTCCCTGTTTATCAAAGTTTTAGAAGTTTTCGATGTTCTGATGTTTTTCAAACAGCAAGTTTTCGATATTATGAGTTTTTTCGAAACTCCAAAGTTTTCGAGGTTCCAAACATTTTGAAATTCTGAAGATTTCGTTATTTTGAGGTCTGTTTTGCAGGTGGATTTCGTCATTACTCTTCAAGGCAAACTCGAAATTAAAATCTCCAGATTTGGATTTCGAGTTTTTGCCTTAGAATTTTGTTTAAATTCACCTGCTCTCGAAATTCAACATCGAGAACCTCAACCTCGAAGATTTTCTTCAAAAACTCAAAATTAGAGATTTTCTGCGACACCGCACTGTTTTGACCATAACTTTTGACTAGGTGATCCGATTTGAGCAAACTTTTTTTTGTTGGAAAGCTAACGAAAAGATCTACATTAATTATCGGCCTATGCCCCAGAACCCATTCTCACGCGCCCTCACTCGCAGTCCTTGAGGGTCAAAACGTTAGTTTTCCGACAAACATTGTAAATCACCGATGTCGAGGTCAAAACTTAGGCAAATTTGTTCAAATTCTTTCATTGTCAACCCTGAGGTCAAAGTTTTTCTAAACCTAACTGTAAAGTTCCGAAAATCGTAGATAATTCAATCAACCTCGCGTCAACGATCATCTTACAACAATCAACAATCAACTGCTGAAGCCTCCCCTGACTCATCAACATTATGTAATCTTCAATATGCTGAAATTCTACATGGTGAGCTCAGGGAACCGTCATTTGTG
Organism: Cuscuta europaea; assembly: GCA_945859875.1. Classification (NCBI taxonomy): domain Eukaryota; kingdom Viridiplantae; phylum Streptophyta; class Magnoliopsida; order Solanales; family Convolvulaceae; genus Cuscuta; species Cuscuta europaea. Next base: position 341,638 of record CAMAPE010000010.1, read on the forward strand.
GTACTTGTTCAGATTGCTCCACACACATGGCGGGTATGACAAGCTGTGAGCAATCAAACCTTGCACATTCTGAGGGGGAGTTTCAGTTTTCTCCTCCTGGCGCCTTACACCGACAAAGCAAGGAATCTCTCAACGGATGCAACATTCTAGGGGGAGTGTTCAATGTTATCCTCCCCGGTGCCTAACAATGACAAAGCATACCGAGTGCTCCAGTTGAGGGGGAGTACAGAGAGAAAATGAGAAAGTAATGAGAGAACATGTCCCTATGGCTTAGTAAACCCAACTAAGCCTACCCAAGGGACAAAGCCGAGCGTAAGTGAGCGAGTGAGTGAGTGAACATTATGAGCATTAGGAAGCAGAAGGCTCGAGTGAGAAGAAAAACAATTATCAATGATGAGTCTGCTACCTCAATTGCCTGCTATGAATTGAACATTTGCTCCTAGCCACTAAAATACTCTGGACTATCCCCATAGGTTCAGGACTGAATTTATTCAGATCCCGGGTAGAAGTCGCTGCATTTTGTCCAAACGGCGCATGCACAACCCTACCCTAGACCACTCACTTGTCTCCCAACAGACATGTGTTTAATCATAGTTCACGGGGAACCGCATCTCTCATTACTGTCTCCTTCCGAGGCAAGTAATACTGACTACAGTGGCCTCAGCCCCATGCCACTGAACTTTCATTGATCACGTTGTGCCTAGTTACTCACTCCCAAATGTTTTGAAATTTTCTAGGACACAGACGCACTTTTAGAGTCAGTTGCAGGTCTACATGACCCGCGAGAACTTCCATAGGGCTCATCTATTACAGATGTAGACCAATAATTGGAAGGAAGTCGTGCTGTTGCAACACCAGAATCACCAACATTTTCAGGCCATTGCTTTAGAGTTTATCTCTATAGTGATGATAACGGGCATCTTCACGACCCCGGGGGGCTACGTTATCTTCTTTACATTCTGCTTGTTTTTCCTGTTTTTATTTCTGCAGAATAAAAGAATAAAGGCATGACGCCCCGAGTTATCGGATCGTCATGAGGGGGAGAGTGGTCCACATGGTGTTAACTGTCAAAAAAAAAAAATCATTCTGGGACACTTCTCTCCTCCAACACTCTCTCTACTATCTCCGCAACTCAAATGGTCAGCTACGCTCACAACTCAACCATCATTATGTTCCGCTGTGCCACCGACCAGTTCTCCTCTAAAGCATTCATTCCAAATAGTCAAAAAGACTACATTGTGGAGGAGACAGAGGTCAAATACTCGTGTCCTGAAGATGAATTCCATGGGCGTCTCCTATTCTCCAAAGAATATTCATTCTAGAGGTGTCACCGGACTTCATCCAAGCTGATCAAGAGCAACTTCTGGAAGGCAAGGACTACATGCAAGATATTGAAGGTCCCTCAACCCCCGGCATCAAAGATCAAATTGTCAAGAAGACATCAAAGGGGAGATTGCAAGGATTTCTTCAGATAGCCTTCTTCAGAAGTCAAGTTCAAAGACAAAGGAAACTCAATAACAACAAAGACAAAGATATCTGCGCTGCAATGCTGATTCAACACGATTGATCACCAAGAGGGAGATTGTTGGGAATATTTTATGGTGTTCAATCTAGTTAGTTATCTTTGTATTTGTGTAGTTATCAATTAAACGTGTAATACGGGCCACAAATGTGTATCAGCCCGGGGGCTTCCTTGTAACCCGTAAGTTAGCCAACTTCTCCTATAAACGGAGGCTAACTTATGGGAACCCTAACGATCTATAGAGGCTTAGAGTTCAGAGGCGTAAAGATAGAGAGAGATTAGGGTTGCCACTGCTCTCCTTCTCCAGGGAGAGCAGCGGCCGGTTTTCATACGGTATACCAGATTCGCGTAAAATATCTACATATCTTTCTATCTGCTTCTTCTATAACTGCTATGGTTGTATGTTTGTTAGTATTCTGGGATTAACAGGTTTTTAACTTTTTCAAGCTAAGTACCAGATTTAACAGAATAGCCTATTCTGTTGGCAGAGCAGACTGACAGCGGATGAGGTTCTGGTAGGGAGTTCTGTTAGTTTAGCCTCAGAGAAGCAAAGGCAGTAGGCCTTCTGTTAACTCACAAGACAAGTTCTGCTGAACACAGATACCAAGTCTTTGGAGTTAAGCAGTTCAGATAAAAGTGATAAATAAAATGCAGTAAGTAAATGACACCAGGGCTTTTTATAGTGGTTCAAGGAACAACTTGTTCCTCTAGTCCACTGTTCCACTAAGCTTGTAAAAACAACCGTTTACAACGCCTTAGCCCTATCACTTAAGAAGCTCTCCACGTCTTCTTCAAGTGTAGATGTCTTCTTGGATGCACTTCTGGCTTCCCTAAGACTGGTCCTTTCACTGAGCTTTCCCGGAAGTATCACCACTTCACTGCTCCAGGTACTTGGACGTCCTTCTTGTGAAAGAAGAGGTTCTGTTGAGAACAGGGGTTCCTCCAACTTGCTTCGTTACAAAAGATTTGTATATGAAGAGCTTGAAGAGTTGAAGAACGCTCAGAACTTTGCTTGAGTTGGGAGTAAGGATCTTTCCAACGTCTGTCTTCTCTTGTAGAAGATAATGAAGATTTAATCTCAAGGAGGCTTTTTGCGTTTTTATCGTTTGAATATTTTGTATGTGCACTGTGGTAGCAAAGTTATTCGGTTGTTCTTCGAAGTGTATCTTTTATACTGAGGTTGTCTTCCCGTTGGAGGAGAAGGAGGACAACTGCATTAAATGAGCGGGCAGTTGACTTGACCAGTGGGACCCAGCAAAGTTGGCGGGTTACTATTTTGGGATAAAATTATCCTGACATTGTGGCCAATCATCTGCAATTACTCTACAGAGTACGGGAGGCATTAAATGTGCATTTAATGCGCGTACTGTAGCTTTTCCGTTCAAGACTCCTAGCCGTTGAAGGAATCTTCCAGTTTGTTTACCGGCTTTGTGAAATTCTTCTAAGTGTCAGGCCTTCTGGTGTCTTTAGCAGAGAGTTGATCAGAGAAGGTCTTGAGCACTTCTGTTGGAGAAGGTTACCAGAGACTCTTGAGGGTTTCTGTTAAATAAATATCCAACAGAGAACCAGGAGGGTTTCTGTCAGAGTAAAGGCTAACAGAGACCCTGAGGTCTTCTGTTCTGAAGCAGAGAGCCAAAGGTCTTCTGTTCAACAAAAGCCTTATCAAGGGTCCTCTGTCAGGGGGTCTTCTGTTCTGGAGGCCTTCTGCCAGTCGATTATACTAAAGAACTTTACAAGGAAAATTATAATACATTAAGTCTAAAGAGGGGTACTCTAAAGTCCTAATTAATATAGCATCATCAAAATCTAATTACAAATATTCCTTACATAATGCTCAAAATATTAATATGAAATATGAATAGGAATTAATTAATATTCAATGAATATTATTAAAGAAGGTGAATCCTACTATAATTAATATCAAGATGTTAACTAATTGTCATCTTAGCAACACTCCCCAACATTAATATTGAGGAAGAAAATACTACTATAACTAATGTCAAGATGTTAACTAATTGTCATCTTAGCAACACTCCCCAACATTAATATAGAGATAGTATTAAGAAAAGAACTAATAATTAATATTCAAGGAAGAAGATTAAAGAAAATAACTCACAACTTACAATTCATTAAGCTTCAAAGTAGAAAAACCAAGATGGAAGAGTTTAGCTCCTCATTTGGAGACTAAACATGCTATAAACATATAAAAGAAATACTATTCTAAACTGAGCTTAAGAGTATGGAAGAAGGGATGATTATTTGTGAAGGAAAAGTGTGCTATTTATAGGTGTTTTTCAACACCTTGGGCCGGGTACCCGACCGGGTCAAGTGCCTACCCGACCGGGTCCAGTCAAAATCAGACATCCTCCACGTTCTGGTGATCTTCAGCACGTCGTTTTGTCCCGGGTCACATCTGACCCGACCGGGTGGCTTAGTTGACCCGACCGGGTCAGGTCAAAATCAGATATTCTGGTGATCTTCGGCATGTTCTGGTGTTCCGAGTCAAGTCAGACCCGACCGGGTGCAATACCTCACCTGACCGGGTCCAACTCTTTCCTCAGCAGTTCGGTTTTCAAATCAGACGCGACCGGGTGAAGTCTTCTACCCGGTCGGGTATTTTCTCCTAGACAGTCAAAATTCCTTTTTCTTCACTTCAAAGTCCTCCTTTTCAACACCATAATTCCTAATTCTACTTTACAACTTACAAATGAAGATTAAAATACAATTACAACTAAAATCACACAAATGTTTACAAACTAAATAAAACGGTAAACAATCCACACAAATCAAACATAAGAACATACAATTATGCACTACTAGTTAGTGTGCATCACCTCCATCAAGATGAAGCCGAAGTTGCAATGGAGGAAGTGCACGGTGGCACTTGCTCGGCTCACCAGGGACCCTTCTCCATGTCCCGAAGGCTCATAGTCCAAGGCTACTTCTGGCCCACAATGGCCCGAGATTGTGCGGATCTCGCCCGAAGGTGTGCCGCCTGTCAACACTTTCAGAAGGCTCCCGGCAGGCCAGCGGTCAACTATGCCCCCATCATCAGCACAGCAATACCCTTCTCCATATGAGGTATTGACCTAGTAGGCCCACTACCTAGGGGTACCTCCAACAACAGATACATCATTGTCGCCATTGACTACTTCACCAAATGGGCGAAGGCTGAGCCCCTCGCCAGCATTACCGAGGCCAGGTGCTGCCATTTCGTCCTCAAGAATATCCTCACAAGGTTCAACGTCCCCCAACAAATCATCTCCGACAACGGGACTCAGTTTGAGGCCGCCCCCTTCTGTGCCCTTCTAGAGGCATGGGGCATCAAACACACGTTCTCATCAGTTGCCTACCCTCAGGGCAACGGCCAAGTGGAGAATGCCAACCGAACTTTGCTTGAGGGACTGAAAAAGAAGCTGGAGGCCGAAGGGGGAGGATGGGTAGAAGGACTTCACAACCTCCTATGGGCCTACCGCACCACCCCTAGGCGAGCAACATGCAAAACACCCTTCTCCCTATGCTATGGGTTCGAAGCTAAAGCCCCCACTGAGGTAACCCTTCCTACCCGAAGGGTGGGCCAATACGAGCCTAAGGTCAACGACGCCAATATGGCCCTCGACCTTCACCTGATCTCAGAACGCCGAGAGCAAGCCTTCCTAAGGGCAGAGAACTACCGAAGGCAAGTGAAGGGCTACATCGACGCCAAGGTCCGTTCCTGGGAATTTCAGGTGGGGGACTACGTCCTCCGAAAAAGGGAAGCAAGCCAATCAACCGAGAGCGGAAAGATGGCGCCAAAGTTCGAAGGTCCCTACATCGTCACAACCATCATCAAATCGGGGACTTACAAATTAAAACGCCCCAATGGAACCGAGGTCCCTAGACATTAGAATGTACACCCGGCAAAATTTTATCAGTAACATTAGAGTGGCCAAGCCCTTATAACTCACGAATGTATTATCCAACGGCCCAAGACCCCCAACTTTTCAAGAATAAAGACATGTTGAGGACACCAAGTCCAAACAACGAAACGCTTGCGAGTGGCCAAGCCCTCATGCGAGCTCCTGGCCCAAGGCCTTATCGCAAACAAGACCCCTCGACACCAAGTGCCGAGGGTGGAAGCTCCAATCAACTACGACGATAAAACACCAAGTGTTTTTGAAGGCGGCCCCTCGGTACCAAGTACCGGGGGATGTGTATGAGAAATAACACCAAGTGTTAAAAATAAAGTCGTACCCCTCGAGGACGCAACTACACCGAAGGCTCCACCTATCGGTGCCGGAGGTACCAAGTGCCCCGGTCATTTGCAACTAATATGCAAATAAAACCCTTCCCTGAAACGCTTTCCGAGCCATTACCCCAAGGGAATGGCAGGTAACTAATATGCCCAAGGGAATGGCAGGCGACAGACCATGTCTCGTGCTGAGGGAACGACTTTCAAAACTGAGGCGTTTTCCGTGCCATTCCCTAAGGGAAGGCAGTCGATAGACTATGTCTCTGGCCGAGGAAACGACCCTCGAACCCCTCGGAACCCGGAAGGTTAATCCCGAGGGGGGAGCCAGTGGTGTATGCCATTGCCTCCCGATAGGCCAAGCCTTACCAAGAAACCAAGTTTCTTGAAGCCTTCTCTTCACCATTCAAAAAAAAAAAGAATTGGGTGAAGAGGGGTAGACTCAACGAGCAATCAATGAGTAAAAGCATTTACATATCGCAAGAGAAAACCCTTCGGCACAACAGAAGGCCTCCTTCAAGGACATCCCTTATTCCGAAGGCACCTTCTCTCAAACATGGGTTTAAAATTTTGAAGCCTATTAATTCCGAAGGCTACTACCCAACAAGCATTCCTAAAACTCTACTAAGTTCACATGAGGAAGGACAACCCTGAAGGCTCCCTGTTGCGCATCCTCCGGTATATAAGACACATACCGAGGGCGCTTATCCTCAACATATCATCAAACAGCCTAAAGTCTACTCTCCGGAACCTAACACCGAGTGTACCTACCTTGGCACAGTGAGTTGGAAATCGACTAGTCCACAATCTGGTTGCCGTCGGCATCAACCAATACCGAAGACACTAATCCTAGAAAGGGGTTGAATTGGTTAAGTCGAAGCTACAACAGCCTCTGACATTTCAACAAACACCGACGACGTCTATTCCATGTATGGGGCTTAAAATTCAAAGTCCACATTCCCGAGGCTATCTCCGAAGGCTCTCGCTATGCAGCACCCTCCAAATGTTACCCCGAAGGCTCCTATTATGTGGCCTTCTATAACATGAGTGTTCTACATAATTCCTAAGTCCACGCTTTGGGGTCCACCAGACCCGAAGGCGTGCTTCTCAACAGAGATAAAAGGCGCGTACTATGCGGTACCGGAGGTGGCTTCTAATTAACATGAGTTCAAATTTCCTAAGTCCACACTTCAGTAGCCTCCGGCACTACTATCAACACCGGAAGCTCCTTTTCTACAAGTGGGTCAAAAGTCAACTGACTCCACATTTCTATAGAGGGCTACTAGCGGCAAAGTCATGTGATTCTTTCTAAGTCCACAATCTAAGTGCCCCCGGCACCACCATACTCTGCTAAGGGGAACTTTGCCTAAGACTACTATAAGCCGAGGGCATGTTCATTGACACTACCCAAAAATTTGGCTACGTCTACAACATCGGCCCCCGGGAACCTAGGACGAAGGTCACTCTATTCTGTACAGCAAAAAGGAAGGCGTGAACAGAGGGCAAGTGGTACACATCACTTAAGAAAATTTTCTAAGTCCTAAATGTTTGGCCCTCGGTCAATTCACCATGCAAACATACATTCATACAACTATGAAAAAGACAGAAAGGAAAACGAAGGCATTTATTAAAAAGTATACGAGGGAAAGAAAGCATTCATTCAAAAAAGGGAAAAGTAGATTGTTATACAACATGGCCGAAGCCGAAAGCTCTTAAATGCTATTAGAGAATGTTGTTCGAAATTGTCTAAGTACAAATCAAACGCCGGCTACTTCAGCGGCACCCCCTTCGGCAAACTTGGAAGTGGCGCCCCCTCCGGCCTCCTCATCTTTGTCTGGAGCCTCCTGCATCAGCACAGAGTCTTCGAGATTGGGTCTTTCAGCATCGACTGGGAGAGGGACTCTGACGTCTGGCTGGAGAGGGGGAAGGCCGTAAGCTGCCGGATCAAAATCCTTCGGCTCCACCCCATAATGCCGGGTCAGCCTCCGGTGGATGAGGGCCTGAGTAAAGTACTTGCCCCCATCATAGTATTCCCTGCCCTTCCGGGCCAACCATTATACCCCGGGGCCTCGCACCCAGGCATCTACGGAAGCTTCTACCACTGAGGCCACCCACTGCTTTCTCCCCTCAGCTCTCCAGCCCTCAGCAATGAAGGCAACACCAGCTTCCTCCAGGGCTTTAGCAACAGCCTCCACTTTGGCGGCCTCGACGTCCTTGGCGGCTTTCTTGGCAGCCTCAGCAGCGGCCTTCTCAGCTTCGGCCTTGCCCTCGGCCCTGGCTCTCTCAGCTTCAGCCTTCGCCTGTCGGAGGTCCTCCTCCAACTTTGCCATCTGCCTCACGGCGTTAGCATTGTCATGGACGAGCTTCTTCAACTTCTCATCCTGTTGCGCCTTCTCAAGGCGCAACTCTTCCGTCCTCCGGACCTACTCGCCGAGGGCAATGCAAGCCTGTAAACAGCAAACAAAAAGGGTTAGGACACTATGCAAAATACTCTAAGGAAAAAAGAAAAGAAACAAAGGAAGAGGAACTTACAGTAAGAGAAGACCGAAGGATCTTAGGCTCGAGGGCCTCATCCTCAAGCCTTCCCAGGGCAGCCTTGTCCAACGAAGGGGTGGCACCCCTAAGAAACTCCTTCGGGTCCACCGTGCCATGCACGATGGCAGTCCCCTTGAGAAGGGAGAACTGTATATTCTCCCGGGGAAGACCCCCCTCATCCACGGGGGCCTTGGAGGCGGTCGCCATTGCCACAACAGGGGGCCCGGATGATGAGTGCTCGTCCACAATCAGCACTGGGGAGCCTTCCTCCCGGTCTCCCCCTTCTTCGGTTTCTTACTGATGGGGGCAACATATTTGCCCGCCACCTTCCTCTTCGCAGCGGCAACAGCAGCACGGACAGTCGAGGGCTCACTGCCCTTCAAAAAGAACTCATCAACGGGCTTTTGGGTGCCCGCCTCCTTCTTATTTGGCTCCTTGGCCGAATTCTTCTTAAGTCCGGCAAAGTTACGGACATCCATGCTAGCACCTACAAAACAACACCAATAAATAAGACCGAGGGGTCGAGATAGATAACAAAAGCAAGCAACATGAAAAAATTCTAAGTACAAAAATTCGGAGCCCCTGGGAACTACCTCCTGTACTCTCGAAGGCTCTATCGAGGAGGGGATACTTCTCGTCCCGTTCCCCCAGAAAACGGTAACCCCGAAAGCTGAGAGCATACAGATCATCCTCGAGGGTCATCTCCTTGATTGTCATGTGCTTCTCCTGACCCTCCAGGATGGCATAAAGCTTCTTTCCATCTTTCTCGAGGGTGGCGCTCTCCACATTCAGGTGACGTCTAAAGTGGTTCCGTAAGCCCCCGGGAAACGGATTCACCGCCATCTTGATATAACAGAAGCGATCCTTCCAGCCCTTATGAGACGAGGGCGCGTAAGGGAAAAACTTCAACTTAGCGATCTGTTGCAGGTTCGCAAAGCCTTCAGAATTAGCATGACCCCCGGTAGAGGTTGAGACTCTGGAAGAACATATCGAGGCTAGGAGTCACCCCCCGGGACCGACAGAGGTTCAGAAAACCAGCAATGTACGAATGGCTGTTGGGGGTCAGCTGGCAGGGGGCCAAGCTTACATATCGGAGGTACTCCAGGAAGAAGGGATGTAGAAGAAACCGGAGGCCCAACGAGATGGAGAGGACATGAACCGCAAAACATCCCTCGGGAGCTTGGGAGAGTACGTCATCAGGGCCCGACTCTACAACCGTCGCTGAGGGTCCAACATGCAGCTGAGTGACGTAGCATTCGGCCCGATCAGCCCTCGAGTTTATCGCAAGGGCGACAGTATTCAAAAATGAATGCCCCTCGGGAATTCCCACTGGTTTTCCATTGTCGACTATCTTCGGCTTCTTCCCGGCAGCTGCTTTCGCCTTCTTTGATTTCTTCAGAGGGGCAGCCCGAAGGGGTTGCGGGCTGTGGGGTCTCGATGTTCCGGCTCCACTTGCCACAGCCGAAGGGCTATGGCGTTCTTTTTCTTCCTCCTGCTTGGCAGTCTGTACGGCGAGGGCCAGCTCCTCGTCTTTGTTCACCTGTTCGAAGTCCTCAGCTTCGGCTTCGGCCACCAGATTCTTTTGCACCTCCACCGCAACAGCTGAGTCATTGTTAGACGAGGGCTCCCTGCTTGCTGACCTCTCTTCCGACCAGGTCTCGGCCTGGACCAAAGGCTCTCCGGAGATATCTTGGGAGTCGGTGGTAGACGGCATCCTTCAGAAGTGTTTAAAAATAGGAATAGAGAAAGGAAGGAAAGTCCTAAGGATCGCTAACATAAGATCTAAGGCCACAAAGCAACATTTCCAAAAAAAGCAAAGAACGGAGGGGAACTGACCTCAGGAGCTGGGTTTTGATCGAAAACGGCTTCCTCTCTCTAGAAAAAATTGGCCAGAGCTTTGCTAACAAATGAATCACGCAAGGGGTGGCACTCAAGCCTTGGGGTATTTATAGGCTCCCCATTTCGGGCCTGGGTCGAGAATTGGGCCCCCGGTTGTAAAAACCATCATTACAAACCGCCGCCTCAGCCAACCGGTGACACCCGCCCAGGACAGCCAGCGGGCACGCGCCACGTGGATGCCTTCTCCAACGGTCATATCCCAACGGATATATTTCAAACGATCACCTCGCAACAGTGTCTCCAGTCGGCACCCTTCGGGCAAAACAACAAACATAGTCAGCCCTCAGTCTATCACATTCAAACTCCCTCATCAAGAGTAAGCCCCATTGTATAAATTAGTGAAACCCGCCGGGAACCCTTAGCCCTCCATATATGGAGAACCAGGGAACTCCTCTCAGCCCTCAGTGACTGAGGGACTCCCCTCGGCATCCACGGAATATCCTCGGACAGCCTTCAGCAAATTAGCGAGAAAGCCTCAGATCATGGACAGATCTCGGCCTCAACGTTATACTCAGACCAAGGATCCACCTTTTCGATTCATCATTGGCGGAATCCGGTGCACTCTTTTTCCCTCATTAGGAGTTTTTCCCACAGGGTTTTTGCTAATGAAGATTTTAACGAGACATCCCCCCAAAATGAAGCAAAAAGTGTCAGCCCTCGGTTCTCTAACGAAGGCAGGCGTCACACTACTCCTTTTCATCACATTACATATGCCTCAAGGAGTGGGGGACTAGAGAACCCCTCAGGAAAATAACAAAATATTAAAAGGAGAACTCCCTCGGGAAAATCACAAAATATTAAAAGCTCATCAACATAATCCCTCAGGAGTGAGGGACTGCCCCCGGCAAATCACGCAGACGCAAAATCTCTCACAACTTTACAAACTATAACGAAGCAAATGCCAAAGGACAAATGCAAATTACTCCTTTTCCCTCAAGTACCTTTCGGCAAAAGGAGTGAGGGACTCCTGATGGAGTATATGGCCCAGGGACGCCCGACCCACAGACTCCTACTACTCTAACACAGGCCCAACAAGCCCAGGAAGCACAACAAGCCCAAATCACAGTGGCCCAAGTGTCAAAAAGCCCACGATTCACATACAGATGCCTTCGGCCCCGTGGCCGAGGGCTCCAGATCTAACGGGGCAGATGGAATTGAGCAGACAAAGCTACTGGGAGAAGACGACGAAAAACAGCAAGCCTTTGGCACTCATAGCCCTCGACACAGGAGGCCCTCGGTATGAAGAGCCTTCGGCCCAACATGTACAGCCGGAGGCACCCTCCTCGACAGAATATCCTCTCCACATGCGCCTGAATCACTGTACCAAGTACAACGTCGCATCCAACCACCGCATTTAATGCGGCCACATGCAAATGCCGGTGCCACCCCGATTAAGGTGACCCTCGGCCGTCGGATGCTTGACACGTGTCCCTATCTAGCATTTATTGCTGCTATAAATAGCAGCCCCTTTTCCCATTGTAAAACATGCCTTGAATATCTCAAATACATACTCTCTCTTACTTATTGCTCTGACTTCTCTCTAGTTATTCTCCGTAATAACCCTCGGATAAGCTACCCCCGGATACACTATCCATCAACTAAATTGAACGCCTTATAAGTGATTTAATTCAAAGATAAAAAGGACTTGACATTTCTACTTTCCACTTGTTGATATATTTTATTCGATCATTGTTTTATCTATAACTTAACCCCTCTCGAATACTCAATCAAGGAGTATATCCAATTCATCGAGGGCAGTCATTAACAACAACCGTTCATTAATAACCCTTACTATTAGTCAAGTATAGAACATCGCCATATACCGACTTGATAGTAGCATTTAATCTCTTAACTCCTTGATGAAATCAATTGAGATTGATAACCTCAACACAACGATTTTGGTTTAACCAACAAAATTAATCCCTCTTAAGTTTATTAACCACGACCATGCATTAATAAACTGAAGTTACTTACTTGTGAAACCATCAACGATTAACCATCGGTTCGTTGAATGTTTCTAGTAGTAATTAATGTTGAGATGTTAACTAATTGTCATCTTAGCAACACTTCCCAACATTAACATAGAGATAGATTAAGGGAAGAATTAATATTCAAGGAAGAAGATTAAAGATGAATAATCCTACTATAACTAATATCAAGATGTTATCTAATTGTCATCTTAGCAACACTCCCCAACATTAATATATAGAGGATGAAAATAAATACTACTATAATTAATGTCGAGATGTTAACTAATTGTCATGTTAGAAACACTCCCCAACATTAATATATAGATAGATTAAGAGAATAATTAATATTCAAGGGAAGCAGTTAAGAAAATAACTCACAACTTTAATAATCAACAAGCTTCAAGAGCAACACCAAGAAATGGAAGTTTAGCTCCTCACTTGGAGACTAAACATAGCTAGCAAAATATAAAGAAATGATATTCTAAATTGAGCTTAAGAGTATAGAAGAAGGGATGTTTATTTGTGAAGGAAAAATGTGTTATTTATAGGTGTTTTTCAACACCTTGGGTCGGGTACCTGACCGGGTCAAGTGCCTACCCGACCGGGTCCGGTCAAAATCAGATATTCTCCACATTCTGGTGATCTTCGGCACGTTCTGGTGTTCCGGGTCAAGTCTGAGCCGACCGGGTGGCTTAGTTGACCTGACCGGGTCCGGTCAAAATCAGATATTCTTCACGTTCTGGTGATCTTCGGCACGTTCTGGTGTTCCGGGTCAAGTATGACCCGACCGGGTGGCTTCGTTGACCCGACCAGGTCCAGCTCTTTCCTCAGAGGTTCGGTTTTCAAATCAGACCCGACCGGGTTCAGGGTCTGACCTGGCCGGGTTTTGTGCTCCTGGGTATTTTTGTCTTCAGCTTTTTCTCCTTTTCCTTGCTAAAAACTCTACCACTATTCTACAACTAGAAATGGAAGCTAAAAACAATTACAAACAAAATAAAACAAATTCTTACAAACTAACTAATAACGATAGAAAATCCACAGAAAATCAATATTAAAACATACATTTATGCACTATAAACTAGTGCATATCAAATATCCCCACGCTTGAATCTTTACTCGTCTAAAGTAAATGCAATCCAAAAAATCCTCAAATGATAAGATCATCAACACAACCATCACAAAGTGTTTTTAGAACCAAAATAATCACAAAGTATCCCCAACATAAAAAGAATAGATCAAAGGATCTTTAATTCCAATTTCCTCATGAAATGAACTCTCTTTAGTCATCACCCTTAGGATCCTGCAAAATAAAAAAGAAATACTTTCTCTCATTCTCTCATTTTGCCTAGGTGCCCTTTCGGGTTTTCAACCCAGCTTCCCACATTTTTCTTCAATAAATCTCACAAACTCACTCTTTCTTTTGCTTTATTTTTGCTTAAGCCGCCCTTTGTGGGTTTTCAACTTAATAAGCTATTTTTATTTTTTTTTTATTTTTTTTTTAAAGAAAATACAAATGAAAAGAGTAGGATTGTGAGCATACCAGAACAATCTACCCCTAGCTAGTACCAGACACTGTCCGTAGTGCCCGCCTGCATCACCTCCATCAAAGTGTCCTCCATGTCCATAGTAGCTATCATGAAACCCCCCTGTGTATGGATGCTCATCCTCGTCCATGTCTGTACTACCGCCATTGCCGTCATCCCCGCCTCTACCACTGGAGCTCGATCCTCAGAAGTAACCCCACTGAGTGGGATCGTACCATGAGGGTGCAAGAGGGGAAGTGGTCATAGAGGCAAAGGAATCCTGGTGTGCCACATAAGAGTATATCGGACCAAAGGTCCTCCGTTGGTCCTCTTCATGTCTGCGCTGGTCCTCTTCATATCTCCGCCAGTCTTCTCGCCTTTGCTCCTCCATCCTCTCAAAGCTCTGCCTTTACTCCGTTCTATATAGAACAAATCGCTCCTGAAGTACGATGTAGTTGTTGTTGATCATGTTCATGTTATCGAGCATCTGTTGCTCGAATGGGGAGTACTGGTAGGCTAGAGCATTAGGTTGTTGTTGCGGTGGATCGGGTATGATGGACGGGTCCACTTCGGCATGTCCTTGATCGGGCTCATCTTGTGAATAGTGTGTCGGGATTGCCCCGGGGAGACAATAGTGATGACCATCACCGATTTCGTGACCCACGATATCCAGGGGGACGTCAGGGGATGACATGTGGATAAATATGTCATTTCGTGGAATGATGAGCCACTTATAGATAGTTGCCCTTGTGGGTGTCATGTGAGAGAGGGCCAAGTCCTTGGTCTTTTGAATAAGCCATGACGTGCAAATGAGCTATTTAGGGGTAATAGGGCCTGGGTCTACAAAACCATATAAGGTGGCTACATGTGTGATTAGGCCCCCTCCTTATCACAATTCGTCCCGATTTTTGAAATGATTCCATAAGATGGAGGCAACGTTAACTGGATTCGGTCCTGGTAAAACAACTTATGCCAGAACACATACATCCCACATTCTTGTGTGATGATTATTTGGTCTTCCGAGGAAACAATTTCAACAGAATTTCAAGAAAATTCGGAAGACCGGATGTTGCACACAGTTCACACTCAGCTTAGAAAGTTCCACCACACATTGTCCAGTCATTCTCTTCCATAACTCATACCCCACAAGAGTGTCATAATCACGAGCTTCATCAAACAAAGGGAGGCCAAAATGATGTGCAAATTCTCTTTTGGTTAATGAACGATCCTCATTTAGTAAACGAAAGGTGATTGTATCATTTGCATGATCATCATCATCCTTTGTATACACATATGAGCTAAAGAATTCATAAACCAAATGAGGATAAGTCACATATTGCATTTCAAATAACCTAGTCATTCCAATCCTTGCAAATATGTCACGCATAACCACATTAATCCAAAGGAGTGCTAAGTAGTAAGGCACATGATCCATGATGTTTTTACCTCCCATTTTGATTGTTCCTTGAAACGTTTCTTGTGTGCCTCCGTTGCAAACTCCACACTCTCATAGCCTGCCACCGGTGGGATAGGCCTTGAAGAAGAAGCTTTGGATTTTTTTGGTGCCATGGGATGGATTTTTTGTATTTTTGTGTGAAGATTTTCGGACTTTTGGGTGTGAGTAGGATTGGGTGGCTTTTATGGGTGTAGAATGAAAGAGGGTGATGATAGGAGCAAGAATATGGTATTGGTTGGGAATTTTTGGGGTTGAATTCGGACTTTTGATGTCCAAAAATGGGGGGTTCGAATTTGGTTAGGGTTTGAATGGGTTGGTTGATTTGGGAGGATTTGGAGAAATTTATGGGTATAGAAATGAAGAGGAAGGTGAGGAGATGAAGAAAATGGGGTTGTTTGGTGGATTTGGTCAAGGGAAGGAGGAGATTCGAAGCTTTGGATGTTTGGAAATGGAGAATTTGGGGTTTTTGGGCTAGAGGAAAAAGATGAAGAGTGGCGGGGGGGGGGGGGGGGGGGGGGCAGGTCTGCCTGACCTGGTCTTTAGAAAATTTTTCTTTCACCCGGCCGGGTGGGGTTGGTTACCGGTCGGGTGCTGTGATGCTGCGGATTCCAGTAGCTACTAGAACGGATACCCGGCCGGGTAAATTAGGGTACCCGGTCGGGTCTTCATCCCACCGTTAGGCAGTATGGTCCTGATACGCACCCGGTCGGGTAGCTTGATGTACCCGGTCGGGTGCCTAAGATTTTTCCAATTCTGTCACTGCCCCGCCCGGGTGATTGTGCGGGTAACGTATTTTGCCTTATATCCGACCGGGTAGCTTGTTGTACCCGGCCGGGTATTTTACCAGTTCTTTTTTTTTTTGGGGGGGGGGGGGGGGGGGGTTAAGCACACACAACTGAAAATAAATGAAAATAATTAAAATAAAAACGTGGGTTGCCTCCCAAGAAGCGCTTTGTTTAACGACGTGGCTCGATGATATTTTTATTTTATTTTCAGTTTTATGTGGGATCATGAACATCGCTTTTTCATCTTTCTTTCACGGCGTTTTCCAGTAAGGTCGGGATTTCTTCCTTGTTACCACCTCAAATGTAGGTGGTTTAAACTTGCATTGAGGTGATTCTTTCAATTCCTCTCCATTGAAATTAGATTTTTTTTGTTCAATTCTTTCTTCAAAAATTGATGTTTTCTCTGTTTCTTTTTCAATAAAAGCATCCGGTGCTTCTGGTTCAAAAACATTTAGAGAGCAAAGAGATTGATCTTTAATTTGTTTTTTCGTAGAATTAAATATGTTGAATTCTACTTTTTGGTTATCGAACTCTAAAGTTAATGAACCATTAGACACGTCTATTTTGGTTTGGGCAGTTTTTAAGAAAGGTCTTCCCAAAAGGATGGGTGTAGCTTGATTATCGGTTTCCATTTAAAGAATGTAGAAATCAACAGGAAAAATCAAGTTTTCAACTTTTACTAGCACGTCCTCTACGACGCCCTTTGGGTATGTGCTAGACCTATCTGCCAATTGGATTACTACCCCAGTTTCATTCATTGGGCAAAGTTTTAGGGACTTGTATAATGAATATGGAATAACATTGATTGAAGCCCCTAAATCCAACAAGGCCCTAGGAAATAAAGTGTCCCCTATTTTGCATGGGATTGTGAACATGCCTGGATCGCTACATTTCTCGGGAAGTTTCTTTTGGAATATCATCGAGACACGTTCACTAACCTCCACCTTTTGGTTTCCCTTCAATTTGCTTTTCCTTTTCATTGTGCATAATTCTTTTAAAAATTTAGCAAAACGAGGAAAACTTTTAATTAAGTTAAGGAGCGGAATGTTTACCTCACACTTGGCGAAAGTCTCATACATGTCAGCATCTTTCTCCAGCTTCCTTGTTTCCTTCAGTGCTTCGGGGAATGGGGGTAGTGGTTCATATGAGAACAATGGTGCAAATTTTGCTTTTGTGGTCCTCTCTTCTGGTTGAAAGTCTTCTTCAAGGTTAACCTCCTTTTTAGCTTGCTCTTCTTCCTTATGCACCTCTTTCAATGTCGTCCCACTCCTCAACATGATTACATCAACATGTTGTCTCGAGTTTTGCTCCATTTGAGATGGGATTCTACATGAATCTTTTCCCTTGAGCCGGCTCACAGCACTCGAAATTTGGCTCATTTGGTTCACCAAATTTCGGATGCTAGATTTAGTCGTTTCTTGAAATTGGGCCACACTTTGTTGTATCGTTGATACACTCATGGTAAATGCTCGAATCATGTCATCAGTGGACATATTTGAGCTTGAAGTTTGGCCCTGGGAAGGTTGTTGTTGAGGATTCCCGTATCTCAAATTTGGGATGATCTCTCCATCCGGGGTTGTAAGTGTTAGAGTGTGGATTGTACCTCTTTTGTTGATGGCCTTGGAAATTCATGGCGCTGACTTCTTCTTCGTGTAATGAAGAGCATGAATCGGTAGGATGCCCTTGTGTTGCACAAATGCCACAGACCTTGACTTCTTGGTTTTTGGGGTTTAACAGAAAATCTTTTACCAAAGAAGTCAAGCTGGCTACTTGACTCTCCAATGATGGAGTGGACTCTGCTGCGGCAACCCTTCGGGTTGAGGACCGCCCATTGTAATATCTAGAATTCTCGACCAACTCCGAGATGAGATTCCTTGCTTGAGAAGGGGTTTTGTTGACAATCCCTGATGGTCCCGGATAGAGGTAAAAGTCTAGGGGGGGGGGGGGTGAATAGACTTTTAAAGTTTTTTAAACTTTAAAAACTTTTCCCTTCTAGATGAGTTGATCTATAATCTATTAGGAGATTTATAGATGCACAACAGAAGTCTTTAACCTCTAGATAATTAGTGTGTGACAACTTTCTAGCTTGAGTGAAGTTTGGACTTTATATAGTAAGCAGTTGGCTTGGCAGTTGGCTGGATGCCACGGAACTACGAAGGCAACTGCTGAGGAAATATTTCGTGTATGATGAAAGTGAGGATTGAATGTTGCTTAGAATGATGAGAGCTTTCTGAAAATGTGCTGAGATGACTATAAGTGAGGTTTTTATAAGAGCAGTGGTCTCGGCAGTTGGGTAGTCACCAGGGAACTGCTGAGGCACCTATTGAGTTACAGGCTGACTTTCAGAGATCAGTTTGAACAAACTTCTTGGTAATGATGTTATAAGGATCTTGTGATGTTGAGATGTTTAAAAGAAAGAGATGTGTGAGAGCAGTGGGCTCAGTAGTTGGGTGGTCACAAGGGAACTGCTGAGGCACCTGCTCAACTTGAGAGATGTATTTCTGAAATTCGATAGGCCTGACCTTTTGCAGTGATGGTACAATGGTTTACCTTAGATGTTGTCTCAAAGAAAGTAAGTAATTAAGCAGTAGGATAAGCAGTAAGATCAATTAAGACTATTGCTTAGGATACTGCTGACAAGCTACAATCATTTTATGAGAAGTGTTGGGTGTGTGCTTTGTTGAATAAAAGTAAATCAACACATAGTATATCCTGGTTCAGAGGTGGTGTAATCCTCCTACGTCCAGTCCCACCCTCTTTCAGATGGATTTCCACTAAAGTATTAAACCCAATACACTTAGTGCCAATCTAGCCTTTACAACACTCAGGCCTAGATTGAAGGTGTTTCACAAGGAGTACAACACCACTCCAAGTTACTCAATCCTTTAGAATTTTCTCAATTGATCCAGTTGGGATCAAAAGGTACTCTATCTATCTATCCACACTTAGGACTTGATAACACAATCCTTCTAAGTGTTTACAACAATGTTTTGTGATATAAGAAAGTTCTAACCTCCAACTAGGAACTAAACTTCTAGAATTTAGCAATGAAGATGTGTAACTTAGAAGTTTAGTGAAGCATGAGTCCAAGCAGAGAGTAAAGTTAAGATCGCACTTTCTCTTTTGCTAGATAGCTCGTATATGCTCAATGGATGTTTTTCTCTACTTTGGATGCTCAAAGCTTGGTTAGAAACTTTCATTTCAGCCTATATTTATAGGCTTCTCCTGTGGATTAATCTCATCCGTTGGTTAGGATGATTTAATCTTCAACGTTGAAAATCTGGAAATGATGATTTGGTATTCGTCTTCTTGTGCTAGAGCATATCTGGACGATTTCCTTGTCTAGAATTATTTAGCCGCTCAAGGATCACTTCAAAGTCACTCCCATGTGTGCGTCCCACGTTGTAGGCCTGTGTACATCTTTGGCATTAAATGCCTATCAAATTTTTTCTTCGATCATACACGTGCAGTGTATTTATTATTTGTACCTATGTGACCTTTTGTGACAATAATAATTCTTGTTCAAATAAAATATATACCGGTAGGATTTAAATAACCTTTCAAAGTAAAAGAAATATTTACCTTATTGCATTTTGACTTTTCGATATTATTTTATTTGTTAAAAAAATTGTACATTAATTTGTCACTTATGATTAATTTTGAATACTAACACACAAATAAAATGAGACACAATGTACAGGTGAAAAGTATAGTGGCACAGGAAACAAATATTTTTAGTCACTTTCGGACTTATGGTACTAACAATTTCCCCCTTTTTGATGATGCCAAAACTATACAACACAGGAAACAAATATTTTTATTAATTTTCAATAAGGTACATGTACATTGGTCTAAAGTCTAGAGTACAGTAGTTTTTAGTCACTTTCGGACTTATGGTCTAGTCTACTCTTGTTGGCTTCCTCTAACTTCTTCTTGGCTTGTTCTTTTGCTTTGGCTTCTTCTGCCTTCCTTTTTCTGATTTCCATTTCTTCTTGGAGGAGCTTGTTCTTTCTTCTTGTTTCTGCTGCTTTCTTGGCTGCTAGTGATCTTGTAGAGGAGGGGGCTGCTTGTGTTGTTCTTTCCCCCCTTTTGGCATCAGCAGCAGGGGTCTCACCTTCTTTGAAGAGTGGTTCTATCTCAGGATCATAATAAGCCTCCTCTTGACTTTTCTTTACTGGTTGCAGGTCAAGGACTTCAATAGATAGTGCATTGACATAGTTGCGAAGGTCCATTACATCTGTCTTGACTTCATCTTTGACTTCATATTCTAAGCTTTGAAGCTTTTTCTTTGTTGTGTCCAGATCTTGGCCCAGCTTCTGAACATCATTTCATTGCTTCCAGAATGTTCCATGAGTTGCCTTGTGTAAGAATTTGAAGTTTTTGGCAACGTCCGTTGTGATTTGTCTGATGGCTCGTTCATGGGCTACCTGCTTCTCTACGAACTTTTTGGAGAGATTGAATATGGCAAGGAACTCATCGGTCTTCATCTTTTGGATGTATTCCTCGTGCTCTTGTATCTTTAGAAGAGCCTGCTCAAGGTTAGGGGGTAAAGAAGGGAGAGAAGGTACCTGGGCAGAGGGCTCTGTTGAAGGTTGGGAGGCTCCTGCTGATGTTTGTTCCTTTTGGAATGCTAGAATCTGATTTTCTAGTTCTTCATCCCTAGCTCACAGTGCTTCTAGCTGTAGCTTGAGGTCTGAGCTGATGGTTGGCTGGTTTGAGAAATGGATTTGAAGCCGAGCATTTTGCTCAGAGTTGAAAACTTGTTGAATCATCAGGTTGCTCCTGATGTGCCTGTGAACTTCTTCAAATCTCAAGTCCAGAAGGTCGTCAAAGTGTTTCTTCATTTTGATCAACCTTTTGTGCAGTCTAACCTCAGCATTACTGATGAATTTCGTGGTCGCTCGTCTTTCTTGTATAAAGACCTCTGCCATTGTAGGAGTATCTTCTGCGCCATCATTAAGAATACGCTCCTTGAGGTCATTGGATGTTGTAGACTGCTGCTTTGGGTCCTCTTCTTGATGGGGTTCCATGTTGAGATCCAGGAGTTGAGTCCCCTGCTGGAAGCTGGAAGCCAACTGGCCTTGAGGTGCTTTGGAAGACTCTCCTCCTCCTTGAGTTTCCAACCGTGATTTTTCAAAGACTCTCTTGAGTTCTTTATCACTAGAGGAGGAGGAGTGGATGATTTTCTTACCTTTGTTGCTTGGAGGTCCCCTGGGTGCATCATCATCATCATCTTCATCATCCGAGTCTTCGAGTGCATCCTTGGCAGTGAGCTCCTTTTTCTTGATGGTGTAGACTTGGTTGATTTTGTATAGAGTAGTTGCAATCGCCAGATCTTCTGTTCCAAGCCACTCAAGTGCAAAGTGTTCCTCATCTATGAAGGTGTACAAGGTTGTAGCTTGTACCAAGATGCGAGACAACTTCCATCTTCTCCATTCCTGGACCCTGGCATAATCTGCGTCCAGTTGCTCTAGAGGAGTTAAGTGGGGTGAGCTAACTGCTGGTGATGGAGGAGCCACCTGCTCGTTGAATTGAGTCACCTGCTCCATTATTTGACCCGCCTTCTCCTCCATTTGAGTCGCCTGCTCCTCCATTTGAGCTGGTTGCTCTGCTTGTTGCGTTAGCCTGGGAATGAGTATAGAGAGAGGAACGGATGAGCTGTTGCTGCATTGGAAGAGCTGGAAGAGGGCTCTGCTGCTTCATGGATGGTGGTGAGAGTAGTGGCAACTGCTTCCAACTCGTCATGTATATTTCTTGGAAGTTCAGAGGTTGATTCGGTCCTTAATTTCTTGGATTGTACTTCTTTGCACCCAGATCGGAGTCTCTTTGCAGTTTTGGTGTCGATTTTGAAGGAGATCATGAGAGGGTCGTTGGAGAGGAAGGAATCATCTGCCTTTGGGATTTCTGGAGCCCCTGCGTTGAGGGTTTGGTAGAGGAATTTTCTCCATATTGTTGCCTCCTTGGTTGTCCCTACTATCCCCTTCTTCTTGAGGAGTTCTCCAATCAGAAATTCATAGCCTACCCATGGGAAGGTGTGGTCTTTTCTTCTTTCTTCGTGTGATTTATTAACATATGCTTGGAGTTGATTGTAGACGTACCTTGACCAATTATGAGGGGAACCAAATATTATTGCTGCCAGTGGAACTGTCCTTTTTGCGTTTATCTCGTCTAGAGTGGTACTCTTGGTGTCTATGCATTTGTAGAGAATATCCAGCAGGATAGAATATTCACGCACCATCATCTTCTTTCTCACTTTGAGGGTTGTTGTGTTTTGTGCACTTGGAATGAAGACTGTTTCTTTGAACCCTTGCTCGTTGAACTGAAAGTCTTTTACAAGAGGTGCTTCATCACCGGGCAGAGAGAGCAGCTCCCTGATTTCTTCTTCTTATATCTCCACTTCAATTCCCAGAACCACTGATTTCAATGTCTCAGGGGTTGAGTTGAGGTAGAACTCTGCTACCACTTCGGGATAGAAGTGGGTGTATGGGTAGGTTGTCATTTTTCATGAGACCAGTTGCGTCAAGTTTTCTGAGAAGCTCCGTCATTAAATCACTGTTGTGAGACTTTTCTAGAGATTTGGAGGTGTTTGGGATTGAACCAGTGAAAATGTGTTTGGAAATTTGGATGAGGGAGGCCATTTGCGTTTCTCTGGGGATGGAGTAAAAAGTATTGAGAGAGTGTAGTATGAGAGCTTTTTGTGAGCTCTGTGAGCGTTAAGAATTTAGAGAATGGATAAAGAGAGATTGCAAGAGAAAAGTGTGAAGGTTTTGTACGGAGGATGTATTTATAGGTTACCAGAAACTAGCCATTGGAATATAGCCGTTGGAGAATACGGCTCGTTACTTGTGGCATTAATTGTGTTCACACTAGTAGTAGGGGGCTCAAGCTTGGGTAAATTTTTGATGGTTTCTGAGAGCAAAAGTTACCTCTTTGGAATCCTTGATATGAGGGGATCAAGATGATATATGCCACGTGCAGAGATTCCATGTACATTTGTCAGAAATTGAGCCATCTGCTGGCTTGAGACAGTCGCCTGCTTGACTTTTGTGAACCAATGTTTTCACCTCCATTGTAACCTCCTTATTCTACTCTTTTCCTTCTGTTTATGAAATTATTAATGCAAGTCCTTTTCATTGCTCAAAGAGAAAGTAGTAGTGGGCTAGTTGGCAGTCACCTGCTGAGTCCACTGCTGTTAGAAGGCAGTCACCTGCTGAACCTACTGCTCGGATTTTGATTCCTTTATGTTTGAAAGTTTGAGATTGACTTTCTTTGGACCTTGATGTTTCATTCCTTGTGGTATTTGAGTAGCTTACCTTTAGCAGTTGGCTACCCCTGAGTACTTCATAAGAATTCCCCCTCAGCAGGTGGCTAGGAATTCCCCCTTGATTTAGGAATTAAGTTCCCCTGAATAGGTGCATGGTTATTCCTTCACTTGATCAAGATCATCTAGCATTCCAAGCTCTTGTCTTAGTTCGTTGAATCTAGCTTCATTCAATGGCTTGGTGAAGATGTTAGCCAACTGCTTCTCTGTGGGGATGTACTCTAGTTTGATGGTCTTCTTCTCAACATGTTCTCTAATAAAGTGGTGACTGATTTCAATATGTTTGGTTCTGAAGTGAAATACCGGATTATGAGTGATAACTATAGCACTTGTGTTATCACACATGATGCTAATCTCCTTTGTTTCTTCTCCATAATCCTTCAATTGCTGTTTCATCCATAGTATTTGAGCACAGCAGCTGCCTGCAGCTATATATTCAGCTTCGGCAGTGCTAGTAGCAATTGAGTTTTGTTTCTTGCTGAACCAAGAGACAAGTCTTCCACCAATCAATTGACAAGTACCTGAGGTACTTTTTCTATCAATTTTGCATCCGGCAAAATCTGAGTCTGAATAGCCATAGAGTTCAAACCCTCCATTTGTTGGGTACCATAATCCAGAGTTAGCATTACCTTTTAGATACCTCAATATCTTCTTTGCAGCTAGAAGATGGATTTCTTTAGTCTTTGATTGAAACTTTGCACATACTCCAATTGAGTAGGATATAGCTGGCCTGTCACGCACCGGACCCACCGGGACACGTCAACAACCCTCCGTACAGTACGAATAGTCAACTGCAGTTCAACACATCCATACTATACAAGGTGTCTGGAATATCATTCACACATAATACATCCATAAACAAACATAACGTAAAATATTCATTAAAGCAGCGGAAACAATATTACAAGTGTTCAAACCACACTTGGCAAGCTTAGGCATACAAGCCCCAAATAATTATTCAGAAAAGTAATATCCATGAGCATTTATATAATTGTTTTATTAAAACAGGAATGGAGGAAGCACGAACCACGTCTTCTCTCCTAGATCTTCCCGAAGCAACGGGAGTTGGTAGCAACCTTCAAGTTCTACCTGAAACTGTGAGGTGGCCTCCCCCGTGAAGGGGAGGTCAGTACTTTGAAGCATTTGAAAAGTACAATGACAACTACACTGAATATAATCAACGTTTCAATTTCTAAGACCCTCAATCTAGGGTGATATTATATTATATTATAGGCCATAACTCTCGGTTACCCTGTTTGAAATTATACTTACTTTATATAAAGTCAAGTAGTCGGCCTGTGGCCCATATTCATTCTGAAACATCCACCCTTCTCCCCCCTGACTATTAGTCGCGATTGCCAAAATCTTCGGTAAGTTATTTTACCGTCATGGGTCATTTCTCAATTACATTAATTAACGATCATGGAGCCTCGCTCAATCTTATTATTATACATGTGCTAGAGCCTCGCTCCTAGGCATCCTACGTCGTCCTAGAGCCTCGCTCTTAATCATTCTAAGTTGTGCTAGAGCCTCGCTCCTAGTCATTCTACGTTGTGCTAGAGCCTCGCTCTTAGTCATCTACATTAGGCTAGAGCCTCGCTCTTAGTCAATCTACATTCGTACTAGAGCCTCGCTCTTAGTCGTCTACATTAGACTAGAGCCTCGCTCTTACTCAATCTACATTTGTGCTAGAGCCTCGCTCTTAGTCGTCTACATTAGGCTAGAGCCTCGCTCTTAGTCAATCTACATTTGTGCTAGAGCCTCGCTCCTAGTCGTACCACGTTATGGTAGAGCCTCGCTCTTAGTCAAGTTATTCGATTTCTAAGCCAATTCTATGACTAGAATCAATTTACCTTGAGTAGCCTTTAAGGCCTACTCCTAATATACTTAGAGCTTATACAATCCGACCTTAAGGTATCTCTTTAGACTACCTAAGGTATGACCCCTCACAATCCGAAACAATCGGATTTAATTCTATCATTTTTCATATGTTAACCTTCCGACTAGTATTTCAATACTAGTCAATTAATCTTGGAACAACCAAGTTCCAAATTCATAGTCATATTGTTCATCTCAATTGATTTTCCAATCTAAATACAATTTAATCTCAATATCAAAAATATCACTTTTATCTATTCATGAATTCTATACATGAAGTAAAAGTATATTTTATCACAATATTTTCATAGTTAATTCCATTATCATGCCAACACTTTCATATCACATAATCATACACAATTTCTTCCAAATTTGTATATCATGCTTCATTTACTCATAAACAATAGCATTTTCATTTAGGCATTATTAATCATTAATAATCCATGAAAATCACATTTTATTACTTTAGGTAATCTTATGAAATTAACTCCCTAATTATAAGCAATATAGTCAGTCATCCTCACCTTAAATATGTCCAACAAGCCTTCCTATTGAAGCCCCATCATTAAACCTTCGATCGGTATTGATCTGAAATGAACTTGGCTGGCAGAGGGAAAAAGCCGCCCGGCTTTTGCAAAAGCTGCCTGGCTTTTGCAAAAGCTGCCCGGCTTTCGGGCCCTGCAGCACAAAAACAGCTCCTAGAAACGGCGGTTTCCGGCGGTTTCGATTCCTATCGATTCCACAACTCTTCTAAGTTAATTATCAACACTTTATATCATATTTCTACACTTATAAACGTGAGAACATCCTCATTAATACAACATATGATTTATTCAAAATCATATTAACTAAATATACTAAATAACTAGTTTAATCGGGAATAGCATTCGATTACCTAGAAACGAGCTTTTCTTCTTCCGGGAAATTCTTTTCTTTCTTCTTCCTTGCTCCAAGAACGTGTGAAGCTCCTTGTTAGCTCTATTCCCTCTCTAAGTGGCGTAGGAGGCTTCTCAAAATGAGAGGAGGATAGCATACCCCTATCCTTTCTATAATTAGAAAGTTTGGGCTAAAATGGGTTGGGTTTGTGGGCTGTCTATTTTCATTTACTCTGACCCAATGTATTATTTAGGATCATCTCCATTTTACTTGGACCTTATGATGTACGGGCTACCCTCAATTAAAGTGTAGGAAGCCCTCCACCCTTATACCTGTTATTTTTGGTAATTTGGGCTTGAATGTCACTTCAGTTACTCACTCTATCTTGGTCCCGCCCAAATGACATTTATTCATTTCTTTATGTTGGTCGCGGTTATACTGGGTACAGTCTAGAGGGGGGTGAATAGACTGTACTGGTTTTTAACTTTTTCAAGCTAAGTACCAGATTTTAACAGAATAGCCTGTTCTGTTGGCAGAACAGACTGGCAGCGGATGATATTCTGGTAGGGGTTCTGTCCGGTTAGCCTCAGAGAAATGCAAAGGCAATAGGCCTTCTGTTAACTCACAGAATGGATTCTGCTGAACACAGAGACCAAGTTTCTGGAGTTAAACAGTTGAAAACAATGCGAGAAATAAATGCAGTAAGTAAATGACACCAGGGATTTTTATAGTGGTTCAAGGAACAACGCATTTCTCTAATCCACTGTTCCACTAAGCTTTTAAAAACTCAGATTACAAAGCCTTAGTCCTGGCACTTAAGAAGCTCTCCACGTCTTCTTCAAGCCTAGATGTCTCCTGGGATGCACTTCCTGGCTTCCTTTAAGACTAGTCTTTTCACCGAGCTTCCTTAAAGTATCCCCACTTCACTACTCCAGTTACTTGAACGTCCTTCTATTTAAAGAAGATTACTTTGTAATACAGGGGTTTTCCAACTTGCTTCGTTACAAAAGATGTGTAGTTGAAGTGCTTGAAGTGTTGAAGAACAGTTGGAACTTTGCTCTTATTGGAATGTGAAGATAGGGAAATATTATCTTTCCAACGTCCGCCTTTCTTATTGATGAATGGAGTTTTAATTTCAACAAGGCTTGTGAGTTTTAATATAGAAGAGTTGTAGCTTAGTACTTGGCAAAGTTTATGAGCAAAGCTCAAGCGAAAGTTATCCGGTTGTTCTTCGAGTAGTATCTCTTATACTGGGGTTGTCTTCCCATTGCAGGAGGAGGACAACTGCATTTAATGCACATACAGTTGACTTGACCAGTAGGACCCGGTAAAGTTGGCGAGTTGCTATTTTGGGATAAAGTTATCCTGACATTTCGGCCAATCATCTGCATTTACTCCTCAGCGTACTGGGTGCATTAAATGTGCATTTAATGCGTGTACTGTAGTTTTTCCGTTCAAGTCTTCTAGCCGTTGAAGGAATCTTCCTTTGAAATTACCGATTTGGATAATCATAGGTAATTCTCTAAGTGTCAGGCCTTCTGGTATAATTACCAGAGAGTCAACCAGAGAAGGTCTTGAGCACTTCTGTTGGAATAAGCTACCAGAGGGTCCTTAGTCCTTCTGTTAAGATAGAGGCCAACAGAGGACCTTTTGTACTCATGCTCTGGTGAGGTCCAACAGAGAACCAGAACGTCTTCCGTCAGGATAGAAGTTCACCAGAGGGCCAAACTAGCTTCTGTCTAGAGGTCTTTTGTCAGTCGACTATTCTAAGAAAAGCATTACACAAGAAAAATTTCTAATACAAATTTCCTAAATCGGGGTACTCTAAAGTCCTAATTAATATGACATCATCAAAATCTAATTACAATTATTCCTTACAATTTCCCCCTTTTTGATGATGCCAAAAATCTTTAACTATTTCCAGAGAAGTGCCTTTCACCATAAAAGAAATAAAGTTCAAAAACTTTCATTAAAATTCTTGGTGGGCAACTTGGCATAGGAAAATAGTAAGAGTAAGATACATTCAAGATAAAACACAATAAATCAGGATAAACCGAAATGAAATAGACAAACATACGTAGCAGAATATAACAGCAGATAGAGGTGAATTGCCTCATAATGTGAAAGGCTGAGATGTATTTTTATTGACTGATAGTTTACAAGGGTGTTCCTTTACAGATTTTCCCTTGCACCTTTAGCTATAGCTTGATCATCCAGTCCTTTCAACCTTTTCAACTCAGCATTGACTTCTTCTCTAATCTCTGTGAAAATCCCAGATCTTTGGTAAGATGCCCAAATGGGTGAGAGCTTGCAATCGAGATAGTTGAGGACACCTTCATGAATGTCTTTCCTTGGAAGGATTCTATTGAGGTACCAAAACTCTGCTTCTTCCAGAGATCCACCGTGCTTAACTCTTACATGACCATCTCTGTCTAAAAAGAGGTTCTGTTGTTGTGTGGGGGTCATTTTCTCCTTCATTTCTTCAAATTGATTTATGTCAATTGTCTGAGATCCCCCCCAATCTCCATTCCCTGAAGTTTAGGGCCTTCTTCTTCTTGGATGTGTTCTTGTGAGGAGATGATGAGGGCCTGGCCATACCAGCTTTTTTCTTCTTTTGAATGGAAGCCTGAAAATAGGGAGTTGGATCAACACCAGTAGAAGGACCAGCTGAGATCCTGGGAGGTTGCTTCTTTTTTTGCTGGGGATGCTCTTCCCCCCTTTTGGCATCATCCAGGTCAGCAATCATCATAGCAAGTGATTACCGCTTTCGCGGCGTTGTAGTAAAACGGAGTCTAACCTTTCGGTTTTTCCCCGAGTATCGTGTCTCTTGAGGAATGGCGGAGGAGTTTCTTGATTTTAAGCCCAGTCACAGGTTATCGCAAATTATTGGAAGCTTTCCAAATTAAAACTTTTGATTGATTTTCTAAACTAGTTTTTGAAAAATAAAGTAATTAAATTATGCAAAAATTAAACATGTATAATAGCAAAAATTAATCAAAAATAAGATCTTGTCAAAATAAACTTTCTGGAAATACAATATGACTTTTTGGAATTTTTCACGAATTTTTAAACCTAAAATCCGATTTTAACCCTAATTGATAATTTTCCCACTTTAAAAATAGGCTAAATTCGTTCTAAATTTTCTATTGACTACTGGCGGTGATATTACAGTGAAATAAACTGGAATCAGGGCCGAAACTATTTTTTTTACTCTTTTTAAGTAATTACTTTAATTTATGCAATAATAACAACTAATTACTGAAATTAATTAAAAATTACTTCTGATTTGGGAAAATTAACTTTCTTCAGATAAATAACAACCTTGAGGCTAGTAAACAACTATATAATTAATTGGAATGAATTCAACATCAACAACTATTTTATTTAATTTTTGGAAGAAAATGCGAAATACTTGATAAATATTCTGGAAAATTTCAAAGAACAGATCGAGAAAACAAAGCACAGTTTCAGATTCTACTCGTTGAGAAGATGAAAATACATATAAAGAACTTACAAGTTGGAGCTAAAATGAAAAAGATATGAAAGATTGAAGTTGAAGGTGCAACAATGGTGGAAATCCGAGCTTTGAAGAGGAAGAAGAAGACCTTTTTGAACTAGTTTCGGGCTAAGAATGGTGTGTTTGGGATGAGGAAAAATCGGGCTATTTATAGCAGCAAAAATACCGTAGGCGGCCAACCAGGAGGCCGTCTGCCACCTTGCTCCGGCCGCCTTCCGTCCCATCATCGGCAGTCGAACGTGCCGCACGTCACTTCGCCGCAGGCGGCCACGTAAGGCGGCCGCCTGCCGTTTCTGTCTGGCCGCCTGCTGTCTTTTCGCAACGACGGTCGTTGGCTTTGTCGTCTTTTCCCGTAGGCGGCCGCGAAGGCCTCCATTTTTGGCCGCCTATTTGACCGCCTTCGGTCGAAGCCTTCGGTCTTCTTTACGCTTCGAGTCAAAGCCTAATTTTTTGATTTTTCCATAGGCGGCCGAGAAGGCCTCCATTTTTTGGCCGCCTATGAGATTGTTTGACCATCTTGTTCTGTATTTTGTGCTCTTCAACTTTCCTTTCTGAACCACTTTGAAATTCTGCTTCCTTCTTTCGGTATGATATCATTTTTCACTCAAATTGACTCATTGTGTGCTTAATTGACCTGAAATTTTGTCAAAGATATCATAGACGTGGTTTTTACCTGATTTCACAAAACTTGAACCAAAATATATAAAACATGCCTTGTTTTTCTATTTTTCAATCCAAAATCGCTTAACTTTGATAAGAAAAATAAGTACAAAAATGGACTTATCAATCTCCTCACACTTAAGCGTTGCTTGTCCTCAAGCGACAATTCAGTTGCAAACACACTAAAAAGGTAAAACCTTATTGTATAACAATCGAGTTGCTATTAATAAAATAGAAACAAAAACCTCTTATTTTATTTTCAATTTTTAAACTTTTTAGAAAAATCACCCAAAATACAAGAATTTAAAATTATTATTACTTTATAAAAACTATTGATTATGTTAAACCACCAATCAATACCTTATCCCAAGGTTTTCATTATTCTAATTTGGACATTTATCTTATTCACAAATTATGTTTTTTTTGCCTCTTGTCCACTCTTGTTGGCGGTGTTATCCCATGGTAGATGCATATTTCATTCTCACAGACTATGATTAACGAATGAAACAGAGCCCCTTTTCGGAGATGGAATTGTCCTATAACAATGAGTTTTGAAGATATTTATTAATACTAGTATTTTTTTTATGAATAAAATGAATGTCCTATTAAAACAAAATTAGTCCTTTACATTCGCAACCAAAACCCATAACAATTTCAAGTTTTCTAAAAATAATAATAAAATTAAATTCTTATAATAAGGGTGATCCTCTATGCTATTATGTGATTGATAACAATTCAGAGGTGAATGTTTCATATCAAAAATAGTAAAAAGATTGATCTAAAACAAAGTTTTAACTATTTGAGTGTAAAACACAACCTCCTCACACTTGAGCTGGACCTCGTCCTCGATGTCTCATTCTAATGCACAAAGTTTTAGAAATAAAGGCACATTTGTTTTGGTTCTTTCCTCACACTTGAGTTTTGAAAAGATTTTGTGAAGAGGAATAATGAAAACAGGAATAAAAGTGTTTTAAAAATATCATCTATGATAAGTTTTTTTTAGATCGGGTCAAAGCGTTCAACTCACAATTTATTTATTGAAGCACCACCTGCAATCACACAAAACAAACAAAGTTATGAAAAACCTGGGTTGCCTCCCAAGAAGCGTTTCTTTAACGTCACTAGCTTGACGTTTGAGAGAGAACTTTCTGTAATGCAAGTCAATCGTGGAGCACTCATCATTAGTGCCTCCACCTTATCCTCCAGGTATGCCGTCAGATGGCGTAGACCTTCAAACTCTCGTGACCACCGAAATGTGACATAATCTTCAACGAACACGTCGTTCGAACAAGAAATTAGCACATATCCTTCATCACTCTCATTAGTAGAATCAACAAGTATTTCTGTTGGATTGGGTTGGTTTGCAAGGTGAGGTGGGTTTGGATTTCTCTGAAGGGGATTTCTGTTTTGAGGGGGTTTTCTCGTTGGAGGGAGTTGCAGCTAGAGAAGGAGTAGATTTGGGAGTTGGGGATCTGTTGGGGGGTGGTTTTCTGTTGTGGAGAAGAAGATTTGTGTTTGTGAGGGATTGAGGTGGTGTTGTGTATGGAGTGGTGATTTTGGGTGAGGGATTCTGAGGAAGTGAGGGAGGGGTGTTGATATGTTGGGGAGAGGGAGGAGGTGTACGAATAGTTACCTCCGCATTTCCTGTTTGAGCTCTTCTCCACTTTGCAATGAGCTGTGCCATAATAGCTTCAGAGTCAGAGGGTCCTCCTTCTGGTCCCTTTTGGGGATTAAGAGATTTCTTCAAAGTCTGCTCTAGGGTCCAAGCATCAAAAGCTTCTCTCTCTCTCTCTCAGAGAGGGGTGCAGTCAGGTTTTCTGTGTGCAATGTAGAGGAGATGGACTTCCCTCTGAAATTCTTCTTTTTTTCTATTAGGACAGATAGAAGGAAGTCCTTATCCAGACATTTCTCAACATCTTCTGTATCTGCCCACTTGAGAACCTCAGCTTCCTCAGTTACATAGTATGGGAACATCCTGATGAGCTCTGAGAGAGGTCCCACTCTCCATCTCCTCCAAGCAAGTAATCTGACAAACTGCTTGTCCAGGAGAGTAAGATTGTTCCCCTGAGGTTTTGAAGTCTCAGGAGTTCTTTCATTGGCTTCTTGATGTTCTGGTAAGGGAATCATCAATGGTTCGTCTTGAATTGTAGCAGAGGGAGAGCTGTGAGGTTCCCCTTGAGTGGTGACATCCTGCACCACCACTTCATCTTCTGAGTCACTTGAGTCAAAAACAATTTGCTTGCCTTGCCAGGCATTTCTGTTGGGTTGAACAAAAGGGGTGGAGTCATCAAGTTCCCCCTGAATATCAGGAGTCACAACTCTGGCCTTCTTTGCAATGGGAGATGCAGAAGGGATACCCTCTGTATGGATGGGAGAGGGATTCTTCCTCTTGATTACAGTCTTCTTTGCCACCAGCTTCTGGACTTGTGTTGGGACAGTCTTCTTGGTAGTGGCCTTTTTCATAGGCTTTCTTACCAGAGGCTCTTCTTCCTCGGATTCTGAGGGGATGGTGGGTTTTTGCTGCTTCTTCACAGCTTTCTTCTGTTGGTCACCAGCCTTCTTGGGCTTGACCACCTTCTGTTAAACCCTTTCCCTGTTGAACTCCAAGGTTCTTAACCTTTTCTGTTCAGCTTTTAAAGCAACCCTTCTATCACTGGAATTGTTTAGGAACAGTAGCTTGGTGTATTCTGCATCAATAGGGTTCCTCAGCCCTATTCTTGCTTTCATCAGCAACTCAGATAGAAGAAGACCATAACCCATAGGGGTTTTGAAGAAATTGGTGTCCTTGGCCTTCTTTTTAATAAAATCAATAAGAGATTTGGTGATTACCTGTCCCCAGTTGATGTTCATCCCATGGTGAACAGCAAAGACAACCCTAGCATTCTGAAGAGTTAGGTCATTAGTAGACGTGCTCTTGCTCGAGACACACTTGTGGAAGATGTTGATGAGCTTTTCATAGTCACTTTGGAGCAGATTCTTCTTCATGTTCAGCTTGGATACACTCCCAACATCTGGTCTGCAATATAGCGCCACAAAGGTTTCCACTGTGACTTTTACTTCATCTAGAGTGATGAATCCTTCAGTGCTTTCTTCCTGGGGGTCTTCCACTACCCCAAAAAGGGCGTTGATCTTTTCCGGTGTGAGGGTAATGTCATCACCGTTGACATGAGAATGGATTATTTCTCCCTCGAATGTGGCGTTGAGATAGAACTCCGCCACATCTTTCGTGATGTAGGAGTTAAAATGGTAACCTACCACTTTGTTCACATGGGAATCTTCCATTCCCTGGATGATTTTCTTCATTGTTTCTTGGTTTGCAGCAAGTTCTGGGAGTGCGGACAGGTCGCAGTTCATTCCAGTGTAGATGTTGGCAACCAGCATGTCTACTTCCTCAGTAGTAAGGTCGTTGATGTTGATGAAAGCCATTGAAGTGAGTTTGGAGAGTTGAGAGCTTGAGAGATATGGGAGTTCGAAATTTTGAGAATAATGGAAGCAATAGCGGTTTAGGTTGAAAAGAGGGAAATATATGGTTTCGGGTTAGTGGACGTTTGAGATTTTTGGCGGTTTCGAGGTACCAATAAATGAAAAAAGGGGGCGCAGTAAATGTCTACGGCTGTAATAACGTTTAAGGGTATAAGGGTACAAAACCTTTACTAAGTAACCAGGTCACCCATTTCCTCAAAAAATTTCTAAGTCCACAACCTTCTGTGAGAGATAGAGAGAGTTTCCGTTGCTGAGGGGTTCTGGTAGGAACGGAGGTTCTCTGTTTGAGTTGGGGAGCAGAAGGGGTTCTGCACTAGGGTTTCTGTAACAGAGATTTTGCAACAGAGAGTCTTCCTTTCAACCGTCTCTGGGGATTTCATCCATCATTCCCAGTTCTTCTCTCAGCTTATTAAACCTTGCCTCGGGTAAAGGCTTGGTTAGAATATCTGCAAGTTGGTCTTCTATTGACACATGCTCCATGCATATGTGCTTCTTTTCAACATGATCTCTGATTAAGTGATGTCTGATCTCAATATGCTTTGTTCTGGAGTGAAGGTCTGGATTCTGAGTAATTGCAATGGCACTTGTGTTGTCACAGACAAGCTTGATCTCCTTTTCTTGAATTCCATAATCCTTCAGCTGTTGCTTCATCCAGAGTAGCTGAGCACAACAACTCCCAGCTGCAATGTATTCAGCTTCAGCTGTGCTTGTTGAGATTGAGTTCTGCTTCTCGCTGAACCAGGAGACAAGTCTCCCACCTATCAATTGGCAGTAACCAGAGGTGCTCTTCCTGTCTAACCTACAACATGCAAAATCTGAGTCAGAGTAACCAATTAGTTCAAAGTTACCTCCCTTGGGATATCATAGTCCTGCATTTGGATTTCCTTTTATGTATCTGATAATTCTTTTTGCAGCTCTTAGATGGCTATCCTTGGGCTTTGACTGGTATCTGGCACAGATTCCAACAGAGAATGATATATCCGGTCTACTCGCAGTTAGATACAGAAGAGATCCTATTATTCATCTGTAGGTTGTTGCATCCACATCTTTTCCTTCATCATCTAGGCCAATTCGTTGAGAAGTATTCATGGGAATCTTCACTGAGGATTTTCCTTCAACTCCAAACTTCTTGATCAAGTCTCTGGTGTACTTTCCTTGGTTGATGAAAATTCCTTCTGGAACCTATTTCACTTGAAGTCCTAGGAAGTAACTCAGTTCTCCCATCATACTCATTTCAAATTGACTCTGCATAACTTGAGAAAATTTCTTGCATAGTTCTGAATCAGTACTACCAAATATAATATCATCAACATATATTTGTACTAACAGAATATGATTAGCAACAGAGATCTGAAATAGAGTTTTGTCAACCTTTCCCTTAGTAAACTCATGGTTCACGAGGAATAGGGACAACATGTCATACCATGCTCTGCGAGCTTGCTTAAGACCATAAAGGGCCTTTCTAAGCTTGTAGACACAAGAAGATTGAGTAGAAATGATAAAACCTGGTGGTTGTTCCACATACACTTCTTCCTCAAGATCTCCATTCAGAAATGCACTTTTGACATACATCTGGTAGACCTTGATGTTGTTGTAGGTAGCATAGGCTAGGAAGATTCTGATGGCTTTAAATATGGCAACTGGTGCAAAGGTCTCATCAAAATCAATTCCTTCTTCTTGGCATTAACCCTCAGCTACCAGCCTTCCTTTATTCCTTACAATGTTGCCATCTTCATCTGCTTTATTCTTGAATACCCATTTGGTTCCAATGACATTCTGATGCTTTGGTCTAGGAACCAGTTCCCACACTTTGTTCCTTTCAAATTGAGTAAGCTCTTCTTGCATTGCATTGATCCAATCTGAGTCTGCAAGAGCTTCTTCTACATTCACAGGTTCCATTTGAGATATGTAGCAGACAAACATTGCTTCCCTTCTTGTTATAGCAGATCTGGTCTGTACACCACTTCTGATTTGTCCAATCACTTGGTTAGGAGGATGATCTCTTAACCAGGTTAGATCAGGTTCTGTCAGTTGTTGTCTAGGTTTCTCTGGTTCCTCATCTTCTGAATCTTCATCTTTATTCAATAGAAGGGGGTTTGGTGCAGGCGTTGGAAACACTGGATTAACTGCTACCACTTCTGTTGATTCAGGAGTTCTGTCAGCTAGAGTGACTTCCTTGAGGATCTCTGTTACTTCTTCAACAGAGGTGCTATCATCAAACTTTATATGTATAGATTCTTCAACATGTAGAGTTCTTCTGTTGAGTACTCTATAGGCTTTGCTTGTGCTTGAGTAGCCTATGAATACACCTTCATCAGCTTTTTCTTGAAATACCTTTAGATGCTCCTTTCCATTATTCAGAATATATCATTTGCATGGAAATAACTGATGTTGGTTTCCTTCCTTTCCATAGTTCATAAGGGGTCTTCTGGTGATTCTTGTTGATCATGCTTCTGTTTTGGGTGTAGCATGCAGTGTTGATTGCTTCAGCCCAATATCTCATTGGTAATTCTGATTCTGCAATCATTGTCCTTGCAGCTTCTTTCAACGTTCTGTTCCTCCTTTCTGCTATGCCATTCTGTTGAGGTGTTCTGGCGGCAGAGAGTTGATGAAAGGTTCCATTTTGATCACAGAAGTCCTTAATGACTTGGTTGACAAATTCAGTTCCTTTGTCAGATATGATTGTCCTGACTTTCATATTCTTCTCAGTCTGAAGTTGCTTTAACAGAGAGGGCAACTTCTGAAGAGTTTCATTTTTCTTTGTCAAAAAGATAGTCCATGCATATCTGGATAGTCATCAACCATGACTAGTGTATATTTCTTACCACCAACACTAGGAGTTTCAACTGGTCCAAATAAATCCATGTGGATCAGATTTAGAGCACTAGTAGAAAGATCTCCAGCAATAGGTTTGAAAGAGTTCTTCACTTATTTTCCCTTCTGGCATGCACTGCAGAGGGTCTCTTTCATGTAGACAATGTCTTGCAGTCCTTCTACAATATGTTCTCTTGCTAGTTTGTTGATTGTCTTGAAATTCAAATGGCTAAGCCTCTTGTGCCAGTCCCAACTTAGTTTTATATCTCCGTTGGCTATCAGGCATACTCCATCTTTTGCAGTTTTCCAATCGACCACATAGATATTCTTCTTCCTTGTTGCTGTAAGAACCACCTCCTTTGTTGTCTCATGCTTCACATAGCAGAAGTCCTTTGTGAATTCAACAGTGTAGCCTTTTTCACTGAATTGGCTAGCACTTAGTAGATTGAACTTCAGGCCTTTGACATAAGAGACATCATCAATGATTATTTGGTTCTTGATCAGCTTGCCTCTTCCTTTTGTTTGACCTTCTTTGTCATTACCACCAAAGGTAACTCTAGGTCCTTTGCATTTCTGGAACTTAGTTAGGCAGCTTCTGTAACCTGTCATGTGCCTGGAGCATCCACTCTTAATACACCATTCTTATTCAGAGATAGCTCCAGCACAGTGTTCCTCATTATCAGATTGGGCCATGAGGCATAGGTCTTCTGTCTCAGTATCCAGGCAACAGAAGGCCTCACAGAATCAGAGTCAGAACTGGATTCTGTCTCAGAAAGGGGATCGTTCTCGACCTGATCTGTGAAAAGAGCTTTCCTTCTTTTACCGCTTTCTTCATACTTCTTTTCTCCATCTTGTCCTTGTCTCTTGGACACTCTGGGGTGTGGACAGTTTGCCTTGAAATGTCCAGGCTGCCTGCAGTTGTAGAAGAGAAGCTCTCCACTAGTATCTACAGACTTGGTCTTCTGGATTGGTTTTCTGCTGGCAGATGGACTTCTTCCATCTTTGGGGTTCTTCATGAACTTCTTGAATCTTCTAACAAAAGCAGCCATATATTCATCAGATAAAAGTATTGAAGGATCAAAATCATTTACCTTAGATGTACTGACTGTGAGGGCTGTGGTGGTCCTTTATTCGGGTACATCTTCTTTCTCTTCAATCATCTCGAACTCATGAGCTTTGAGGTCTGAGATGAGCTTGTCTGTAGGATAGGTCTTCACATCCTTGTTGGCTTGAACAACAACCACCTTCATTTTCCATGTTGAGGGGAGGCCTCGCAACACTTTGAGGTTGATCTCTTTGGTGGTGAGTTCCTTGCCAAGTTCAGAGATTTCTCCAGTGAGGGTAAGGAGTCCGTCATACATCTTGGAGATGCTTTCATCAGGAAGAGTCTGTCATACATCTTGGAGATGCTTTCATCAGGAAGAAGTTTGAAGTCATCAAACTTCTTGTTGGAAATGGTTAGCTTGTTGTCCTTCTCCTGCTCATCACCTGCTCCAATGAGCTTAAGAGTATCCCAAATTTCTTTGGCAGTTTGCATTTCTTGATTCTGTTGAAGTATCTATCATCAATAGACTTGTAGAGAATGTCCTTTGCTATGTTGTCAAGATTATACTTTCTCCTTTCTTCAGTAATCCACTCAGATTTGGCATTGTTGATCATCTGTGGCCTAGTGTTATCAATGGCATGTTCAGGGTTGACCTTCTGGAAGTTATTGAATGACCCTATGTCAAGTACTTCCCACATCTCATCATGAAGAGCACAGAGATGTGCCTTCATTCGGATCCTCCAATCATCAAACTTAAGATATGAAAACATAAGATTCTTGGAAAGAGAGTGATCCATTATAAAAGATTAAAATAGAGGCTAAAAAAGAAAACAAGTGGATCTTTGTTCAGCACGTAACCTAAGAGATTACAAGAACAAGGAGGCTCTGATGCCACTTGTTGGTCCCGGTTATACTGGGTACAATCTAGAGGGGGGGAGGGGTGAATAGACTGTACTGATTTTTAACTTTTTCAAGCTAAGTACCTGATTTTAACAGAATAACTTGTTCTGTTGGCAGAACAGACTGGCAGCGGATGGTATTCTGGTAGGGGTTCTATCCAGTTAGCCTCAGAGAAATGAAAAGGAAATAGGCCTTTTGTTAACTCATAGAATGGGTTCTGCTGAACACAGAGACCAAGTTTCTGGAGTTAAACAGTTGAAAACAATGCGAGAAATAAATGCAGTAAGTAAATGACACCTGGGATTTTTTATAGTGGTTCAAGGAACAACTCGTTCCTCTAATCCACTGTTCCACTAAGCTTGTAAAAACGAAAGTTTACAACGCCTTAGCCCTAGCACTTAAGAAGTTCTCCACGTCTTCTTAAAGCCTAGATGTCTCTTGGGATGCACTTCCTTGCTTCCTTTAAGACTGGTTCTTTCACCGAGCTTCCTTGAAGTATCCCCACTTCACTACTCTAGTTACTTGAATGTCCTTCTATTTAAAGAAGATTACTTTGTAAAATAGGGGTTTTCCAACTTGCTTCATTACAAAAGATGAATAGTTGAAGTGCTTGAAGTGTTGAAGAACAATTGAAACTTCGCTCTTGTTGGAATGTGAAGATAGGGAAATATTATCTTTCCAACGTCCGCCTTTCTTGTTGATGAATGGAGTTTTAATCTCAATAAGGCTTGTGAGTTTTATTATAGAAGAGTTGTACCTTAGTACTTGTCAAAGTTTATGAGCAAAGCTCGAGTGAAAGTTATCCAGTTGTTCTTCGAGTAGTATCTTTTATACTGGGGTTGTCTTCCCGTTGGAGGAGGGGGACAACTGCATTTAATGCGCATACAGTTGACTTGACCCGTAGGATCCGGTAAAGTTGGCGAGTTGCTATTTTCTGATAAAGTTATCCTGACATTTCGGCCAATCATCTGCATTTACTCTTCAGCGTACGGGGTGCATGAAATGTGCATTTAATGCGCGTACTGTAGCTTTTCCATTCAAGTCTTCTAGCCGTTGAAGGAATCTTCCATTGAAATCACCGGTTTGGATAATCATCAGTGATTCTCTAAGTGTTAGGCCTTCTGGTATAATTACCAGAGAGTCAACCAGAGAAGGTCTTGAGCACTTCTATTGGAATAAGCTACCAGAGGGTCCTTAGTCCTTCTATCAAGATAGAGGCGAACAGAGGACCTTTTGTACTCATGTTCTGGTGAGGTCCAACAGAGAACCAGAACGTCTTCCGTCAGGATAGAGGTTCACCAGAGGGCCAAACCAGCTTCTGTCTGGAGGTCTTCTATCAGTCGACTATTCTAAGAAAAGCATTACACAAGAAAAATTTTTAATACAAATTTCCTAAAGCGGGGTACTCTAAAGTCCTAATTAATATAGCATCATCAAAATCTAATTACAATTATTCCTTACACTTTATATTATTTTAGGCTACTAGACCTTAATAGGCCGATCCTAAAATGTATTGAATAGTCCTATCCAATATTCCGGGCTCCAATCCCTTTACATTTCTGTTATTAATAAATGTGCTCGAATAGTCTCTCGTATTAATCCTTTACCTTTTATTCGTCCCACACATTCATATGTAATCCATTTCCTTATCCTTGGGCTTTTACTTAATTTAGCATGGTCCAAGAATATATTAGTTAGTCCCTCCCAATATTTAGGGGTCGACACACAATATATTTAATCAGAATTAATTTTAAATCAATTAATCATTTCTAGTATGATTAATATATACTTGTAACTAATTTTTAAAATGAATAAATATTCATGAACTCAACTAGTCATCCTCATCGAAATAGGTATTTGTACTTTCAATTAAATTTTAATATTAATGGATTAATAAATCCAAGTTCAAATTGGGAGCGGTGTCACATGGCCTACTAGTAGTGAGATATAACAAGGAACCAATCAAACCTCTATAAAGTGTAGGATCAACATCTTTCTCATCTTCATCTTGACTCAAACCTTGTGAAGTATTCATGGGAATTTTCACAGTAGACTTGTTTTCAACCTTGAATTTCTTCATGAGATCTCTTGTATATTTGGCTTGGTTGATGAATATACCTTGTGGAGTCTGCTTTACTTGTAGTCCCAGAAAATAGTTCAACTCTCCCATCATGCTCATTTCAAATTTGCTTTGCATGAGAGTTGAAAATTTCTCACATAAAGCTTGATTTGAGCTTCCAAAGATTATGTCATCAACATAGATTTGAACAAGCAATATGTAGGGACCTTCTTCAATTTTGAATAGTGTCTTGTCTACTTTGCATTTAGTGAACCCATTATTCACTAAATATTCAGAGAGTGTGTCATATCATGCTCTTGGGGCTTGTTTGAGTCCATAAAGATCTTTCTTCAGTTTGTACACTTGATCTTTCTCTCTATTGACCTCAAATCCAGGAGGCTGCTCCACATAGACCTCCTCTTCTAGTAGACAGTGAATTGCTTATAGGCAGCATAAGCCAAGAAAATTCTTATTGCTTCTAATCTGACAACAGGAGCAAAGGTTTCATCAAAATGTATTCCTTCTTCCTGGCAGTAGCCTTTGGCTACCAGTCTTGCCTTGTTCTTAACTATGGTGCCTTCCTCATCCATCTTGTTTCTGAAAACCCATTTAGTTCCTATCACATGTTGATGATAGGGTCTAGACACAAGCTCCCAAACATTGTTTCTTTCAAAGTGGTTGAGTTCTTCTTGCATAGCTTGTATCCAGTCAGAGTCAAGTATGGCTTCTTCAATCTTCTTGGGTTCAGTTTGTGAGATGAAGCATGAGAATAATGCTTCTCTCTGAATTGCTGACCTGGTACGAACCCTTTCATGGATGTTTCCAATGATTTGGTGAGGATGATGTTTGTTCAACCATCTAATATCAGATGTAGGTGTTTTGGTTTGGATTTATTGGTCATCCTCCTCTTCTTCTTATTCACTATCCTCTGGTAGAATAGGATGATTAGGAATATCATGAATGCCTGGAGGGTTGTTTCTTGGTGAGTCACCTGCTGGCAGTGGTCTTTCTTTGGAGGCAACTGCTAGCAGTGGGCTGCCGTTTGAGTTAACTGCTGGCAGAGGGCTCCCAGTTGAGTCAACTGTTGCTT
Source organism: Cuscuta europaea (assembly GCA_945859875.1). Lineage (NCBI taxonomy): Eukaryota > Viridiplantae > Streptophyta > Magnoliopsida > Solanales > Convolvulaceae > Cuscuta > Cuscuta europaea. The sequence continues at coordinate 383,199 of CAMAPE010000010.1, forward strand.
CCAAAATTCTTCCATCCTTTTGAATATCATTACTGGGAAGGCAGCTTGGAGACTTTCCAGCATCCTTCTTTGATTTAGATGGCTCACATTCATTCCTTTTATGAGCAGTGGGGTGGTTTTCAAAGACCACATGGATTGATTCTTCTACCATCAGAGTTCTTTTGTTGAGGATCCGGAAGGCCTTGCTTGTTGCTGAGTAGCCCAGGAAGATCCCTTCATCAAATTTGGGATCAAATGGCTTGAGATAGTCCTTTCCATTGTTTAGAAATAAATTTTCACCTGTGGGATGCATGGATCAAAATTAACCATCAATTTTTTTCACTATTTATTAATCTTAGTAGTGAAAGAAGTTATAATCCGTTACATAAGAAGTTATCAAAGAAACATAAATATATATTTCTTCTGCTCAGTGTTATAAAAGGCGTGAGATGTGGCAAGACATCAAGGTCAAGTCTTAAGTCTTTGAAACTTAGGCTAGAAAAAAGTGTTTAAGATTTATACGAATAATTACTACGGAATTTTTATAATGAAATATGACCAAAAAATATTAGATGTTCAAAACAAAAAGATACTATTGTATAAGGTTGAGCTTAATTTTTATTTTGTTCAATATATATAATTTTAATTACAAAAAAATACAAAATGATATATTATTGTTTTTTATTACTCAGTATTAGATACCATATATAAGTAATATAACATGTGTATAAAAGTTTTTATTAACATTCAATCATTTTTTTCTTTGTAAAAAATAACTTATCTAAAAAACTTTCCTCTTTTCTTGCCTAAGTCTCGCCCGTTCGCACCTGAGTTTCCGTCTTTTCATGCCTTTTGTGGTCAACTATTCAGTTGACTGCCTTTTCAATGTCTTTCTACTATGCATGACGTTTTCTCATTGCCTCACACCTAGGTGCATCTACCTCACCTTTTACCGCCTTTTAGAACACAGACTCCGTTCCATAAAACTTGATTGAAAAAACAAATAAGTACAACGAAAAACTCATACTTACTTTTACTTTAGCATTAAAGTGCTCCATGTTTACTACTCTGTATAATCACCTGCCTGAATCTTACATGCACATTGACACCTAAGAGCTTGTTTAGTAACTTTGTTTTTGGCTTATTGAGCTTATCAACCAACTTTTGCATCACTTACGTAACTTTCAATTTTGCGTGTTGGATTATCTAATAATAAGAAAATGAAAAGTTGAGGTTACTTTTTTAACTGTATTAATTGAAGTTACTGTAGAGGATCATTTTAGTTATTTTTCATATATTTTTTTCATTATTTGATTAATAACACATATTTTAAATATGTTTTTTTATAAATAAACAGATTCAGTCAGAATTTCATAAATTTTAATTGAAACAATCAATTCATATGATTTGAGTATTATGAAACGGACTCTAAATATGCAAAAAGAAGCGTGGCAATAGAATACGAATGCACCTTTGTTAGCCATCAACTTCAATTCATATGAAAAAGATTACTCGTAATATGTTGGAGATATTTAATTGTGAATCAAGTTTGTCATAGATTAGCTTTATATTTAATCCTTGTATTTAATTAGTGCATGAATTAGATAGCAATCGGGCCAAGTGTTAGGCCCATATAAACAGGCTAAAAGCCTTGTACGCCTAACCTAAACCTCGCCTATAAAAAGGGAGCCGAGGGTTTAGGATTAGGTTAACGTCGTACTTATTCTTCATAGCCTTACGCGCATATATTTGTGTTGTACGAGTTCACGGTCTATCAAAGAGGGTTTTACTTGATTCAATCTGTGTTCATCCTTACGTTTAATCTTCGTTGTTAGATCGTTATTCATTGCTGTTACAGAAACATGGACTAATAATTGGTATCAGAGCCGATCGAGAGCCGATCAGAAGAACGCCTGCAGAAGACTCTGTTTTTCTTTACGTTGTTCTTACTGTCGATATTTCACTCTGTAATTTTGTTTCTTGTTCAAAAATTGTAAAAGTTACACCCTTAGAATCGTCTTTTCAAAGCGATCAAGGGGTATACTTCAGATTTTGTTTTACGCATATTCTGTTTTCGAGATATCTCGAGTAGGGCTTGTCGACATCTTAATTTTTCACAGGTTCTGCTACGTTTTTCGAGCTGAAAACTTTACCCGAGGATCTCGACATTCTACTCTACAGGAAACTACCTTCATATTTTGCTTATTTGATTTTTACAGGTTGCAGGATTTCGACATTGAGGATTTCGACATCTAGGATTTCGAGATCAAGATTTCGAAAACAAGGTCTCAACATCTGGTCTCGACATTTGACATATCGAAATTAGATTTCGAGTTTTAACTTCTCGACATTTCAAATCTCGAGATCAGCTTCTCGAAATTTGAAATCTCGAGATCCTTAATCTCGAGATCTTTAATCTCGAGCTCAAATCTCGATACCGGGCCTCCTTTATCGAAATCTGAGATTTCGATATTCAGATCTCGACATCTGATTTTTCGACTTTCTGCCTCTGAAAATCTTTTGATCATTTTTCTCGAACGGTCAGTTTAGTACAGCAATGGCCTCAGAATTCAATGCGCAAGGGAACAGCAGTACCCCTCCTAGTCTCAGGAAGGGAGAATACCAAATGTGAAGGAACAGATTCCTTAATTTCCTTGAGCACAAAGAGAACTCCGCTGCGATGCTTGAATCGTTGCTTGAAGGACCAGCTGAACTCTTGATTTCAGTTGGTGGTGATCCATAAAATAATCCTCCTATTTTTCCAGAAGTAAGGAGGAAAGTGCCATCTGAATACACAGAAGCTGACAGGCTCAGGCTTCGTGGTGATCTCATGGCCAAAACATACCTTCTTCAAGCAATCCCCAATGAAGTATACGTTCTCATAGACAGCATGCAAACAGCTAAGGAAATGTGTGATGAGATAGAAAAGCTGCTCCAAGGCATAAGCATCAGCCTTAAACCAAGAAGACTACGATTCTTATTGCTTATGACTCCTTCAAAGCAGGTCCAGGAGAATCATTGAATGAGACTTACAACAGACTTGTTCAACTGGTCAATGAACTCAGGAAAATCAAAGTATTCACGTCCAACTTGGAACTGAATATTAGATTTCTATCCAGTCTGCATCCTGCATGGGAAAAGACAGCGAAGGATGTCAGATCTCGGATTGATTTGGACGAAATTGACCTCTGCACACTCTATGAACATCTTAAGCAATTTGTCAACGAGGTTGCGTGTGCCGAGGATCATCACACCACAAACCCCTTAGCTCTTGTAATGGAGGCTCAGCCAAGAAGGACAACCACTTCACTAAAGAAGAAAAAGAAGAAGGTGGTGGTTGAATCAGATGATGACGAGAGTGATGATGACAAATCTGATCTAGAGGCTGAGCTAGCAGACTTACAGAAGAAGATGGCACTGCTTGCCAAAAGATTTGCTAAGAAGAACAGCTCCTCCAACAAGCTGAGAACCTCCTCCTCAAACTACAAGCAGAAGAACCATGATCAAGGATCTTCCAGAAAGGCACCATCAGCTGAAGATGCCCCCAAATGCTACAACTGTGGTAAGGCTGGACATGTCATCAAAGACTGCCGCCTCCCAAAGAAGAAAGATGCTAATTTCTACAAGCAGAAGATGTTGTGGAATAAGCAGAAAATGCTGATGGTGCAGAAAGAAGAAGAAACTTCTGCAATGATTGCTGAGAATGAGAACTGGGCAAAAGATTCTTCTTCTTCTGAGGAGGAGGAAGACAACTATGCCCTTATGGCACGAGTGGAGGAAGATGAAAGAAAGGGTGATGCTGCAATCCCCGAAAGCGAATGCTCAACAAGCTCTGTAAGTACCTCACATACTCCTTTAAATAACCAAATGCAGTCCTTATTTGAGAAGGACAATCTAATCAAAGAACTAAAGGAGAGACTAGACAATAATCACAGGGTACTGAAACAGAATCTAGACCAAAAGTCTTCCTTAAGTGTTCAACTTGAAATTGCAAAAGATCAGGTCAAAAAGGTGTCCTCAGATTTCGAAAGCTTTGAACTTAAGATAGCTGAATTAACTAGGAAATTTGAGGATAGTGAACGAGAAAAAAGCACAACAAAGGCTGAATGCGATTTTTTGCATAACAAGAGAAGAACACTTTTAAATAAAGTAAAAGAACTAGAGGATCTAACTGCTAAGAGAGGTCAATCAGAACAAACAGTTTTTCTGCTTAACAGCAAACAAAAGGATGACCGATTTTACAATGCTAAAACAGGACTGGGCATAACCAACCCACGTAATCTAAAGAAAGTTAACTGTATTCAAATCTATAACAAAGATTACATGGGACTAGGGTTTGGCGAGAAAATGTATTTTCGAAGTGATGAAGAAAACGCTAAAGCAGAAGAAGAAAAGAGAAAGAATCCAAAATCTGCGATTTCTTGTGATTATCCCTCTGTAAATGAAAAACAACTTTCACAAGAAAAACCTACTTCCTGCTTTAGTGAATGCCTTGACCCTTCTGCTAAAGATATTCCTCATATAGGACATCCTCTAGACCCTCCCCCAAGAGTAGGTATTGCTAAAACTGGTGAGGAACCTTGTATATTTCCCATGGCTCAAAAGCTCAAAAACCTACAGAAAACTCTTGATAACGAGAGAGAGAGATTTGAAACTGAAAAGAAAGGTTTTGAGCGCAACTAGCAGGAACTTCTTCAAAAGTTCAATGATTTGAGTGAGCAGTATCATGCTAAAACAGACCCTTCTACGACTAAGCCTGACAGCTCACACACCTCACATGAGAAAAACAATGCTTTAAAAGGTTCGTCCACTCATCTTTCTTCTCCTTTGTTTACAGGAAATGAAGTGAAGAAGGAAGGAGAAGAGAAGAATGAGTGGAGGAAAAAGAGGAAGGAAATCGCAGAAGGCAAAAAGAAAGTTTTTGAGAATAATGCCAGTCCAAGATCTAGTTCTATTTTTTACTCTAAAGTTAATTGTAATTCTGTCTCTACAAAACAAACTTCTAGTAGTTCAGTCTTGAGTCCCAAGCTGAATATTTCTGAGACATCTTCTAGACATCGTTCTATTCATAATACAAGTGTTGCTTAAGGTTATTCTGTTCCAGATCCCCATAATTATGAATGTGATGTGAATGTTGTTAAAACAAAGCCTCTCAGAAAGCTGAAACCAGAAAGAGAAACCAAGAAAGGAACTTCTAAGGGAACGTTTTGTATTCCTGATATGAAATATGCTCTTAGAGTTCATTCAAGGAAACATCTTAATCGGCTTTCTAAAGAGGAGATTTTCAAAACCAAACTTAAGAAACAGCCATTCAATCACAAAGCACCTGTCTACTCTCCTCCTAAACCTGAACCAGAAAGATGGGTCCCCAAGATAAGACCCACCAAAACTGAAACGAAAAGGTGGGTCCCCAAGATGAGACCTACCCAACCTGAAACAGATAGGTGGGTCCCCAATCGAAGACCCATCAAAACTGAAACAGAAAGGTGGGTCCCCGATCGAAGACCCATCAAAACTGAACCAGAAAGGTGGGTCCCCAAATTCAGACCCACAAGAACTAAAATGGAAAGGTGGGTTCACAACATCAGACCCACCAAAATGGAAACTGCTAAGTGGGCTCCAAAAACCAGACCTACTGCAAAAGCAGATCTGGCTATTGGAGAGCCCACAAAAGATAGATCTTTTGTTGAAAGAGCTGCTGACCTTGGATCACAGCTCAAAGCAAAATTTAAAAAGGTGTTTCTTGATAATAAGGAAGGACCCACTCCAAGTTGGGTACCTAAACCTGTTTGATTGTTTTGCAGGACGGTCATGTGTGGCACTTAGACTCAGGATGCTCAACCCACATGACCGGAATAAAGCACCTTTTGAGCAACTACACCAACTGCTACGGAGGCAATGTCAGATTCGGGAATGACGCCTCAGCTCCTATTCTTGGGTATGGGGACGTTGTCTGTGCCAGTGTCACTATAAAAGACGTTTCATTTGTCAAAGGGCTCAAACACAACTTACTGAGCATTGGACAATTCTGTGACAGCGGGATGGAAGTGAGGTTCTTTGCAAAACAATGCTGTGTTCTTGACAGCACAGGGAATACATTATTAACGTGTTACAGAACATCAAATCTGTACACTATTGATCTGAAAAGCGTCTAATCCACCACTTCCATCTGTCTGCTGTCCAAAGCTTCAACTGAACAGAACAACCTATGGCACATACGTCTCTCCCATCTGAACTTCAAACATCTATCAACCTTGTCCTCCAAGAAACTTGTCAAGGGGCTTCCTCTGCTAAAGTCTTCCGCTGAAAATCATTATAGTGCCTGCAAAATGGGCAAAATGACGCGAAGCTCTCACAAGTCAAAAATTGAACCATCATCTACACATCAGTTGCAGCTAATTCACATGGATCTGTGTGGACCTATGAGAGTCCAAAGCATCAACGGTCGCAAATACACTCTGGTGATCGTTGATGACTTCTCTAGGTACACATGGACGAAATTTCTCCGTTCAAAAGACGAGGCTGCAGAAAACATTATGACCTTTATCAGAACCATCCAGAAACTGCTACAGCACAATGTTCGAATTGTTAGAACTGGCAATGGTACCGAGTTCAAAAATCAAACTCTCACTGAGTTCTATGAATCACTCGGTATCACTCAGCAATTTGCAGCAGCTAAAACTCCCTAACAGAACGGAGTTGTTGAGAGAAAGAACAGAACCCTTGTTGAAGCAGCACGCACCATGTTAATCCAATCCAGACTGCCTCACTTCATGTGGGCAGAGGCAATCAATACTGCGTGCTTCACTCAGAACAGAACATCCATCCATAAACGCTTCGACAAGACTCCATATGAAATCCTATTCAACAAAACTCCCGACATCTCTTTCTTCAAGGTTTTTGGCTGCAAGTGCTTCATACTAAATGATCGGACAGAGAGAAGTAAGCTGGATCCCAAAGCCAGAGAAGGCGTGTTTATTGGCTACTCACTGCAATCCAAAGCTTACAGAGTCTATCTCAGAGACAAGCGTACTGTCATCGAGAGTGTAAATGTTACATTCTATGAAATGGCAGACTTTGCGATCGAACATCTACAGACTAATCCATCAACTGCTGTACCAGTAGCTTCTGATAAAGCTGAACCAAACACCGAACACGACGATGTGATTCTCGACTCTCTCTTCAGAAACTTCTACGAGAACTCACAACCTCCACCTCCTGCATGCACTCCAGAGTCAACATCAACTCCAACAGCAGAGATTCCGCTCCTCACAGGACCAGACGATATACCATCCACACCCTCAACCCCTCAAACCAATCCCAGAGGTGTGGATGATCACGGCTTTTCTACGAGTCCGGAATCATCTCCATTACACACCACAGCTGCTCCAGAGCCTTCAACCTCCTATCAGGATTCGGATCAACCAATCATTACTCCAACTCCTCTAGCTCATGAGAGGAAGTGGACAAGAGCACATCCCGTTGAACAGATAATAGGTGATCCGAGTCAAGGTGTCCGCACAAGATCCGCAACGATGAATGAATGCCACTTCGCATGCTTCCTAAGCCAGTCAGAACCATCAAAAGTCTCTGATGCGCTAGTTGATCCAGATTGGGTGATTGCTATGCAAGATGAACTCAATCAGTTTGACAGACTAGATATATGGTCACTGGGACCCAGGCCTCAGAGAAAGACAATAATTGGCACGAAGTGGTTATTCAAAAATAAAAGAGATGAAGAAGGAACAGTTGTGAGGAACAAGGCAAGGCTGGTCGCAAAGGGATATAATCAACAGGAAGGCATAGACTACGATGAAACGTTTGCGCCCGTAGCTAGAATTGAAGCAATCCGCCTCTTTCTTGCATACGCGGCGCACAAAAACTTCACCGTCTTTCAGATGGACGTGAAAACAGCATTTCTAAATGGGACTTTAGAAGAAGAAGTCTATGTCGCTCAACCAGAAGGATTTGTAGATCCAAAATTCCCAGACCATGTCTACAAGCTCAAGAAAGCTCTATATGGGTTGAAACAGGCATCCAGAGCTTGGTATGATGCCTTGACCGAATTTTTGATCGATTCAGGTTTCTCAAAAGGAAAGATTGATACTACTCTGTTTATCAAGCGACAGAAGTCTGACATCATTCTGATTTAGATCTATGTTGATGACATCATCTTTGCATCTTCAAATCCGCGCCTGTGCCAACACTTTGAGAAACTGATGAAAACAAAGTTCGATATGAGCATGATGGGCGAACTTAACTTCTTTTTAGGCCTGTAAGTAAGACAACTCTCTGATGGCATTTTCATCAATCAGTCCAAATACATTCTGGATATGCTAAAGAGATTCAACATAGAAGGCAAATCTTCCATGACGACCCCCATGTCCCCAAACAACAAACTGGACTCAGACCCCTCCGGGAAGCCAGTTGATGCTACGAATTACAGGGCCATCATTGGATCTTTGCTATATCTCACGTCAAGCAAGCCTGACATTGTCTTCTCCACATGCTTATGTGCTCTCTTTCAAGCCAATCCGAAGGAATCCCATCTGACCGTTGTACGACGAATTTTAAGATACCTTAAAGGCACGGTGAATCTAGGCCTTTGGTATCCCAAGCATTCAGGCTTTGATCTCGTAGGATATTAGGACGCTGACTTTGCTGGTTGCCGGATGGACCGCAAAAGTACATCGGGAGCCGTCCAATTCTTGGGCGAGAAGCTAGTCTGTTGGTCTTCCAAAAAGCAGAACTGTGTGTCAACATCTACAGCTGAGGCCGAATACGTCGCGGTTGCTAGTTGTTCACAAATATTATGGATGAAGACTCAGCTACAGGACTACGGTTACACATTCCGCCACATCCCGATCTACAGTGACTCTCCAAGTGCCATCGCCATCACAAGCAATCCGGTTCACCACTCCCGCACCAAACACATTGATCTGCACTATCATTTCATCAAGGATCACGTGGAGAAAGGAGACATAGATATGTACTTTGTAAGTTCAGAGCTTCAACTGGCTGACTTGTTCACTAAGGCATTGGATGAAAAAGGATTCCAGTTCCTGGTCTCCAAGTTGGGCATGTTGAACCTCGAGCCTGTTTAATTTTTGTCTCCACTGGCCTGAAAAGTGTGTGTGTGTGTGGGAATTGTAAATAGTGTGTGTGTGTGATCTGTAAATAGTGTGTGTGCGTTGCATGTGTTGAGGGGGAGAAAACCATAAAAATAACAAAAATAGTGTGCGTGCGTTGCATGTGTTGAGGGGGAGAAAATCAGAAAAATAACAAAAAATAGTGTGCGTGTGTTGCATGTGTTGAGTGGGTGAAAAATCAAAAAAGAACAAAAATAGTGTGTGTGCGTTGCATTTGTACACATTGTTTGTTGCATTTTTTTCGGGGGAGAAAATTTTCACTGATTGAGGGGGAGCTCTCTATTTTTACTGGTTTGGGCCTCGAAAATCTTTTAAAAGGGCACTGTGTGCCAGCCCAATCATTCAGGCTCAACTGTTACAGAGGAGGTCAAAATTTTTCCTCGCATATATAAGCCTCGCGTAAAACCCTTCTCCTTCATTCTATTTTTTCCATAAGGCTAAAGAATTTTCGCAAGGCAGAGCTCCTCTCAAAACCTCCGACTTCGCATACTTCTTCTTCTTCGATTCTCTTTCCCGAAACCCTTTAAGGTAGAACATCCATTGATTTCGATCTTCAAAAACACCTTCAACGAACGATCGATCTCGAAAACTTGTTTGTGTTCGACATCCAAAACGTACGATTGATTTCGCAAAACCTTGAAATTTCTCAAAATCAAAATCAAATTAAGTATGTTTTCGTTTGAATGTATGTCGCAATCTTGTTGTTTTCATGTTTACTATATCTGTTTATGCTTTTGCAGGTGGCTTAAATCTCTTCGAAATCATCGTTTCATCTTCTCGAAATCAAGATCTCGAGATGGTCATCTCGACATCTTGATCTCGAGATATGAATCTCGAAATCAAGATCTCGAGCTCTGCATCTCGACATCTTGATCTCGAGATTTGAATCACGAAATCAAGATCTCGAGATCTGCATCTCGACATCCTGATCTCGAGATTTGAATCTCGAAATCAAGATCTCGAGATTTGCATCTCGACATCTTGATCTCGAGATTTGAATCTCGAAATCATGATCTCGAGATTCAGATCTCGAGATTTGGACTTTGCAAATTTTTCCCAAAATTCCACCTGCATAAACTTATTTGAAAACTGCAAATCAAACTCTTTCAATCAAATCAAACAGTTGAACTTCATGTGCTGACCCCCTGCTTCTACAGTTTAAAATGGCAGGAAACACTCAAACGCAGATCGATGATGCCATCTATCCTAAAGGAAAATGGATCAAGGTGTTGGACAACAATTTCCAGCTAGACCTTGCGGTGTTCAAGTGTCAGAACCCCATAGTGCCAGCAATCATGAAAGGTCACTATCTCTGGCCTGCACTTCACAACTCAAAACCGGTGCCAGAGATATACCTGCAACAGTTCTGGGGTCATATGCACACAAATTCATTGACGGATCGCTCCAAGATCAAGACCAAGTTGAACGGCATGCGGGTGATTCTGACACCATCCACTCTACGGACTACTCTATCGCTGCCGATTCATGACGAATACGATGCACTGCCGTCCATCCCAGATCTATTGAAAGACGTGGCGTCCCTAGGCTACACCTCACTACTGCCACAGCTCTCCAACTTCAACGGAGCATATCTTCACCATCCGTGGAAAAATCTATTTGCGCTGGTGAACAAGTGCCTGTCGCCTAAGCATGCCGGCTTCGACAAGTGCAACAAGCAAATATTGTTGGTCTTTCATGGCATCGCGTTCAACAAGAACTACGATCTGGCACAGCTCTTCTTCTCAGAGCTAATGGACCTGGTCAAAGCCAAAGAAAAGAACAGGCCAGGTACCATTCCGTACGCAAGGTGGCTCGGGCTGATCATACACGACTGCATGGCAGAGCACGCGTCAATACCAAGACGCAGTACTGATCCTCACTTCACCGCCCCGAAGCTGCAATACTTTAAAGCAGAAAAGAATCCTACCTTCGGTCTGAGGATACCTGGATTTCTGCTCAAGCTGGTCAAATCTTCAAATCCAGCGGTCCAACAGTACAAGGAAGCCACAGAGAAAACTGTCCCTATAGTTCAGCAAAACCCAGCTGGACCTACCCCAGGGGCAAAGCCGAGTGTTGGTAAGTGTTGGTCCCGGTTATACTGGATACAGTCTAGAGGGGGGGGGTGAATAGACTGTATTGGTTTTTAGCTTTTTAGACTAAGTACCAGATTTACAGAATAGCCTGTTCTGTTGAAAGAACAGACTGGCAGCGGATGGGGTTCTGGCAGGGAGTTCTGTTAGCCTCAGAGAAGCAAAGGCAGAAGGCCTTCTGTTAACTCGTAGAACAATTTCTGCTGAACACAGATACCAAGTCCAAGGAGTTATACAGTTCTATCTAAGTGCAAGTATTAAAAGCAGTAAGTAAACGACACCAGGGATTTTTATAGTGGTTCAAGGAACAACTCGTTCCTCTAATCCACTGTTCCACTAAGCTGTAAAAACTGTCGTTTACAAAGTCTTAGTCCTAGCACTTAAGAAGCACTCCACGTCTTCTTCAAGCCTAGATGTGTCCTGGGATGCACTGCCTGGCTTCCTTTAACACTGGTCCTTTCACTGAGTTTCCTTGAAGTATCACCACTTCACTACTCCAGTTATTTGGACGTCCTTCTTGTAGCAAGAAGAGTTTCTGTTGAAACTGGGGTTCCTCCAACTAGCTTCGTTACAAAATATTTGTATGTGATGAGCTTGAAGAGTTGAAGAACACTTGGAACTTTGCTTGAGTTGAAAAGAGTATTTTTCCAACTTCTGCCTTCTCTTGTAGAAGATATTGAGTTTGAATCTCAAGGAGGCTTTTTGCTTTTCAGAGTTTGAATATCTTGCTTGTGGTTAGCAAACGTTGCAATGTAATCTTGGCAAAGTTATCCGGTTGTTCTTCGTAGTGTATCTTTTATACTGAGGTTGTCTTCCCGTTGGAGGAGTAGGAGGACAATTGCATTAAATGAGCGATCAGTTGACTTGACTAGTAGAGCCCGGGAAAGTTGGCGGGTTACTATTTTGGGATAAAGTATTCCTGACATTCCGGCCAATCATCTGCAATTACTCTACGTAGCATGGGGTGCATTAAATGAGCATTTAATGCATGCACTGTAGCTTTTCCGTTTCATACTCCTAGCCGTTGAAGGAATCTTTTAGTTGACTTCCCGGTTCTTTGAAAATCTTCTAAGTGTCAGACCTTCTGGTGTCTTTGTCTGAGAATAGAGCAGAGGAGGTCTGGAGCACTTCTGTTGGGAATATCCAACAGAGACCCAGAAGGGTTTCTGTCAGAGTCAAGAGTAACAGAGATCCTGAGGACTTCTGTTCTGGAGCAGAGAACCAAAGGTCCTCTGTTTTAATAAAGCCTTAAGAGGCACTTCTGTTCTTGAAGCACTTCTGTCCTTGAAGCACTTCTGTCCTTGAAGGTCTTCTGTCAAGTCGAATACATCTAAGAACTTTACAAAGGAAAATTCTAATACATAATTTCTAAAGGGGTACTCTAAAATTCCTAATTAATCTAGCATCATCAAAATCTAAATACAATTATTCCTTACAATTTCCCCCTTTTTGATGATGCCAAAACCCTTTAACTATCTCCAGAGAAGTGCCTTCACCATAAAAATTTAAAGTTTAAAACTTTTCATTAAAATCTTGGTGGGCAACTTGGCATAGGAAAATAGTAAGAGTACGATACATTCAGATAGCAGAATATAACAGAAATAAACAAACACAAACAGAAGGCAAAGAGACAAGTATGTGAGGAAAAGCACTTCAAAGTAAGAAGGCAGAGATGTGATTTTATTAGATAGGTTTTACAGAGATTAAACCTTACACATTCTCCAGATTAGCTGTCTGTAGAGCTTCTTCCTCTAGTCTTTGAAGCCTGAGCAGTTCTTCATTTATTTCAGCTCGGATTTTGAACAGATTGCCAGACCTTTGATAAGATGCCCATATTGGAGAAAGCTTGCAGTCCAAGTAGTTGAGGACACCTTCATGTATGGTCTTTCCTGGGACAATGTTCTTCTTGTACCATTCTTCTGCTTCTTCAAGAGATCCTCCATACCTAACTCTGACAACACCATCTTTGTCCAGATAGAGGTGCTGTTGTTGGGTAGGAGTCATTTTAGCCTTCATCTCCTCAAATTGAGTTCTGTCAATTTGCTGAGAGCCACCCAATCTCCACTCTGTGAAGTTGAAAACTTTCTTTTTCTTGGAGCTCTTCTTTACTGGAGATGGGGGTCTAGGTATGCCAGCTGCTCTCTTCTTTTGCAGGGCAGCTTCAAAATAGGGAGCCGGATCTACTGCAGGCTCACCAGAGGAGGGTGCTCTGGTAGGAGTTCTGTGAGACCTAGGCCTGGTCTGTTGAGGGTCCTCTTCCCCCTTTTTGGCATCATGCATATCTTCAATCATAAGACTGATCTTCTGGAATTCTGAGGCCTGGGTTGAGGCTATCTGCTCCAGGGCCTCTGGTAGTGTCTGGGTGACAGAAGTAAGGCCTTCAATCAGACCTTGCTGCTTCTGGATTGCAGAGAAGATGTCCTTGTTATTGGCTTCAAGGAGCACCATCTTCTGATACCGGTCTCTGTCAGTGGACAGAAGGGCTTGAGCCTGTTCTTGATGAGCTCTGCACATTCGCTCAATAGAGGTCAGTTGCCTCTCTGTTCTGGCATCAGATTTCTTCAGAGCCTCAAGATGCTCTGAGATATTGTGGATTGCCTGCCCTTGACTCAGGAGAGTCTGTTGAAAGATAGAGAGGGTGTTGTGGATGCCTACCACTTCTGTTGACAGGACATCTGTTCTGGCAGAGGAGGAGGTGATGAAGTTGTTGAGTGTCCAAGTGAGGTTCTCAAAACGGTCAGAGATGAACTGCATACCTGAATTCAGATTGTCATTCACATGAGCAAGATGCCCATAGTGTTTATCATTTATCTCTATCAGCTTGTTCAAGCCTTGGAGGATCTGTCCTCCAAATTCTTCTGCAGATTCAACAAATTTGTTGAAGGGAATGTCATTCTGTTGTCCATCTGCTTGAGGCATCTCTAGACCTCTTCCCCTAGGTAGTGGGTGATGTTCTTGGACAGATGACAGAGAGTGAACAAGCTGTTCATGTTCCAGTTGTGTCAGAGGAGGGGTCTTCTGTCTCTTGGATGTGGCCTTGTAGGATTTGCTGATCATGAATCCATCCATGTCAGATGAATCTTCATAAGATGAATAGATAGGGATTCTGTTGCGGACTATCTTCTTTTTCTTTCTCAGAGAGGGATTGGGGGCAACAGAGTCCCTAGAATACCCTTTGAGTGCAGAGATGGGGGAGACAGTTGTAGGGTCAGAATCTCTGAGGAACCATACAGGTTTTAGGTTTTCTGCAGGTTGTTTTGGAGGTGAAGATTCTGGAGGAGGAGATTGATGATCAGTTTCAGAGGATGAAGAGGAGATCTGTTGGGGTGAGGGGTTCTGGTGCTGGGGTGAGGAGTGAATAGGTGAGGCATTCTGTTGAGGGGGAGATGGGGGAGGTGAAGGTGAACGGTTTCTGTAGGGAACAATTGCTCTGCAGGGAGATGCAATTTTCTGGTTGGGTGATTGAGGAGGGGTGGGGGTGTTCTGTTCAGGAGATTTAGGTTGAGGGTGTTCTGGTGGAGGGGTTTCTGTGCTGGTGGTAGGTGAGGGAATAAGGGGTTCTGTTGGGATAATAACAGAAGGGGTTGGAGAGTTTACCTCAATGATGTTATCCACGAGCAAGGAAGTCCTCCACTCCTTGATGTGCTCCATCATAGCTTGTCCTTCTGACTTGGGTACAGAGGACTCTCCTGAATTGAAGTTGGGCTGTACAGAGTCAGATGCCATTTTGGTGAACAGCCATTCTTCAAAGGCTTCAATTTCTTCATCTTCCAGAGGTTTGACAGCTTCCTCCGAGGGTGAAGAGATGCGAATAGCCTTTCCCTTGTAGCTTGCCTTCTTCTTCTCAAGGACAGAGTGAAGAAAGTTGAGGGCAAAGCACTTTGAGACATCATCAGTCCCAACCCAGTTCAGGATGGCTTCTTCTTCTTCCTCATAGTGATCAAAAAACTGAATTATTTTGGAGAGGGGTCCCATTCTCCACCTTCTCCATTCAAGAACCCGGGTAAACTGTCTGTCAAGCAAGGACAGATACCCATCTTTGACAGGACTGGGGTGCTCTGGTGGAGTTGGCACCATGTTCTGTTCAGGAGATGCAGCAGAGGTGGGGATCTCTGGTTCCCCCTGAGTGTCTGCCACTCCCTCAGATATTGAAACCACAGGTTTAGCAACCTTCTTCTTGAGTTTGGTGGTCCTCTTCCTCTTCTGTCCGGCCTTAGGGGGGGCAACATGTGCTTCCCCTTCAGTCTTCTTCTTCTTCTTTTCTGCCTTAGGAGGAGCAACAGGTGCTTCCTCTTCGGTCTTCTTCTTCTTCTTCTTCTTCTTCTTTTCTGCAGAAGGAGCTACAGAGAGAGGTTTCTGTACCTTCTCTCCCTGTTGTCTCTTGGCCTCAAGTTGAAGCTATCTCCTCAGTTCTGCCTTTATGGCTTTTTCCCTATTGGGAGAGGCAGTCAGGAAAATTACCTTGGTGTGATCCAAAGCTGAAGCCTTCCTCAAGCTTACCCCTTGTTTGAGGAGCACTTCAAAGATGAGCAGTCCATGCCCTAGCTTCCCAGAATAGAGGCTAGTCTTTGGATTCTTCTTCTTGATCACTTCAATCAGGGACTTCACCATGATTTGTCCCCAATTGATGTTCACCCCATGATGCACTGCATATAGGGCCTTTGCATTGGCCGTTGTAACGTCATCAGTGGAGGTGTACTTGCACCATAAACATTTGTGGAAAATGTTTATGAGTAGCTCAAATTCCCTCTTGAGCAGGTGCTTCTTGATGTTGACCTTTTCTACCTCTTCACCTTTTCTGCAGAACTTCTTCTTGAATTCTGGCAGAGGGATGTCAATATCCTCCAAATCAAGTAGAGAGTCCCTTTCTTCCTTGTGCTGAATGTGGAAGATGTTGTTGATGACGTCAGCATCAACCACCACCTTTTTTCCTTGGATGACGGAGGAGATGACTTCATCCTTGAAGGATGCGTTGAGATAGAACTCAACTGTGTCAATGTTGCTGTATGCCTCATAATCATGAGTGATGACCTTGCTCAGTTGACATTGTGACAGTCCGTCAACAATGGAGGTCATCCTCTCCTTTTTCTCTGCGAACCTGGGTAGGACTTCCAGTTCGCATCTCATCCCTGTCAGTACATTCTTCAGGAGAGTTGCCTTTTGTTCCTTTGAAAGATCGGAGAAGCTTAAGAACGCCATGGAGTTTACTGCGGTTAGAAAATTTCTGAGAGATAAGAGTTCAAAAGCTTGAGAGTTATGAGAGCAGTAACGGTTTAGGTTTGCGAAAGGGGATTTTATGGATATGGATTAGTGGACGTTTGAGATAATTTACGGTTCCAAGAAACCAATAAATGTAAAAAGGGGCGCAGTAAATAAACGGGGGCGCAGTAAATTTTATACGGCTGGATACCGTTTTAAGGGTAAAAGGGTAAAAGACCTTTAATAATTTACTAGGTCACCCGGTTTACAAGATTTTCTTTTCTAAGTCCACCACCTTCTGTTTGACAAGAGAGGGTTCTCTATAGAAAGGGTTTCTGTTGTAGGTGTTCTGCCAGGGTAGAGAACAGAAGGGGTTGACAGAAGGGGTTAACAGAAGGGGTTCACAGAAGGGGTTCTGCAAAAGGTGTTCTGTTAACAGGAATTCAGCAACAGAGGGCCTTTCTTTTTAGCTTTCCCTTGGAATCTCATCCATCATTCCCAATTCTTCTCTCAGTTTGTTGAACCTAGCCTCAGGAAGAGGCTTTGTCAGGATATCTGCAAGCTGGTCTTCTGTTGGCACATGTTCCATGCAGATGTGCTTCTTCTCAACATGATCTCTGATGAAGTGATGTCTGATCTCAATGTGCTTTGTTCTGGAATGAAGAACTGGATTCTGAGTAATAGCAATAGCACTGGTGTTGTCACACAACAGCTTGATCTCCTTGGCTTGAATTCCATAGTCCTTCAGTTGTTGCTTCATCCAGAGTAGCTGAGCACAGCAACTCCCAGCTGCAATGTACTCTGCCTCAGCTGTGCTTGTTGAGATGGAGTTCTGCTTCTTGCTAAACCAGGAAACAAGCCTTCCTCCTAGCAATTGGCAGTGACCAGAAGTGCTCTTTCTGTCTAGTCTGCAACCTGCAAAATCTGAGTCAGAATAACCAATTAGTTCAAAGTTACCTCCCTTGGGATACCATAGGCCTGCATTTGGATTCCCTTTGATGTATCTGATGATTCTCTTTGCAGCACTTAGATGGCTTTCCTTGGGCTTGGATTGGTATCTGGCACAAATTCCAACAGAGAATGAGATGTCTGGTCTGCTTGCAGTTAGATACAACAGAGATCCTATGATTCCTCTATATGTTGTTGCATCTACATCCTTTCCTTCATCATCTGGACCAATTCCTTGTGAAGTGTTCATGGGAATCTTCACTGATGATTTGCCTTCCACTCCAAACTTCTTGATTAGATCTCTGGTGTACTTCCCTTGATTGATAAAGATCCCTTCTGGAACTTGTTTGACTTGAAGTCCTAGGAAGTAACTGAGTTCTCCCATCATACTCATTTCAAATTGACTCTGCATCACTTGAGAAAATTTCTTGCACAGTTCTGGATTAGTACTACCAAATATAATGTCATCAACATATATTTGTACTAACAGAATATGATTAGCAACAGAGATTTGAAATAGAGTTTTGTCAACCTTTCCTTTAGTAAACCCATGGTTCACTAGGAAAAGGGACAATGTGTCATACCAGGCTCTGGGAGCTTGCTTAAGACCATAGAGGGCCTTTTTAAGCTTGTAGACACAGGAAGATTGAGTAGGAATGACAAAACCTGGTGTTTGTTCCACATAAACTTCCTCTTCAAGATCTCCATTCAGAAATGCACTCTTGACATCCATCTGGTAGACCTTGATGTTGTTGTAGGCAGCATAGGCTAGAAAGATTCTGATGGCTTCAAGTCTGGCAACTGGTGCAAAGGTTTCATCAAAATCTATTCCTTCTTCTTGACAATATCCTTTAGCTACTAGCCTTGCTTTGTTCCTTACAATGTTGCCATCTTCATCAGCTTTGTTCTTGAATACCCATTTGGTTCCAATGACATTCTGGTGTTTTGGCC
The DNA here is from genome assembly GCA_945859875.1 of Cuscuta europaea. NCBI lineage: Eukaryota > Viridiplantae > Streptophyta > Magnoliopsida > Solanales > Convolvulaceae > Cuscuta > Cuscuta europaea. The sequence continues at coordinate 401,515 of CAMAPE010000010.1, forward strand.
TAGGAACAAGTTCCCATACTTTGTTCCTTTCAAACTGAGTGAGCTCTTCTTGCATAGCATTGATCCAATCTGAGTCTGCAAGAGCTTATTCAACTGCCATAGGTTCCATCTGAGATATATAGCAGGCAAGCATTGCTTCTCTCCGTGATGTGGATCTGGTTTGAACTCCACTTCTGATTTGACCAATCACTTGGTTAGGCGGATGGTCTCTTAACCATGTTAGGTCTGGTTCTGTCAGCTGCTGTCTTGGTCTCTCTGGTTCCTCATCTTCAGAGTCTTCATCTTCATTCAACAGAAGGGGGTTTGGTGCAGGTGTTGGAAATGCAGGGTTGTCTGCCACCTCTTCTGTTGGTTCTGGTGTTCTGTCTTCTATGCTGACTTCTTTGAGAATCTCTGTTACCTCTTTAACAGAGGTGCTTTCATCAAACTTCACATGTATGGATTCTTCAACATGTAGGGTTCTTCTGTTGAGTACTCTATAGGCTTTACTGGTGTTTGAGTAGCCTATAAAGACTCCTTCATCAGCCTTTTCTTGAAATACTTTCAGATGCTCCTTTCCATTGTTGAGAATGTAGCACTTGCATCCAAATACATGAAAGTAGCTGATGTTTGGCTTTCTTCCCTTCCAGAGTTCATAAGGGGTCTTCTGGTGATTCTTGTTGATCATGCTTCTGTTCTGAGTATAGCATGCAGTGTTGATTGCTTCAGCCCAATATCTCATAGGCAATCCAGATTCTGCAATCATTGTTCTTGCAGCTTCTTTTAACGTTCTGTTCCTTCTTTCTGCTACGCCATTCTGTTGAGGGGTTCTGGCGGCAAAAAGTTGATGAAAAGTTCCATTCTGATCACAGAAGTCCTTTATGACTTGGTTGACAAATTCAGTTCCTCTGTCTGATCTGATTGTCTTCACTTTCAAGTTCTTCTCAGTCTGAAGTTGCTTTAACAGAGATGGCAACTTCTGAAGAGTTTCATTTTTCTTTGACAGAAAAACAGTCCATGTGTATCTGGAGTAGTCATCAACCATGACTAAGGTATATTTCTTGCCACCAACGCTTGGAGTCTCAACAGGCCCAAATAAATCCATGTGAATCAGATTTAGAGGGCTTGTAGAAAGATCTCCAGCAATGGGTTTGAAGGAATTCTTCACTTGTTTGCCTTTCTGACATGCACTGCAGAGGGTCTCCTTCTTGTACACAATGTCTGGTAGCCCTTCTACAATGTGTTCTCTGGCCAGTTTGTTGATTGTTTTGAAATTCAAATGGTTGAGCTTTTTGTGCCAGTCCCAGCTCAGTTTTGAATCTCCTTTGGCTATCAGGCAAACTCCATCTTTTGCAGTGTTCCAATCAACTACAGAGATGTTCTTCTTCCTTGATGCTGTAAGAACCACTTCCTTTGTTGTCTCATGCTTCACATAGCAGAAGTCCTTTGTGAATTCAACAGTGTAGCCTTTGTCACAGAATTGGCTAGCACTTAGCAGGTTGAACTTCAGTCCTTTGACATATGAGACATCATCAATGATTATCTGGTTCTTGATCAGCTTTCCTCTTCCTTTTGTTTGACCTTCCTTGTCATTACCTCCAAAGGTAACTCTAGGTCCTTTGCATTTCTGGAACTCTGTTAGGCAACTTCTGTCACCTGTCATGTGCCTGGAGCATCCACTATCAATAAACCATTCTTGTTCAGAGATGGCTCCAGCACACAGTTCCTGCAAGATCAAAAGAAAGATTTAGGTACCCAAGCAATGCTGGGTCCTGGGGGGTCATGGAGTCTGGGTAGTTGGTACCATTTTGGTCTCATCAAGTGAAACCTTGGTGGGTGGTACCCATTGTCCACCTGGTAGTTATAGTAAACTGAAGTGTGATTCACTTTGGGCAGATGCTTGTGAGGGTCATGCTTCCTGTTTACATACTTTTGCATAGCTTTCTTTGTTGGAAAGAAGTCCCATATACTATCAAGAGCAGAGGGACGGTTAACTTTGGGCTTCTGAAGTTGACCAACCAACCTCTTCTGCCTGAAGTTAACTTTCTCTTGATATTTGCCCTTCTGGTGATCATTTCTGGCACGATTGACATGAGGTTGTCTGTCAATGAATGGTCTTTTATTTTTGTTATTTTGAAAACCTCTTCTGTTGTTAGGTTTTCTGCCAGGTTCATTATTTTTCAAAAAGGGTTTCTGTTGAACCTTTATCTTACCCTTTTCTGGTCTGACTTCCTCATGAACAACCTTGGTGCCAGATATACCAGCTTGACAGATGGGGCTAGAAATCAGTGGCTCTATGACCTTATCTTCCTTAGCAACTCTGGTGCTAGGCATTACAGAAGGCTCACCTGATTCTGTTGAGCCATAACCAAGACCAAAACCAGTGCCAATCTGTTGATCAAGCACAATCTTTTCCATGGAAGACTGGGCCTTCTGGTAAGCTTTGTACTTAATCTCGAGAGGCTCTATTTCTCTTATTCTCTTAAGAAGAGAAACATTTTCAGTCTCCAGTTGGTCTCTTTCCTCAATTAGAAGATTGATTTTGATCTCAACCTCCTTCTTGAAGTCAAGAATTTCAGCTTTCAACTTACTGTTTTCTTCTGTTACAGAAGAATAAGTGGCTTGTATGGCCTTAAACTCTTCCCAAAATTCTGACATTGAATCAGAATCAAAAGTTAAGCCTACCGAAGAAAAACTAGATTCAGAAGTAGAGGTTACCTCATCATCAGAATGAGCCATGAGGCAAAGGTCTTCTGTCTCAGTATCAAGGCAACAGAAGGCCTCATCAGAATCTGAGTCAGAACTGGATTCTGTTTCTGAAAGAGGGTCTTTCTCCAGCTGTTCTGTCACAAGTGCCTTTCTTCTTCTGGAGTTGTCCTCGTACTTCTTCTTTTCTCCATCCTGTCCTTGCTTCTTGGACACTCTAGGATGGGGACAATCAGCCTTGAAGTGACCAGGTTGTCTGCAGTTGTAACAGAGAAGCTCTCCACTGCTTTCTGTTGATTTGACCTTCTGGTATGGCTTTCTGTTGAAAGATGGACTCCTTCCATCTTTGAGATTCTTCATAAACTTTTTGAATCTCCTAGCAAAGGCAACCATATATTCACCAGATAAAAGTACTGAAGGGTCAAAATCATTTACCTTAGATGTGCTGGCAGTGAGGGCTGTAGTGGTCCTCTCTTCTGGTACATCTTCCTTCTCTTCAATCATTTCAAACTCATGAGCTTTGAGATCTGAAATGAGCTTATCAGTGGGATAAGTCTTTACATCCTTGCTGGCTTGGACAACAACTACCTTCATCTTCCATGCTGAGGGCAGTCCCCTCAACACTTTCAGGTTGATCTCCTTGGTTGTGAGATCCTTGCCAAGCTCAGAAATCTCTCCAGTGAGAGTGAGGAGCCTGTCATACATCTTGGAGATGCTTTCACCAGGGAGAAGTTTGAAGTCATCAAACTTCTTGTTGGCTATGGTTAGTTTGTTGTCCTTCTCTTGCTCATCACCAGCTCCAATGAGCTCAAGAGTATCCCAGATTTCCTTAGCAGTCTTGCACTTCTTGATTCTGTTGAAGTACCTATCATCAATGGACTTGTAGAGGATGTCCTTGGCAATATTTTCTAGGTTGTACTTTCTCCTCTCTTCAGTGGTCCATTCTGACTTGGCTTTGCTGATCATCTGGGGTCTGGTGTTGTCTATGGCATGTTCAGGGTTGACCTTCTGGAAGCTTGTGAAGGGGCCAATATCTAGAACTTCCCACATCTCATCATGCAGAGCACAGAGATGTGCTTTCATCCGGATCCTCCAGTCATCAAACTTAAGATCTGAAAACATAAGATTCTTGGACAAGGAGTGATCCATTATATCAGATAGAAATGAGGTAAAACAGAAAAACAAGTGGATCTTTGTTCAACAAATAACCTAAGAGATTATTAGAACAAGGAGGCTCTGATACCACTTGTTTGTCCCGGTTATACTGGATACAGTCTAGAGGGGGGGGGGTGAATAGACTGTATTGGTTTTTAGCTTTTTAGACTAAGTACCAGATTTACAGAATAGCCTGTTCTGTTGAAAGAACAGACTGGCAGCGGATGGGGTTCTGGCAGGGAGTTCTGTTAGCCTCAGAGAAGCAAAGGCAGAAGGCCTTCTGTTAACTCGTAGAACAAATTCTGCTGAACACAGATACCAAGTCCAAGGAGTTATACAGTTCTATCTAAGTGCAAGTATTAAAAGCAGTAAGTAAACGACACCAGGGATTTTTATAGTGGTTCAAGGAACAACTCGTTCCTCTAATCCACTGTTCCACTAAGCTGTAAAAACTGCCGTTTACAAAGTCTTAGTCCTAGCACTTAAGAATCACTCCACGTCTTCTTCAAGCCTAGATGTGTCCTGGGATGCACTGCCTGGCTTCCTTTAACACTGGTCCTTTCACTGAGTTTCCTTGAAGTATCACCACTTCACTACTCCAGTTATTTGGACGTCCTTCTTGTAGCAAGAAGAGTTTCTGTTGAAACTGGGGTTCCTCCAACTAGCTTCGTTACAAAATATTTGTATGTGATGAGCTTGAAGAGTTGAAGAACACTTGGAACTTTGCTTGAGTTGGAAAGAGTATTTTTCCAACTTCTGCCTTCTCTTGTAGAAGATATTGAGTTTGAATCTCAAGGAGGCTTTTTGCTTTTCAGAGTTTGAATATCTTGCTTGTGGTTAGCAAAAGTTGCAATGTAATCTTGGCAAAGTTATCCGGTTGTTCTTCGTAGTGTATCTTTTATACTGAGGTTGTCTTCCCGTTGGAGGAGTAGGAGGACAACTGCATTAAATGAGCGATCAGTTGACTTGACTAGTAGAGCCCGGTAAAGTTGGCGGGTTACTATTTTGGGATAAAGTATTCCTGACATTCCGGCCAATCATCTGCAATTACTCTACGTAGCATGGGGTGCATTAAATGAGCATTTAATGCATGCACTGTAGCTTTTCCGTTTCATACTCCTAGCCGTTGAAGGAATCTTTTAGTTGACTTCCCGGTTCTTTGAAAATCTTCTAAGTGTCAGACCTTCTGGTGTCTTTGTCTGAGAATAGAGCAGAGGAGGTCTGGAGCACTTCTGTTGGGAATATCCAACAGAGACCCAGAAGGGTTTCTGTCAGAGTCAAGAGTAACAGAGATCCTGAGGACTTCTGTTCTGGAGCAGAGAACCAAAGGTCATCTGTTTTAATAAAGCCTTAAGAGGCACTTCTGTTCTTGAAGCACTTCTGTCCTTGAAGCACTTCTGTCCTTGAAGGTCTTCTGTCAAGTCGAATACATCTAAGAACTTTACAAAGGAAAATTCTAATACATAATTTCTAAAGGGGTACTCTAAAATTCCTAATTAATCTAGCATCATCAAAATCTAAATACAATTATTCCTTACAGTAAGGGTCCAAAGAGAGCCCAAAAGCCACAGAAACCAGTGGCTGGTTCGCCCAATGAAGGAAAGTCTGACGACTCTCTAGAGACGAGTCAGGCGGCTGAGGGCACCGAAACAGACGCTGAGGAAACAGCCAATGAATCGTCAAGTGAAGCCCAAACATACACTGGCGACAAGGCTTCCGAGAGCGTGGGCACAGAGAGCGGGGAATCTGGCTCGGATGATGACGACGATGACAATGACAGTGACGACGTGGAGCACACATATGCCCTGATCAGAAAAGGGAAGTTGTCAGTCGAATCTCCAAAGAAGAAAAGAATAACTGCTGAAGACGCAGCACCAATAATCGCTGGCAGACCCCAAGTCTTCACAATCAAGGAAAAAGCTAAGCCGATAGTTGTTTCCAGCGAGACAAACTGCTCAAAGGACGACTATGACGAGGCAGCTCATACAATTAAGAATTCTGAAGAAGTCATCATCCGGGAGAAAAGGGCCAAAGTTAAGAATGATAAGGCTGCTAAGGCAAAGCCCCAGCCCCGAGCCAGAAAGAGCCTGATTGATAAGGCAGACGAGCATATCTTTGCTGGCTGTGATACATTTATCCAGATAAGCCGAGCTGAATCCTTAAGCACATGAGCCGATCTTTTTGGTTCCCGGGTAGAAGTCGCAGCATCTGGCTCAACTGCGCAAGCACAGCCCTCTCCCAGCCACTCGATAGCCTCTCAACAGGCTATTGTTTCAAAAGAACAGGACTCCACCCCCTCGCTGGTTCCTTCTGAATCAGTTGAGCGTACAATTGACCTATCTCCCGAGGTCAAAACCCCTTCTTCTCACACATCGAGTCTAGGTGTCACATTCCCAACATTTTCTTCATTTTCTAGGACACCTACACTATTCACTGCACATACAGGTGCACACACCCTGAACGCAACAACCAGAGCGCAAGCTATGACGGTTGGAAGCCCTGCTACGCCCACAATGATTCCATCAATGAATGCAGGCCACACATCAGCAATCTTCACTGATGCTGTGTCAACAGTTACAACCCCCGTAACTGGTCACCCTACCTTTGAAGACGTAAACGTTCTACTCAATCGCTTCCTAGATTCCACCATTAAACCATGGGTGCAAGATGCAATGACCGCTCTAGCACAGGAATTTAGGACCACCCAAGCGGTTCGGTCTGAACAAACCCCACCCCAACCTTCACCTGAACCTTTCATATCCCATACACAACCCGTATCCTCCACCCCTCTATCTCACCAATCCATCAACCAAGTTCCCATTCCTTCTCTTTCTCGGGGAACCCAGGATACAGAACCAGTATTCTCCCCACACCCGACCACACCCTCCATCGATCTCTCCTCACTATCCTTCGACACTCTTCCATCGGCTTTGCTGAACAACCTTCTAAACACCCCTGAAGACAAACTTACTCTTCATCAGCAAGTCATACTCGAAGCCCTTCTTTCTTCACCAGAAACCAAGAGCACTTGCAAGGAGAGTCCTCGTGGTCGCAAACGTTCCCATGAGGACCCCGATGATTCGGATCCTCATGAGGGGGAGAACAAGCGACCTCGATCACTTGAGAAAACTGCCCTACCAAGCCAAACTCCACAGCCCATCCAACCCGAAACCTCGACAAACCAACAGCCACCACCCACAGCCAAATTATCTAGCATGGTCGAGCTAGACGTAACATCCCGAGGCGTATCTCCCAGAGATACCAACCGAGGAGGGGATGGAAGTCCTGATGATGTTACCACTGGTACATCTTCTGCATCAGGCCATCAGTTGGAACCTAGTTCTAAGCTGATGTCAACGGGCAATCCAAGTGAACCCGGTTGTGCTACCAAGGAACAATCACTGCCTCAAAAGTAGCAAAGAGTTCCATACATCTCCCCAGGCAAAGACATCCATGATGCACTGGAGGAGGCGGTGATATACGATAAATGGCCGAGACAATGGACAGAATGGGATGATCTTCGGAATGAGGCTGAACAAGAGGACATGCAAAGAAATTGGTGGCTACGAGAGCTAATTAACAAATGCTCTGAAGATATCATTAGGCTCGAGGATGATGAACGCAAGGAAGGGGAGAACTACAAGGAATCCCAGAAAACTCTTGAATCCGTCGTAAGACAATCAGCGGGAAGACTTCCCAAGACAGAGAAACCCTGGGATAACGTTCGCATCAAAGCCCCCTTCCAAGAGGAAATCAGAGAGCATATCTGGCGTAGACCAGACAAAGTCAAGCCGCTAAATGAACTGAAGCTAAGAGGCCTTACTCATCTAAAAGGAAAACAGGCTGGAGGTCATCTGCATATGCTGCTACAAAGGTCAACCGGTACTCAGAGAGAACTGATGGAACAAGATCTGAAGTCAAATATTCTCCCGATTCATCAAATTCTACAAGTGAAAGCTGAAGATTTACACGAAGTAACATTCTACACTTACAGACTTCAACGCACTGACGGGAGTGAATTTACTTGCCAAGAGAATGACTTCATCATGCTTAAACCCGACGATATCTATCAAATGTTCATGGCCTATAGATACCTTCCAGTCAGGCAGAGCATAACATACAGCGAAGGCCTTGCAGCAATCAAGAGATTCATGCTTAGACAGATCAGAGTACACTCTTCACATGACCTACAGATGGCCAGAACTTGAAGACTTCCCAGCCTACCACATCTTCTTCACACCGCCAGCAGTCACCTATCTGAATCACAAGAACGAAAAACGTCTGATGGTAGTCAGTGAAATTGAGAAGTACTGTGACGGAACGCTGAAGATAATCAAAGAACAGCTTCTAAAGATGAAGGCAGAGCTAGAGGAAAATCTTCAAGAGGCATCGTCTTATGTTCAAAAGGAACACTCTACAGTAGAGACAATTTTAAAGGCCATTGACGATCGCCTAGAAAAGAAAAATATGCTGAGGCAATATGAACATGCACTTGGTATGAGGAAGCACTATTTCAAGTCGCAGAAGCAATAACAGAGTGGCACTTGATCACAAAGGGGGAGATTGTTGGAGATATTTAATTGTGAATCAAGTTTGTCATAGATTAGCTTTATATTTAATCCTTATATTTAATTAGTGCATGAATTAGATAGCAATCGGGCCAAGTGTTAGGCCCATATAAACAGGCTAAAAGCCTTGTACGCCTAACCTAAACCTCGCCTATAAAAAGGGAGCCGAGGGTTTAGGATTAGGTTAACGTCGTACTTATTATTCATAGCCTTACGCGCATATATTTGTGTTGTACGAGTTCACGGTCTATCAAAGAGGGTTTTACTTGATTCAATCTGTGTTCATCCTTACGTTTAATCTTCGTTGTTAGATCGTTATTCATTGCTGTTACAGAAACAGGGACTAACATAATATTTTTCAGACATGTGTGAGAAATTGCATCAAGAAATCTTGTGCATTCCTGCCACATATCACTTACTCCGTAATATTTTCCTACTGTCATTGAAAAACCAAGAAGAAAAAGTATAAGAGATAATTACCACTTTGGAGAAAGAAAGCAACATGGATACAAAACTCACCGAGCTTAGAACACCGGGGAAAGAGCCCCACTCTCTATCTGTCAGATTGTGATTATAGTCCAATTTATATCCTCCTTTTTTTAACCGAGCTTAAAACATGTCATCCTTGACATACTATAGGTGTGAAATATTCCGTATAAATTATACTCGTAGAATAGTTTTTTTCAATTTAAAATATGATAATTTTGATATTGATTTTTTCTTATAGAAAACAGGTTCAACAAAGAAAGAATTTCTTACAGCTAATTATATACATATGCAAAAAATGCATTTATTTCACCTACCCTTCTTGCAAGAGTTTTTGTGAGGTGTCAATTCAAGGGCGGAGCCAGGGGAGGGGCCAACCCTGGCCCTGACCAAGCCTAAATTTAAAAAATGTTCATATTTTTAGTGTAAAAAATTCTGAGTAATTTTTTTTCCAAATATATTCTTTGTACCGGCCTAGTCCGGCCCAGTGCTCTTACTCCACCCTGAGTGTCATCCAAACCCTCGGTCACATTTACATTTGCAATATGACAATATATATACATACATTTGAATTTTAATAAAAGTACAAAACAAATAATTTAAGAAGATCACATAAATTAAAGAAGAAAGCCAATTCCATTAATGTTTATTTATAGGACGGAGAATCTTCTTTGGCAGCTCCAGCTTGTTAGCTCCCACCAGTTTGCCGATCACTGCCATTTTGTCATTTCCTGTTCGTTTTTAAGGAAGAAGGTAGGAATTGCTATGATATCCCAGGTTGTTGAGCTTAAGCTCATCAACATCAAAAGTTACTAGGTGAGAAAGATCAAAGTGTAGGGCCGTAGGGGTGCAATGATTTGCCTTCCTTTTTTTCTTAAACGATCTTCTGGTTCTAGCTATCTTCATTTGTAAATTGTGATAAAACAGAACATTTCTTCCGTCATTGTTTAACTTCCTGAGCTCTAAGCATCGTTCGAGACCTTTGGGTGAGACGTTCTCCATTCACTATCACTCGCAAATGCGAATTCTTTCTAGTTATCTGCAGACCTCCGATGACTAAAACTCCCACCACCAGAGAAAGACTTCGTCTAGAAGAGACATTGCTTACTGTTTGAGTTTTCCATGTATCGATTCAAGAACGCTTAAATTCGGTATTTTGTTAGAGTACAGTTGTAATGGGAGGATCCACAAATCTACATACATAAACAAAAGTGTTAATCACAACTTGATTAATTTGGGGAACATACCTTTAGAAAAATCAAACTCAATTCCACCCATTTAGAAAAATGCATAGATCTTCTCTACATTTATGTAAACTCGCCTCACAGTAAATTTCCGACCAGTTTGTGGGCAAGTAGCGTTCCTTCTTCGAGGTGAATCTGGGGAACCTCTTCAGATTCGAGCATGGAGGCGGATGCGTTCGCATCTTCCATGGTTCTCGCAGAGTCCCAAGGCATCAATTTCCAGAGCCTCACCATCGGTTCCTACAATCGGCTGCCTGTTGCAGAGGTTGAGGGCGCCATTGGTGTTGAAGTAGAGCTCATTATTTATTTTACAACTAAAGTTCTCCATCCAACCGAGAGGCAGTTGTAATACACTCACTCAGTTCAAGAAAAACATTGGGCAGAGAGTTTGATTGCTGGAGCGTATCTTTCTTTTTAATAAAGCAAATTTCAATCGTAAATAACACGCATATATTATCTCGATTCCCACTCCATATTGAGCACTACGAATGCATGAATGACAACTATTAAAAACATTTAATAACCTTTACCAATACAAAAAAAGCAGGAGACCCTTTGGCCAACCCGACCCACGTTTTGCCCCATATCTTTAGGCGGGAAAGTGGACTGATTTTCCACTTTTCTTTGTATATAGTAAGATGAAGCATTTGGATCCAAACAGATGAAAGTGACTAACACTTGGCTTCCTTTCTTTCCATAGTTCATATGGTGTCTTTTTGTAAGTCTTATGGATAAGACTTCTATTCTGGGTGTACTGTGTTAATTGCTTTTGCCCAAAATCTTTTGGGCAGTCCTGCCTGCTTCAACAATTGTTCTTCCAGCCTCTTTAAGTATTTTATTCCTTCTTTCAGCAACACCATTTTGTTGCAGTGTTCTTGCTGCTGAAGTTTGGTGATGGATTCCATTTTCTTCACAGTACTGAATTATGATAGAGTTGAGGAATTCAGTACCTCTATCTGACCGGATCTTCTGGATTGAGAGACTTTTCTCATTCTGGATTAGTTTCATCAATTCATGGAGCTTTTTCTCTGTCTCATTCTTCTTTTTTAGGAAAATGGTCCAAGTATATCTAGAGTAATCATCAACTACAACCAGGGTGTACCTTCTTCCACTTAAACTTGTTGGTTCAACTGGTCCAAACAAGTCAAGGTGTAGTAGGCTTAATGGTCTAGTTGATGATTCTACTTCTTTGGATTTGAATGATACCTTTGTTTGCTTCCCTCTTTGACATTCATCCCATAAGTGGTCCTTCTTGAAGTTGATTTCTGGAAGTCCCTTCACCCATCCTTTTCTGAACAGTTTGTTGATGGTTTTGAAGTTGAGATGGCTAAGTTTGTTATGCCATTCTCAACTCAAGTTTGAATCTGCCTTTGTCATCAAGAAGATCCCTTCTTTAGCTGAGCTCCAATCAACAACATACATGTCTTTCTTTCTTCTACCAGAGAGCACAATTTTATCATTTTTGACATCCCTGATCAAGCAGATGTCTTTGGAGAATGTTACATTAAATCCATTGTCACAGAGCTGGCTTGTGCTTATGAGATTGAAATTCAGACCCTTAACATAAGATATGTTTTGGATTGTGAGTCCATTGATTGATAAGTCTCCGGCTCCTTTGGTTTCTCCTTTCTTTTCCACATTCCCAAATGTTATCTTGGGTCCTTCCCTAGCTATATAGTTAGACAGTAGCCTCCTACTACTTGTCATGTTCCTGGAGCAGCCTGAATCTATGTACCATATTTGTGAGTCAACTGCTCCAACACCTTCCTGTATTCATCAATGTTGAGCAGTAGCCTACAAGTTAGTGGGCAACTTCCCTTGTACAAGTTTAGGCATCCATGCCCATCTAGAACCATTTAAATCTAAGCAGATTGGTCTATAGCCATTTGAGGTGTTGTAATCATAGGGGATGGCTATGTATTTGTTAATTTGTTTCCTTCTTGTTGTGGGAAATGGATTATTCACTTTTGGAGGAGTTTCTTAATATTTTGGCTGTGGTTGGTCTTATTGGTTGGTTGCCAACAGGTTCTTGGGTTTTGATGGTTAGGGAGTGTTGGTTTATACAGGGATTTGGATTTTGATTTGGGGGCAGTTTGGTTCCTTCTTGTGGGAGCTCTTTTGGAATGAGATTTTTGGTAGATTAGCTTTCTTGTGTTCATATTGTGATTTGTGGATGGGGAGTTTTGAGTGAGTCCGGTGGGAGATAAATAACCAAGACCTCTTCTCTTCCTATGTAAAATAGCTTCAACAGTGGTGTCACAATTTTTACTATCCATGCTGAAGTTATTTATGTTATTTTTCAGCTCTTTGTTCTCTTCTTCTAAGATATTATTTTTTGCTAAGGCATCTAACAGTTTAGAATGAATAACTTTAATGTCTTGTTTTAATCTATCATTTTCTGATCTTAAGAGAACATGGTGATTTTGGACCTTCTGGAAGTCTTGTAGTAAAGATTCCAGTGTAATGTTGGTTGGTCCAGAATCACTAGAGCTGTAGGAAGAGCAGGATGTTACCTCAACATCATTGTAGTGGTCTTTGGCCATTAGGCATATAGGAGAGTAGCTTTCATCATCTTCACTGAGCCACCTGCTGCTTTCTCCAGTGAGCCACCTGCTGCTTTCTTCAGCCACATGCAAAGATCATAGGCAAAGAAGTGCTTCCTCTGAGCTCTCAGATGAGGAGCTTTCATCATTTGAGCTGCTTCCTTCATCAATTTGGGATTCCTCCTTTCTCTTTTCACTTACAAAGGCTTGTCTCTTGCCTTTGAAATCCTTCTTGTATCCACCTTTTTGAGCAGTTCCCTGCTGCCCTTGATACTTTTGTGCCAATGGCAGAGGGCACTCATTTTTGTAATGTCCTGGCTATCTACATTTGTCTCATAGGACAGTGTCCTCACCGGATTGAGGTCTCCCTTGTCTCCTGGGTGGCAGGTTGTACGACTTCTTTGGAGCAAATCCCTCCTTTTTCATGAATCTCTTAAACTTCCTTACAAACATAGCAAACTGCTCATTAGTAAAGAGATTGTTGAGGGATTTCTAAGTGGATTTTGATGTTCTTGGCTCAGACACTAGAGCTAGTGTCTTTGGTTCTTCATCCTTTTCATCTTTAATCTCCTTCATCTCAAACTCATAAGCTTTAAGATCACTGAAGAGCTTGTTAGTTGACAAAGTTGTGAGATCTCTGCTATCTCTCATAGCAGTCACTTTCATGTCCCACTTTGAGGGCAGACCTCTCAAGACCTTGAGGGAAATCTCTTTTTGAGATAGTTCTTTCCCTAGGTCAGAGACCTCTGTCACAATCTTCAGGAATCTAGACTCCATCTCATGGATAGTTTCATTTGTCATCATCTTGAAGTCCTCAAACTTTTTGAGGGCTATGGTCAGTTTATTGTCTTTCTCTTGTTCATCTCCTGCTCCAATTTTTGTGAGCTCATCCCAGACATCCTTGGCCGTTTCACATTTCCTAATTCTAGGAAATATGGATTCATCAATAGATTTGAAGAGAATATCTTTGGCAATGTTGTCAAGATTGTTTCTCTTCCTGTCTTCAGTTGTCCATTCCAGTTTGGGTTTTGGAATGCACACATCCTCTTGATCATCAGTTTGTTTGGATGTGCTGACCTTCATTATCTTGATAGGTCTAGCTGTAATCACCTCCAGCATTTCATCATGTAAGTCACTGAGATGCGCTTTCATCCTGATTTTCTAGTCATCAAATTTTTTCAAATTGAACAAAAGATTCTTTGCAAGCCGGCTTTCCATTTCTAGAAAGTGTTTGGGAAGTGAAGTGGATTTGGATCTTTAGTTCAAATTAGTCAGAAGCTGACTCTAGGAACACTTGATGGTCTCGGATAGAGGTAAAAGTCTAGAGGAGGGGTTGTAAGTAATAATTGTAATTAGATTTGAATTAATTCCACTTTAGGTCCTCCGAGTTTTGTGTCATTTCCATATTTAGTCCTCGTCTTTCACTTTATTCATTTTTGGTACTTTACTATTGTTTTCTTGACCATTTATGGTCCATTTCTGAGCATATTTACTATCGGAAAAGGACTATATATAGTCAAGAAAACAATAGTCAGGTACCAAAAATGGATAAAATGAAAGACGAGGACTAATTGTGGAATTGGTGCAAAACTCGAAGGACCATAAGTGGAATTTCTTCAATTAGATTTTGATGATGCTATATTAATTAGGACTTTAGAGTACCCCGCTTTAGAAAATTTGTATTAGAATTTTTCTATATGGGTAAAGTATTCTTAGATTAATCGACTGGACAGAAGACCTTTGGCCCTCTGGTGCTTCACTTGTGGACTTCACTAGGACAAAAGTACTCAAGGTCCTCTGTTAGCTCCTACCTTGACAGAAGGACTAGGGACCCTCTGGTAGCTTTTATCCCAACAGAAGTGCTCGAGACCCTCTCTGGTTGATTCTCTGCTAAAGATACCAGAAGGTCTAACACTTAGAGAATTTCCATGAATCTACCTTAGCCGGTGAAACCAACGAAAAATTCCTTCAACGGCTAGAAGACTTCAACGGAAAAGCTACAGTACGCGCATTAAATGCTCATTTAATGAGCCTCGTACGCTGAAGAGTAAAAGCTGATGATTGGCCGACATTTCAGGATAACTTTATCCCAAAATAACAACTCGCCAACTTTACCGGGTCCTACTGGTCAAGTCAACTGTACGCACATTTAATGCAGTTGTCCTCCTCCTCCAACGGGAAGACAACCCAAGTATAAAAGATACTATACGAAGAACAACCGGAAACAAAACTTTTCTCAACGTTGCACAACTCTTGCTCAATATCCTACTCGAACAATCTATTCAAACAACAAGCTTTCTTGAGACCAGAACTTCATCATCCTCAACAAGAAAAGCTTCAGTTGGAAAGAAAAATTTTCACATCCCCATATTCCAACAAGAGCAAAGTTCCAATTGTTCTTCAACACTTCAAGCACTTCATATACACATCCTTTGTGATGAAGCAAGTTGGAGAAACCCCTGTTCATACAAGGAACTCTTCTTTTTTTTGGATGAAATGTAAGTATATATATAAAGCACCCAAAAATAACATTTTACGATGTATTGCACCAGATCAAGAAGACTACCTAAGTTAGATGCCTCTAACCTAAATATAATTCATCAGAAGCTAGTGGGACAAGCCCCATGTCAAAACAAAATCAGAAAACACCTAGCAATCACTAGAAGCACAGCGGCAACATAAACTATCCAGCCACAGACCTCGCAAATTATTGGAAGCTTTCCAAATTAAAACTTTTGATTGATTTTCTAAACTAGTTTTTGAAAAAGAAAGTAAATTAAATTATGCAAATACTAATGATGGCTGAAAATATACTAAATGAAAAATAAAATATTAAACTCTAAATGGATTGATCGAAGAATGGCAATGAATTGAATTATAAAATATGGGCACATCCTTTTATCTTGGACCTAATAATTAGGAGTATTTATAACTAAAGATTGGACTAGTAATTTCTTTTCTCATTGACAAGATTTAAGTTACCTTCACTAATTTATCCTATTTCTAGGCTTCATTAATGTGTTTAAAATGGTTGACCTAAATTATATCCTAATCTCATGGACAAGATGGATATAACTTTCCGTATTTTAGCTAACAAAATGGTCAACTTCATTAATTAATTAAATTTCTCATAGTAAACAATTGAATTTCTTCCTCCTAGACAAAGATTAAATTCTATCCATTAATTTATCCTATCTCTAGGTTTCATTAATGTGCTCAATATGTTTGGCTTAAACTATTTATAATCTCATAGACAAGTTATAAATAATCTTCCAAAGTTTAATTAATGAAATGACCAATTCTATTAAGTAATCAAATTAATCATTTTAAACAACTAGTCCATAAAATTAGTTAAACTCCTAATTTTCAGTCAAACATGGTCAATCCATATTCTTTAATTCAACTCATGCCCAAGAGTAAATTAACTACAACAACTCATTACTAGTTTTAATACTTTACATATAAAATAAGACATTATCATAAATAATACCAACAAAAGAAAATATTAAAGTGAATACTCTCAACATCTAAACTTTCTTTTCTTTCACAAATAATCACCATTTATACTAGGTATTGAGGTTATCTAAGTAGGAGATTAATATAACAACAAGAACTACTTTTCTTGAATAAAAATGGAAAACACGAAGTTCTTAAAGTTAATTCAGAGAATTTTTAACAAATATTTGGGAAATAAAAACAACATATTCAGAATCTACACGAAGAGAAGATGAATTTTCATATAAAGAACTTACAAATTGGAGCTAAAATGAGAAAGATATGAAAGATTGAAGTTGAAGGTCCAACAATGGTGGAAATCCGAGCGTTGAGGAGGAAGAAGACACCATTTTTTATATGAATTGGGTGTGAGATGGTGTGTTTTGAGTTGAGGATGGAAGAGAGATTTTATAGCTGGAGTTTTGTGGAAGGCGGCCAGAAGGGCGACCGCCCTCTGGCCATGGTCGGCAGCCTTCCATCAAATCACCGACAAAGTTGCGTGCACGCGTCAAATCCGCCGCAGGCGCCCGTGGAGGGCGGCCGCCTATTTGACCGCCTCCCGTCTTGTCTCAGCGACCGGAAGCTCAAAAGTCACATCGTGCCGCAGGCGGCCACGGAGGGCGGCCGCCTTCCGGACCTTGTCGGCAGCCTTCCATTATTTTGTCGCCATGCAAAGCCGTGTGTGCTGAAACTGTCAAAAACTCGTAGGCGCCCAGAAAGGCGACCGCCTTATCGACCGCCTCATGTCAAATGGAAAAGTTGTCTTCACCAAAGTTGTATATCTCTTTCTTGGATTACATTCATTGGATTTGTAGTTTATGAGATATGACCAAAACGGTGAGCATGTGTCACTTTCCATCGCAACTGCAAATGTCTGACTTCTTTGAGCAATATGTCCATTCTACGATTATTATTTTGTTCTGTGTTCTTCATAAGAGTTGTATAGCAAGAAGATTTCAATGTAATGCAACTCGTATCACGAACGTTGAGCAATCATGCGCAAAGTTATGATCAAAATACGAACATGTGTCTCTATGCATCGTCCATTTTCATCAAAAGTGGCCATATAGGTGACTTCTTCTTGGTTTTGAACTTCCTTTCATGATTTTTTCATCTCGTGGACTCTTCTTTTTGAACAATTGGTCAACATATCTTTCAAACTTCCGTAGAAATTCATTTGTTGGGAAAAAATGCCACTTTCTTCACGGAATTGACCCGAAATTTCGCCAAACATATTATGAATGCGTTTTTCACCTGATCTCATGAAACTTGAACCAAAATATCTAAAACATGCCTTGTTTTTCTATTTTATATCTGAAAATCGGTCAAATATGATGAGAAAAATAAGTACAAAAATGGACTTATCATTACCCGAAGGGTGTGATAGAAGATGTGCTAGTAGAAGTGGAAAATATGGTTTTCCCTATCGACTTCTATGTCCTCGAAATGGGAAATGATGATCAAATAACACCTATCTTGTTGGGTAGACCCTTCTTAAAGACCTCGAAAACTAAAATTGATGTGTCTAGTGGTTCATTAACCTTAGAATTCAATGATCAAAAAGTAGAGTTCAATATCTTTGACTCTACGAAAGACCAAATTAAAGATCACTCTCTGTGCTCTTTAAATATTTTTGAACCACAGGAACCGATATTTTTGGAAAAATCTTATAAAATCCCAATTTTTCAAGAAGAGGAGAAAATTGAGCATAGAAAGTCATCGTTGGTTGAGATGTTGACAAGAACAAAAGTTCGGCCTTACTGGAAAAGGCCGAAAAATAAAAATGAAAAATGGCCAAATAGGGCCTTGAAAAATGAAACAAGGGATGCTCATGATCCCACATAAAACAAAAAAAAAGTGAATAACGTTGTGCAGCGACGTTAAATAAGGCGCTTCTTAGGAGGCAACCCAAGTTTATATTTTGTTTATTTTCATTCATTTTTGTGTGTGTTCTTACATTTTCAAAAAAAAAGATTCAGGGCATGATACCCGATCGGGCAACACTCTCTACCCGGTCGGGTACACCCATACACCCGGTCGGGTAAATTAAAATTTTTTCTAGGAATTAGTTCGCACCAAATCGCTCGATCGAGTATACCCCAACTCGATCGGGTAGGATTCCGGATTTTGAAGAAATATACGCATACCCGATCGGGTATATCGGGCCACCCGATCGGGTACACCAACTATTAACCCGAATCAGACCCCAAAATGGGCCACTTCATCTTCTCCAACTTCCCAAATTCGAAACCCCTCTCCCAAACCCACCATTTTCGAACCTTCTTTCTTCAATTACTCCCTCATCTCTCACCCAAATCACCTCATACAACAACCAAAATCTTCCCCTCACTCTCCTCTACAACCTCATACCCACAAAACCATCTCTCTCCATATGCCACAAAACCAGAAACCCTACCCATCTCACTCCTTCTCCGAAAATCAAGCTTCAACAAGCACACCAATGTCACCCAAAAGAGATAGGGCTGAGAGTTCAACTGTAAGGGGACCAATTCCCGGATTTGAGGACGTCCGGTTCAGCCAGGGGAATCAAAGGCAACGGTTCTTGGCTCAAATAAAAAGGCAAGTAATCCCCTCCAAATTTCTATGTCATGATGCTCTCACTACTTTAGGCCTGTTGAAAAAAATGCGCAATTTGTTTCATGAGTTGGATATGAACTTGATTTTTGATATGAAGTATAATTGTAATGAGATGGTGATATATGAATTCTTGAGCTCGGCTAAGTTTGTTGAACGTGAGGAAGGAGAGGAGTTCAATAACGATACACTCACATTTCGTTTATTCAACAATGAATACACAATAACGAGACGTGAGTTTGCCCAACATTTTGGCATCCCCGTGGCCCATGAGAGGGGAATACCGGAAAATACAATCGATGGCCACACTTTATGGGCTAAAATGACCGGAGAATTGAATGTGAGCGCGTCTAAACTTTCCATTAGTCACGTTCAACATCCTATTCTCCGAATTTTCCTAAAGTTTTTGGCCAATTGTTTGCTCGGTCGCCCTAACAACCACCACACTCAGATGGGGGACGTGGCAATCCTCACCCTAGCCCTCTTTCAAATACCCGTGTCATTCAACCTTTGCAACCTAATGTGGGATCTTTTGGAGAAAACTTGCAACAAAACGGGTAATATTGTTGTCGGGGGGGTCATTATGCATTTGGCCTCCAAATTCGGCTATGTGGATAATGAACCAATAGCCGATCATTGTTTGATGAATTTGACTTGGCTTGGAAACGCGGGGTGCATCTCCTTCGCCCACAAAGACTACAACGGGAGAAACCACTACAAGTGGCATATCCTACCCAAACCAACCATCTACTTCCCCATCCCCTCCAAAGAAATACCTAAACTTAGGTATAAAAGGGCAAGTTTTGAAATCATGCATTACCTACTTCCTAATGTCATACCACCACATTTTCAAGCCCAAGCCGAACAACCCGAACAAATTGAGCATCAAGAAGCCCAGGGAAATGCCCAGTTTAGACAAGCTCTTTCTTTATGTTTTCTTCATGTTTAGTCTCCAAATGAGGAGCTAAACTCTTCCATCTTAGTTTTGCTACTTTGAAGCTTAATGAATTTGTAAGTTGTGAGTTATTCTCTTTAATTTTCTTCCTTGAATATTAAATCTTCCTTTAAATACTATTTCTATATCAATGTTGGGAAAAGTTACTAATATGACAATTAGTTAACATCTTGACATTAGTTATAGTAATAGTTATTTCTTCCTCTATGTTAATATTGGGGAGTGTTACTAAGATGACAATTAGTTAACATCTTGATATTAACTATAGTAGGATTCATACTCTTTAATATACTTCCTTGAGTATTAATTAATTCCTATTCATATTTCATATTAATATTTTGAGCATTACTTAAAGGATCAACTAGTTTTGTTTCATATATTAATTATTACTGGAATCAATCGATTAATACGCTTGTTATTAATTCGGTTCCTTCAACGGTAGTAAACCTGGATTATTAATGCATGCGTCTCATGGTTAATAATCTAAGGGGAATTAATTATTTTGATTAAACCGATAAACCGCTTGTGTTGAGGTTATCAATCTCAATCGTTTTCATCTCAAGTTTATTGCTACTATCGTGTTAATATACGGTGCGTGTTCTATATTGACTCGGTAGTAAGTTTTATTAATGAACGCGTCTCGTTATTATAACTACCCTCGATGAACTGGATATACTCCTCGATTGAGTATTCGAAAGGAAGATAGTTAAAGATATAACCGGGATCGACGAACATTTTGCTAAGTGGATAAAAAGCAAAACCAAATCCTCATCTCTATAAATTAAACTCATATAAGTCGTTCATCTTAGTGTTAATTAAATTAAATCAAATCAAACTTAAAATCCCCCTTGTTACTATTTATATAAAAGAAAAGTATTCCTTTCCCTATGGATACGAACCTTACTTCACTATACTACGTATTGGTGTTGTATTGATTAATTATTTTAAGTGCATTTCACGACAAAGTGCACGTCACATTCCTAAGTGGGGGTGATTGTAACACTTGAGATTTAATTTAAACGGATTAATAGTGCTACTCATACCAACAAGGTGCATCTCCTTTTAAGGGAGCTCATTAGCCAAGAACTCCAAAGTTAAGCGTGCTTGCATGAGAGTAGTCTTGGGATGGGTGACCCCCTGGGAAGTTTCTCAGGGCACGCACGAGTGAGGACAAAGTGCACGGAAAAGGCTAGTGGCGGTTTGTGAGGACGGTAGTAGAGGTCAAAAGTAACTACCTCGGGGCCTACGGGACCGGGGTGTTACATAAGTGCTAGCCAATTCTGTGATAAAGGCTACACAGTTGAATTCACAAAGGAGTTCTGTTATGTAAAGCATGAGACAACAAAGGAAGTGGTTCTTACAGTAAGAAGGAAGAAGAATATCTATGTGGTTGATTGGAATACTGCAAAAGATGGTGTATGCCTGATAGCCAATGGAGATTCAAAACTAAGCTGGGACTGGCACAAGAAGCTTAGCCATTTAAATTTCAAAACAATCAACAAACTAGCCATAGAACACATTGTAGATGAACTGCCAGACATTGTGTACAAGAAAGAGACCCTCTGCAGTGCATGCCAGAAGGGAAAACAAGTGAAGAACTCTTTCAAACCCATTGCTGGAGACATTTCTACTAGTCCTCTAAATCTGATCCACATGGATTTATTTGGACCAGTTGAAACCCCAAGTGTTGGTGGCAAGAAATACACACTAGTCATGGTTGATGACTATTCCAGATATACATGGACAATCTTCTTGACCAAGAAGAATGAAACCCTTCAGAGGCTGCCCTCTCTGTTGAAACAACTTCAAACTGAAAAGAATATGAAAGTCAAAACAATCGATCTGACTGAGGAACTGAGTTTGTGAACCAAGTCATAAAGGACTTCTGTGATCAAAATGGAACTTTTCACCAACTTTCTGCTACCAGAACACCTCAACAGAATGGCGTGGCAGAAAGGAGGAACAGAACGTTGAAAGAAGCTGCAAGGACAATGATTGCTGAATCAGAACTACCGATGAGATACTGGGCTGAAGCAATCAACACTGCATGCTACACCCAGAACAGAAGTATGATCAACAAGAATCACCAGAAGACCCCTTAAGAACTGTGGAAAGGAAGGAAACCTAACATTAGCTACTTTCACATATTTGGATGCAAATGCTACATTCTCAACAATGGAAAGGAGCATGTGAAGGTATTTCAAGAAAAAGCTGATGAAGGTGTATTCCTAGGCTACTCAAGCACTAGCAAAGCCTATAGAGTACTCAACAGAAGGCTCTACATGTTGAAGAATCAATACATGTAAAGTTTGATGACAGCACCTCTGTTGAAGAAATAACAGAAACCCTGAAGAAAGTTAACCTAGAAGATAGAACGCCTGAATCAACAGAAGAGGTCGCAGTTAATCCTGCGTTTCCAACACCTGCACCAAACCCCCTTCTGATGAATGAAGATGAAGATTCAGAAGATGAGGAACCAGAGAAACCAAGATAACAACTGACAGAACCTGGTCTACCTTGGTTAAGAGATCACCCTCCAAACCAAGTGATTGGACAAATCAAAATGGTGTACACACCAGATCTGCCACAACAAGAAGGGAAGCATTGTTTGCCTGCTAAATGTCTCAGATGGAGCCTATGACTGTGGAAAAAGCTCTTGCAGACTCATACTAGATCAATGCAATGCAAGAAGAGCTTACTCTATTTGAAAGGAACAAAGTGTGAGAACTTGTTCCTAGGCCAAAGCACCAGAATGTCATTGGAACCAAGTGGGTATTCAAGAACAAAGCAGATGAAGAAGGCAACACAGTAAGGAATAAAGCAAGGCTGGTAGCTAAAGGTTACTGCCAAGAAGAAGGAATTGATTTTGATGAGACCTTTGCACCGGTTGCCAGATTAGAAGCCATCAGAATCTTCCTAGCCTACGCTGCCTACAACAACATCAAGGTCTACCAGATGGATGTCAAGAGTGTATTTCTGAATGGAGATCTTGAAGAAGAAGTCTATGTGGAACAACCACCAGGTTTTATCATTCCTACTCAATCTTCTTGTGTCTACAAGCTTAAAAAGGCCCTATATGGTCTTAAGCAAGCTCCCAGAGCATGGTATGACACATTGTCCCTATTTCTAGTAACCCATGGGTTTACTAAGGGAAAGGTTGACAAAACTCTATTTCAGGTCTCTGTTGCTAATCATATTCTGTTAGTACAAATATATGTTAATGATATTATATTTGGTAGTACTAATGCAGAATTATGCAAGAAATTTTCTCAAGTTATGCAGAGTCAATTTGAAATGAGTATGATGGGAGAACTGAGCTACTTCCTAGGACTGCAAGTGAAACAGGTTCCAGAAGGAATCTTTATCAACCAAGAAAAGTACACCAGAGACCTGATCAGTAAAGATCCCATGAACACTTCTCAAGGAATTGGACCAGATGATGAAGAAAAAGATGTTGATGCAACAACATATAGAGTAATTATTGGATCTATTCTCTATCTAACTACAAGCAGACCAGATATATTCTTTTCTGTTGGAATCTGTGCCAGATACCAGTCAAAGCCCAAGGAGAGCCATCTAAGTGCTGCAAAAAGAATCATCACATACATCAAAGGAAATCCAAATGCCGGCCTATGGTATCCAAAGGGAGGTAACTTTGAACTAATTGGTTACTCTGACTCAGATTTTGCAGGTTGCAGGTTAGACAGGAAGAGCACCTATGGTCACTGCCAACTGCTAGGTGGGAGACTTGTCTCCTGGTTTAGCAAGAAGACGAACTCAGTCTTAACAAGCACAGTTGAAGCTCAATATATTGCAGCTAGGAGTTGTTAGGCTCAGTTACTCTGGATGAAGTAACAACTCAAGGATTATGGCATTCAAGCAAAGGAGATCAAGCTTCTCTGTGACAACACCAGTGCCATTGCAATCACTCAGAATCCAGTCTTTCATTCCAGGACCAAGCACATTGAGATCAGACATTACTTCATCAGAGATTATGTTGAGAAAAAGCACATATGCATGGAGCATGGGTCAACAGAAGACCAGCTAGCAGATATCCTAACCAAGCCTTTGCCTGAGGCTAGGTTTAATAAGTAGTGAAAAACCCTGATCTTAACATACAACAATCATAACAGGTATAAAGAAGCAGATAGAAAGATATCGAGAAGATTAAACACGAATCTGGTATACCGTGTGAATTCCGCTGCTCTCCCTGGAGAAGGAGAGCAGCGGAAACCCTAATCTCTATCTCGCCTCTTGTGTCTCTAAAGCCTCTATCGATTTCTTTGGGTTCCCGTAAGTTAGCCTCCTTTTATAGGAGAAGTTGGCTAACTTACAGGTTACAAGGAAGCCCCCGGGCTGATACACATTTGTGGCCCGTATTACACGTTTAATTGATAACTACACAAATACAAAGATAACTAACTAGATTGAACACCATATAATATTCCCAACAATCTCCCCCTTGGTGATCAATCGTGTTGAATCAGCATTGCAGCGCAGATATCTTTGTCTTTGTTGTTATTGAGCTTCCTTTGTCTTTGAACTTGACTTCTGAGGAAGGCTATCTGAAGAAATCCTTGCAATCTCCCCTTTGATGTCTTCTTGACAATTTGATCTTTGATGCCGGGGGTTGAGGGACCTTCTGTATCTTGCATGTAGTCCTTGCCTTCCAGAAGTTGCTCTTGATCAGCTTGGATGAAGTCCGGTGACGCCTCTAGAATGAATATTCTTTGGAGAATAGGAGACGCCCATGGAATTCATCTTCAGGACACGAGTATTTGACCTCTGTCTCCTCCACAATGTAGTCTTTTTGACTATTTGGAATGAATGCATTTGAGGAGAACTTGTCAGTGGCACATCGGAACATAATGATTGTTGATTTGTGAGTGTAGCTGACCATTTGATTTGAGTTGTAGAGATAGCAGAGAAGGTGTTGATTTTTGTGATGGAGGAGTGAAGTGTCCCAGAATGATTTGTTCAGTGTTAACAGCATGTGGACCACTCTCCCCCTCATGACGATCCGATGAATTGGGACGTCATGCTTTTATTCTTTTATTCTGCGGAAATAAAAAAGGAAACAAAGAGAAAGAGTAAATGATAAAAGCCCCCCGGGGTCTGGTAGACACCCGTTTTCATCACTATAGAGATAAACTCTAAAGCAATGGCCTGAAAATGTTGGTGATTCTTATGTTGCAACGGCAGGACTTCCTTCCAATCATTAGTCTACATCTGCAATAGATGAGACCTATGGAAGTTCTCGCGGGTCTTTGAAGACCTGCAACTGACTCAAAAAGTGCGTCGGTGTCCTAGAAAATTAAAAACATTTGGGAGTGAGGTAACTAGACACGACGTGATCAATGAAAGTTCAGTGGCATGGGGCTGAGGCCACTGTAGTCAGTATTACTTGCCTCGTAAGGAGGTAGTAATGAGGGTTGTGGTTCCCCGTGAAATATGATTAAACACATGTCTGTTGGGAGACAAGTGAGTGGTCTAAGGGTAGGGTTGTGCATGCGCCGTTTGGACAAAATGCAGCGTCTTCTACCCGGGATCTGAATAAATTCAGTCCTGAACTTATGGGGATAGTCCAGAGTATTTGTCACGCCCCGGACCTACCCGGACACGTCAACAACCCGCCGTACAGTACGAATAGTCAACCGCAGTCCAACTCATCCATACTATACAAGGCGTCTTGAATACCATTCACACATAGTACATCCATAAACAAGCATAATGTAAATCATTCATTTAAAACAGCGGAAGCATTTAATAAAGATGTCTTAGCCACACTTTGGCAAACATGGGCATACAAGCCCCAAATAGTTATTCAAAAATAATATCCATGAGCATTGTTATAATTGTTTTGAAAACAGGAAACAGAAGAAGCACGAACCACGTCTTCTCCCTTGAAAATCCCTGAAGCAACGGGCGCCGGTAGCAACCTTCAAGTCCTACCTGAAACTGTGAGGTGGCCTCCCCCGTGAAGGGGAGGTCAGTACTTGGAAATATTTGACAAGTACAATAGCAACTATACTAAGTATAATCAACGTTTTAATTTCCAAGACCCCCGACTTAGGGTACTATTATATTATAGGCCATAACCCTCGGTTACCCCTTTTTACCTTTAACTGTACTTACTTTACATAAAGTCAAGTAGTCGGCCCGTAGGCCCATATTCATTTAGAATTCACTGTTCCCATTCCCCCGTGACCGCGAGTCACGATAACCCCGTGGGGTCCCATCGAGCCCCAATTGTATAGCATGGGCTCGGCCCAACTACATCTCTATACAATCCTCTAACTCGATGTATCATATCAAAATTTGTATGGCAAGGGCTCGGCCCAACTACGTTTCCATACCAACCATAACTTCGTGGCAAGGGCTCGGCCCAACTACGTTTCCACGGAGGTCACATATACATGGCAAGGGCTCGGCCCAACTACGTTTCCATGCTAATCATATTACATGGCATGGGCTCGTCCCAACTACATCTCCATGTCATCCTAGAGCCCAACTCTAATTATTTTCATAATCAAGTTCTCAAGCAAGTCCTATGCCTAGAATCAATTTCCGGAGGTGGCCTTTAGGCCTACCCCTAATCACTCCTTAGTGTTCATACCATTCATCCATAAGTATCTCTTGAGACTACTTAAGGCATATCTATTCACAATCCTACCTCTTAGGATTTATTTCATCATTTATTTATATTAATTCCCCGACTAGTATTTTGATACTAATTGGATAACCTTAGAACATGCCAAGTTCTTATTTCCCATATTGCATTTCATTTCCATTGATTTCTCAATCCAAGTATAGTTTAATCTCAATATCAAAAATATCACTTTAATCCATTCATGAATTTCATACATGAAGTAAAGTATATTTTATCACAATGTCATCTTAGTAATTTCATTAACATGCCATTCCATTCATTTCACATAATCATACACAATTATTCTAAATTTGTATATCATGCTTCACTTACTCATATTCATTTTATTTTCATTTAGACATTATTAATCTTTAATAGTCCTTGAAAATCCCATCTAATTACTTTAGGCATTCTTATGAAATTAACTCACTAATTATAAGCAATATAGTCAGCCATCCTCACCTTATGAAGTGTTGAAATAGTTGTCTTTGCTAAGCCCCTCTATCAATCCCCGTTCTAGGCCGATTGGATGTGTAAAACTGGTCTGCTGGGCAAAAGCCGGGCGGCTTTCGTAGTCTGCAACTACGAACAGCTCCCTATATGTGGCGGTTTCCGGCGATTTCGACTCCTATCGATTCACCAACTCTTCTAAGTTAATTAACACCACTTTATAACAATATTCTACACTTTTAAACGTGTAGAACTCATGATTTAATCCACCATATGATTTCTAAAAAATCATACAAGAATAAACTAGTTACAAGAATACTCATTGAGTTCTTACCTCAAACACTATACTTTTCTCCTTGGATTTCCTCTTCTCTTGCTTCCTTCAAGCTTGAGCTTTTTGAGAGGTGATTCCTAGAGCTTCTCTCTTCCTTTGGGTTATCCGTATGGCTCAAATGAGGGGGGAGGCACCTATCCTCAATCAAACACCAAGTTGAGGTGTTGATAGGGCCCTAAATGGGTGTGCATGTACCTCCAACCACTCCCTCAATCACAAGTCCGGATATGCCATCTTTGGATGTCCCCTTCCCATTAATTTGGGTCAATCAGCACCCATAAAAACGTGGGGTGGCCCCCACTTATGTGGGAGGTCATCCCCTTAAGTCCCGGTGTGTACAATCGGCCCCGAAAGTTGTGTTTCTCGGACTATTTTTGTCATATTTCATTTTATCGGGCCAAATAAAACATATCACGTGATCCTAATAATTTTGGGCCTTTGGAATAGATTTACATTCCCCAACATAAATTTAGAAGCCTCCGAAACTCATTTCGGGCTGTTATCCGTTAAAATACCAATACCGGTAATTGGGCCCCGTTTGACCAACCGGTCGACTCCATGCCTTTCTTATGGCCCAAATAAAATATCCACCACCATATACATATTATCTAGGCCAAGATGAATATAATATGGGGTTCGGGAATTATCGGGCGGCCCCCCGGTCCGGGCGTGGGCCCCACATGCAATTTACTATTCACGTAAAAGAAAAATAAAAATTTACAATTACGCAAATTCATAAATCATCTTTCAAGGTTTATTACATAATTTACCAAAAGTAAATATGCTCGGGGTCGGTGTTACAGTATTTGAGTGGCTAGGAGTAAATGTTCAATGGATATCAGGCAGTTGAGGTAGCAGACTCATCATTGATTATTGTTTTCCTTCTCACTTGAGCCTTCTACTTCTTAATGCTCATAATTTTCACTCACTCACTTGCTCACTCACTCACTTACGCTCGGCTTTGTCCCTTGGGTAGGCTTAGTTGGGTTTACTAAGCCATAGGGACATGTTCTCTCATTACTTTCTTCATTTTCTCTCTGTACTCCCCCTCAACTGGAGCACTCGGTATGCTTTGTCATTGTTAGGCACCGGGCAGAATAATTTTGAACACTCCCCCCTAAAATGTTGCATCCGTTGAGAGATTCCTTGCTTTGACGGCGAAAGGTGCCAGGAGGAGAAAACTGAAACTCCCCCTCAGAATGTGCAAGGTTTGATTGCTCACAGCTTGTCATACCCGCCATGTGTGTGGAGCAATCTGAACATGTACCACACATGACGGTTTCCCTGAGCTCATCATGTAGAATTGCAGCATATTGATGATCACATAATGTTGACGAGTCAGGGGAGGCTTCAGCAGTTGATTGTTGATTGTTGTAAGATGACCGTTGACGCGAGGTTGATTGAATTATCTACGATTTTCGGACCTTTACAGTTAAGCAAAGAAAAGCTTTGACCTCAGGGTTGACATTGAAACAATTTGAACATATTTGCCTAAGTTTTGACCTTGACATCAGTGATTTACAATGTTTGTCGGAAAACTAACGTTTTGATCCTCAAAGACTGCGAGTGAGGGCGCGTGAGAAAGGGTTCTGGGGCATATCCCGAGAATTAATGAAGATCTTTTCGTTAGATTTCTAACAAAAAAATGTTTGCTCAAATCGGATCACCGAGTCAAAAGTTATGGCCAAAACAGTGCGTTGTCGCAGAAAATCTCGAATTTTTGAGTTTTTGAGGAATTTCGTCGAAGTTGAGGTTCTCGATGATGAATATCGAGAGCAGATGGATTTTAAACAAAATTCTAAGGCAATACCTAGAAATCCTAATCTCGAGGTTTAAATCTCGAGATTACAATCTCGAGGTTTAATTCTCGAGATTACAATCTCGAGTTTTAAATCTCGAGATTACAATCTCGAGTTTTAAATCTCGAGATTACAATCTCGAGTTTTAAATCTCGAGTTTTAAATCTCGAGATTACAATCTCGAGTTTTAAATCTCGAGATTACAATCTAGAGGTTGCCTCAAAGAATAATGGCGAAATCCACCTGCAAAACAAACCTCAGAATATCGAAATCTGCAGAATTTCAAAATGTTTGGAACATCGAAAACTTTGGAGTTTCGAAAACATTAGAAAATCGAAAACTTGATGTTTGAAGAACATCAGAACATCGAAAACTTCTAAAAACTTTGAAAGGCAGAGATTCATTCAGATATCTAAAAATGTAAAGCTTCGAAGTGTTATGAACAGGAAAGATATCAAGTTTAGAAGAAATTAGTGATTCAAGAAACTCCAAACTTTGAAAATTTCAAAACATCAAGAAATTTTGAAAATCTCGAAATCTTCAGGATGTCGAGATCCAAAACATCGAGATCCCAAATGTCGAAATCCCAAAACTCGAAATTCCAAAACTCGAAATTCCAAAACTCGAGATGTCAAACTCGAGATGTCAAAACTCGAGATGTCAAAACTCGAGATGACAAATCTCGAGATGACAAAACTCGAGATGACAAAAGTCGAGATGTCAAATCTCGAGATTTGAAAAGTCGAGAAGAGGAAATCGAGTCCCTAAATGTCGAGATCCTGCAAAATGAAAACATCGATTTTTGAAAATCGGAAACCTGTTCTGAAAAGCCCTGAAGGTCGATATTCTCCTGTATCAGTTTCAAGCCAAAAACGTTTCTGCAGCAGTGAAAAATAAGGATTTCGAGATCTCAATGTAGAGATTTTCGAAATATAAAAATTGCAAAAAACAAAAAAAGAGGTATGTTGCTGGATCGGTTTTGAAAGGCGAGTCCAACAGTATGATTTTTACAAAATTTCGTTCACAAACAAGATTACAGGAGCAAATCTCTACAAATAGAAAAACAGAAGAAAAGCAGAGCAGTTCTTCGTTAGATCCAAAAAATCGCAGATAGATCCAACCTGTTTCACGCCTCGGCTCTGATACCAATTGAAAAACCCTGATCTTAACATACAACAATCATAACAGGTATAAAGAAGCAGATAGAAAGATATCGAGAAGATTAAACACGAATCTGGTATACCGTGTGAATTCCGCTGCTCTCCCTGGAGAAGGAGAGCAGCGGAAACCCTACTCTCTATCTCGCCTCTTGTGTCTCTAAAGCCTCTATCAATTTCTTTGGGTTCCCGTAAGTTAGCCTCCTTTTATAGGAGAAGTTGGCTAACTTACGGGTTACAAGGAAGCCCCGGGCTGATACACATTTGTGGCCCGTATTACACGTTTAATTGATAACTACACAAATACAAAGATAACTAACTAGATTGAACACCATATAATATTCCCAACAAGTAGAGAGATGAATTGAGAATGATGGATGAAATTCCCAGAGAGGTTGAAAGATAATCTCTCTGTTGCAAAATCTCTGTTACAGAATCCCAGGTGAAGAACCCCTTCTGTTCCGCAATTCAAACAGAGAACCTCCGTTCCTACCAGAACACCTGAGCAACAGAAACCCTCGCCTTCACTCACAGAAGGCTGTGGACATGGAAATATTTTGAGTAAACGGGTGACCTAGTTACTTATTTAAGGTCTTTTACCCTTTTACCCTCAAACGTCTCTTCAGCCGCAGAACATTTACTACGCCCCTTTTTCATTTATTGGTACCTCGAAACCGCCAATAATCTCAAACGTCCACTAACCCTAAACAATATATTCCCCTCTTTTCAACCTAAACCGCTACTGCCCTCATTATTCTCAAATATTCGAACTTCCATATCTCTCAAGCTCTCGAAGTCTCAAATCTCTCTGCAATGGCTTTCATCAACATCAACGACCTCACAACAGCAGAAATTGACCTCCTGGTCAACAATATCTACACCGGGATGAACTGCGATTTGTCCGCACTCCCGGAACTAGCAACTAACCAAGACACCATGTAACACCCCCAAATTTTCCACCCAAAATAATAAGTTAAATAATTATTTATGCAAAGGAAAATGAACTTAATTTGAAATATTGAAATGTTGCAGCGGAGTAACATAATTGAAAATTGAAGGTGTTACCGCCACACTTAGCAAAACCATCGCTAAGTGCACAGGCTAACAAAAGTACTTGTTCAAATATTCTAGAGTGAGGAAATTAGAGTAGTAAAGATGTCTATTACATGATCTTAAATCAAAAGTTCATAAATAGAGTCTTATTACTAGTAATATCTCTAGCTAGCGCTCTCAAGAACCGTAAGCATGCATGTCATCATCCAAAGCATATTCATCTGTACAAACAAGAAGGAAAAGAAAACAAAAGAGACAAAAATTAGCTTTCGCTAAGTAAGCCCCACCCAACCCCGTAAAATAATAGGTTTGATGAAAATAATGTTTTGTATATAATATAGGTAAATGATTTTTGTCAAATAAAATTCTCTTGTCTTTGCTTTCCTCAAAATCTCATTATAGCTAAACTTCCTAGTAGATTCGAAGGGCGGTGCTCAAGATCATATTGAGCCCGGTGGACCGTTGTTATGTACGACCACCCCGGAACTTTTGCCGGTACCACAACTCCCATGGAAACTGAACCTCTACCTTAAGTGTGCACACCCCCAAAAGGGATTCCAAGCCCTCCGAGTAGTAAGAAGCCCAAGTAGTCTGGACGTCAACGTCCGCCTACCACACCAAAAAGGGGTTTACCCCTAGATGACTAGGTTACTGCTACTACTAAAATAAAAGGGTCTGATGCCCAAAGGTAAAATTCTCAATTTTCTCGGATTGGTTACCGAGCCTCCCAAATAATTCTCAAATTTCTCGGATTGGTTACCGAGCCTCCCAAACCAGTAGTAGCAGACCTAACCACCCCCCACAGTCATGGTCGTGGAGCATACCGACACCGCGGATTTCTCCCGCGATGCCCTTACATTGAAAGGTTCATTTTATCTTGAATTATTTCCCAAAAAAAAATCTATATCTATTATTCATAAATATAGTTTTAGAACAAGGATTTTTATCCACATTTCTCCAAAACGTACAACATGACATACTTTACACAAATAGTTCACAATTCATAAAAATCCACATAATCATAATCTCAACAACAATTTCTCAAATAAATAGAGATACATATCACATATAATATACAAGGTAAAAAGCATTTTGGTTGACATAGGACTTACCTCAAACTCCAAATACTTTTAGTTAGGTCTCCTACTTTGCTCCTCACTCAAATCACCTTCTATGTAAAATTCACAAATCAATATCTTCCCAACTTTTAGTTAAGTCATCTACCGTTTATAATTTCCCACTCTTACGATTTCAATAATAATTAATGTAAATAGTTTGAAGTATTTCATTTGATATATTTAAAGTACAGTTTATTCGTTAATTCATGTAACTCCTTCTAATCATATTCATTCATCCATTTTACTAATCTTATTCATTTGATCTATTTTAAATTTTAAATTTTCCCTTATAATTTATTTAATCTAACTGTCCAAAATGTATTTTATTCATTTTATTACTTATCCTCGGTCATTACTAAATAGTCCAGGTTAAATCGTCCAATCATTATTTTAAGTAATAACAAGTCTAATCTAATTATAACAGCCAAAATAAAATTTACTTAATTAAAATTGACTAATTAATTAAAAAGTGGCAAGTTGAAAAGTGAACGGTCGAGCGGCAATGTTTCTATAATCCATGTTATTATAATCATTCTCTTTAATCTACTTTCATTATTATTATTATTATTATTATTATTATTATTAATAATTTCTATGAACCAGTTTTTTTTATTAATCTATTTCTTATGGCCCATTAACTCAAAGTAAAGATGGTCGGGGTCTGAGTTTAAGTCAAACCCAAAACTGATGCGGCTTGGAATAAACCACAGAACGACACAGAGTAATCGTACTCTGGTCGTTGCCAGGAAGTCGCAGGAGGAAAAAGGTCGGCTTACACGTTAGGCGGCAGTGCGGTGATGGCAGTGGTGTGATCGGCGTCCGCTCCTTCCTTGGTGTGCGAGCGTGGTTTCGAAGTCCAGCAGTCCGGCGGCGTTAGCTTCTTCTCCGGCTATCTTCTCCGGCGACCAAGGTGTAGGTGTATTCCCGTCCGTCTCCGTCTCCTTCGCCGGCAGTATGTAAAACAGTCTGGTGAACTCCCAGTCTCCCTCTTGCTCGTGGAGTTTTCTTCTCTCGTTCCTTGGCTGCCGTATATAGCTTTGCCAGGTACATGTATGTTGAGATTCTACTGATCGCATGTATATATACATGAGCCAGGAAGTTTCTAGCTTCGGCCGTTACGGGGTTTTTATTATTACGTCCGTTTATATGTGATTATTACGGTTAACGTTCCAATGGTTTTAGTATGATGTACGTGCGTTGTGTATGTTCGTTATATGCATGTAGTACGCATATTAGTATATGTTATTATATTGTATGTGTGTTATAGTGTATGTTAGCTTTATTATTATTATTATATTAGTACATGTATGTATGTTTGCCGTCGTGCCGATATATATCATGATGTATGTATATCGTGTGTACACATGTACTATAGTATGTGTCACGTAGTGTGTTGCTCTTATGTATATGCAAGTATATTTATTGATATGCACCAACTCATCTCTATTATATTTACTTTATTTTGTTTTATTTAGTATATTTAGTATTATTTGTTTTATTTATTTTGTTTTTATTTATTATTTATTTATTTATTTTTTTATCTCTAAAATTTAGGATGTCACACACCATGAGGAAGATTATTCAGGGAATGGAGGATTCCCAGTTTAACAAGGTAGTAGGATACCAGCTCAACTCCTACAGCATGAAGGATGTGGTTGAGTTCTATCTCAATACCACATATGAAGGAGAGACCATCCGGTCTTGTGTCAACGGAGATGACATCACCCTCACTCCGGAGACTATCAACGCCCTCTTTGGCGTAGTGGAGGACCCCCAGGAGGAAGATACTCAGGGATTCATCGCACTAGACGATGTCCAAGTCACTATTGAAGTTTTCGTACAACAATATTGCAGACTATGAAAAATTGGTAAACATCTTCCACAAGTGCGTCTGGAGCAAGAGCACCTCCACTGACGATATGACGGTTCTGAATGCGAAAGCTGTTTTTGCTGTTCCTCATGGGATGAACATCAACTGGGGACAGGTCATTGTGAAATCCCTAGTTGATTTCATCAAAAAGAAGGCTAAGGACACAAACTTCTTCAAAACCCCTATAGGATATGGCCTTCTGCTCTCAGAGCTACTACTAAAGGCAAGAATAGGGTTGAGAAACCTTATTGAGGCAGATTACATCAAGCTCCTTTTCCTAAACACCTCCAAGGATAGGAAGATTGATCTCAGGGCTGAGCAAAAACGATTGAGGAATCTGGACTTTAACAGAGAGAAGCTCCAACAGAAGGTGGTCAAGCCCAAGAAGGCTGATGACCAACAGAAAAGGAAGAAGCCACAGAAGGCCCCAACTGCCTCTAATGACTCACAATCTGATGAAGAAGAGCCTCTGGTGAGAGAGCCTGTGAAGAAGGCTGTTACAAAAAAGGCTCTACCAGAGAAGGCTCAGAAACCAGTAGCCAAGAAGTCTGTCCTCAAAAGGAAGAAACTCACTCCTGCCTCTACTGAATCTACTCCCTCGGCCTCTCATATTGCTAAAAAGAAGAAGATCATGACTCCTGTTACCTCTATGCCTAAGGAAGCCCCAGAAGATCAGGGGGGACTTCAATACTCTGCACAATCAGTGCAACCCAAGTTGCCTGTCTAGCAAGGAAAGAAAATCATCTTCGATTCAAGTGAATCAGAAGAGGAATTGGTTGTGAATGATGCACACATTCAGGGGGGGCCCAATAGCCCTCATTCTATTAAGCAGCCAGATCAACCCTTGATAGTTTCCTCTCCAGAACATCAAGATGACACCAACAGAACCCCTGAAACTTTAGAACCTCAGGTGGACATTTCATCTGTTCTGGACAAGCAATTTGTCAGAGTTCTTGTTTGGAGGTAGTGGAGAGTGGGACCTCTCTCTGAGATGATAAGGCTGTTTCCTTACTTTGTCTCTGAGGAAGAAGCAGTGCTCAAGTGGGCAGGGACAGAAGACGTTGAACAGTGCCTGAACAAGGACTTCCTATTATCTGTCCTAGCAGAAGAGAAGAAGGCCCACAAAGGGAAATCTATCAGCTCCACTATACCAACAGAGGAACCTACTGCCCCCCTCTCTGAGAAAGAGAGAGAAGCCTTTGATGCTTGGATGCTAGAGCAAACACTGGAGAAGTCTCTTAAGCCCCAACATCAACAGAAGAGCCAAGAAGGAGGTCCATCTGATTCTGAAGCTATACTGGCGCAGCTCATTGCAAAATGGAGAAGAATCCAAACTGACGATATTGAGGTATCAATTCCTACACCTCCTTCCTCTCCCAAAAATCAGAATTGCCCTACCTCACCCCCACAGCAACCCTCACCCAAAATTACCACACCTTACACCACTCCACCTCAATCCCCACTTAAACAAAAAACACCTTCTTCACAACAGAACATCCCTTCACCAAAACAAGCCACCCAACAGAATCTCTCTCCCAACAGCAACCCAACACCCAGAGAAACCCCCTCTAAATCTGCTACTCCCTGCAAACAGAAAACCCCTACAAGAGATCATTCTCCTTCTCCCCCACCTCCCTCTCCTCAACACCAGAAAACCCCCCCTCGACAGAGCCCCAAACATCAGAAACCCAATTCTGCCACCCCTTAACAACAGAAGTCACCCTCCAGAACACCTTCTCAACCGAGATCATCTCAGCATTCTAAGGCTTCAACACCAAAGAAGGAGGACATTGTGTAATACTTGAGATTTAATTTAAACAGATTAATAGTACTACTCATACCAACAAGGTGCATCTCCTTTTAAGGGAGCTCATTAGCCAAGAACTCCAAAGTTATGTGTGCTTGCACGGGAGTAGTCTTGAGATGGGTGACCCCCTGGGTAGTTTCTCAGGGCGCGCACGAGTGAGGACAAAGTGCGCGGAAAAGGCCAGTGGCGGTTTGTGAGGATAGTACTAGAGGTCAGAAGTAACTACCCCGGGGCTTACGGGGCCGGGGTGTTACAAATGGTGCTGATCCGTGATTCGTTGGATATCGGGCGGGTACTTAGCAGGAGAAAAGATTCTGGGATATGATTGAGATTGGTTTATGGGTGCAACGAGGACGTTGCGTTCCTAAGTGGAGGTGATTGTAATACTTGAGATTTAATTTAAACAGATTAATAGTACTACTCATACCAACAAGGTGCATGTAAGGAATAAATTTATTTAGATTTTGATGATGCTAGGTTAATTAGAATTCGAAAGTACCCCTTTAGAAATTTTGTATTAGAATTTCTTTTGTAAGTTTTAGCTTAGTCTGTCTGCCAGAGAACCACCTTGCTTCTACCAGAGTTGCTCCCAGAGTTGCTCACCAGAGAAGCCATCAGAAACTGGTCATCAGAAAGATACTAGAGTTGGCAACAGAGGCGGACTTCAGAGATTGAACCAGAGAGCCTCTTAAGACTCTGTCTAACACACCAGATTCCGAAAGCTCTTACCAACGGTCATTAAACTAACGGGAAATCCCCTAACGGTTACGAACCTTTCAACGGAAACATGGTACTGTACACACATTAAATGCACATTTAATGATGTACGTACGAAGAGATATTTAAAGCTGATGATTGACCATGCGAGTATCTTTACGCCCCCAAAATAGCAAGTCGAAGGTCCAACCGGTCAAGTCAACAGTACAAGCATTTAATGAAGCTGTCTTCTACACTCCAACGGGAAGACTGCTTCCAGTATATAAGATACACTCTAAAGAACTACGAGAACAACTTTGCCACAATTTCTGCCAAACGAACTTGCTAAAAGCCTTCTTGAGATTCAAACTTCATTCCTAACAAGAAAAGGCTACAGTTGGAAGATATATTTTCTAATCCTTCATCCAACTAGCAAGTTGCAAAGTTCCTCAGTTCTTCAACACTTCGAAAGCTTCATCTACTCATCCTTTGTGAAGAAGCAACGTTGGAGAAAACTGATTTTGAATCAAACACTTCTTGAAAACGAAGGGACGTCTCAAACTAGCTGGAGTAAGTGAAGTGGGGATACTTCAAGAGACTCAGTGAAACGAGACCAGCCATCAGGAAGCAGGACTGCATCCCGGGTGGCAACTAGACTTGAAGAAGACGAGAAGTGCTTCTTAAGTTCTAGGGACTAAGGCGTTGTAAACTGTTGTTTTTGCAAGCTTAGTGGAACAGTGGACTAGAGGAACAAGTTGTTCCTTGAACCACTATAAAATCCCCGGTGTCACTTACTTTAAGCTTTTAATTCCCGCACTTAAGATTCTACTGATTAACTCTTAAGGTTGGACTCTGTGTCCAGCAGATCTTCTTTCAGAGTTATCAGAAAGGCACTTTGCCTTAGCACTTTTCTTGAGGCTACCCGAACAGAAACTTATCCGCTGCCTGGTCTAGTTCTGCCATCAGAACCTGACCATCTCTGTCACCAGATTTCGACCATCTCTGATAAGTCAGTTTTGACTTAGAGAAAAGTTTAAATTCCTGAACAGTCTATTCACCCCCCCCCCCCCCTCTAGACTGTTCCCATTACAAACGGGACCAACAAGTGGTATCAGAGCCTCCTTGTTCTTGTAATCTTTTAGGTTACTTACTAAACAAGAGATCCACTTGTTTTAGCCTCTTTAATCTCATATTATGGATAACACTCTTTCAAAGAATCTTATGTTCTCAGTGACAAAGTTTGATGACTGGAGGATTCGCATGAAAGCTCACCTCTGCGCACTCCATGATGAAATGTGGGAAGTTCTTGATGCAGGTCCTTTCACAGAGTTCACCAAAGTTAACCCTGAATACATCACTGGTGGTGGTCTACCCCAGATGATCACCAAACTGCGTCATGAATGGTCAAATGAAGAAAGGAGGAAATACAACCTTAACAACATTGCCAAGGATATCCTCTACAAAGCCATAGATGACAAGTACTTCACAAGGATCAAGAAGTGCAAATCTGCAGGGGAAATCTGGGATACTCTAACCCTGATAGGAGCTGGAGATGAGCAAGAAAAGGACAACAAACTTACCATTGCCATGAAGAAGTTTGAAGACTTCAAACTTCTACCCAAAGAGTGCATAGCTGAGATGTATGCACGCTTGCTCACCCTCACTGCTGAGATATAAGAACTTGGGAAGGAACTTACTCCTAAGGAGATCAACTTGAAGGTTCTCAGAGGTTTACCTTCACCATGGAAGATGAAGGTCACTGCCATGAGAGATAGCAAGGATCTCAGAATCTACAGCACTGAGAAACTCATCTCTGATCTCAAATCTTATGAGTTTGAGATGAATGAAGAAGAGAAAGAAGAAGTTGAGGACAGAACAACTACTGCCCTCACTGTCAGCACCTCTCAGGTAAATAACTTTGACCCTTCTATTCTTTTAATTGACGAGTATATGGCGGCTTTTGCTAGGAAGTTCAGGCAATTCTTGAAGCCAAAGGATAGCAGAAGTCCACTCTCTAGCAGAAAGCCACACCAGAAGTCCAAACCATCAGAAAGTAGTGGAGAGCTTCTCTGCTACAATTGCAGACAACCAGGGCATTTCAAAGCCAACTGTCCACACCCCATAGTCTCCAAAAGGCAAGGCCAGGAAGGAGAAAAGAAATATGAGCACCGAAGAAGGAAGGCACTCATCACTGAACAACCAGAGAAGGGCCCCCTCTCTGAGACAGAGTCCAGCTCAGAATCAGAATCCTATCAGGCATTCTGTTGCCTGGATACAGAGACTGAAGACCTATGTGTAACACTTGTGATTTAATTTAAACGGATTAATAGTACTACTCATACCAACAAGATGCATCTCCTTTTAAGGGAGCTCATTAGCCAAGAACTCCAAAGTTAAGCGTGCTTGCACGGGAGTAGTCTTGGGATGGGTGACCCCCTGGGAAGTTTCTCAGGGCGCGCACGAGTGAGGACAAAGTGCACGGAAAAGGCTAGTGGCGGTTTGTGAGGACAGTACTAGAGGTCCGGAGAGAGGTCAAGTAACTACCCTGGGCCCTACGGGGCGGGGTGTTACAGGTGGTATCAGAGCAACCCTGCGACAGTGTGCTGATCCGTTGGATATCGGGCGGGCACTTAGCAGGGGAAAAGATTCTGGGATATGATTAAGATTGGTTTATGGGCGCAACGAGGACGTTGCGTTCCTAAGTGGGGGTGATTGTAACACTTGTGATTTAATTTAAACGGATTAATAGTACTACTCATACCAACAAGATGCATCTCCTTTTAAGGGAGCTCATTAGCCAAGAACTCCAAAGTTAAGCGTGCTTGCACGGGAGTAGTCTTGGGATGGGTGACCCCCTGGGAAGTTTCTCAGGGCGCGCACGAGTGAGGACAAAGTGCACGGAAAAGGCTAGTGGCGGTTTGTGAGGACAGTACTAGAGGTCCGGAGAGAGGTCGAGTAACTACCCTGGGCCCTACGGGGCGGGGTGTTACACTATGTCTTATGGGTCAATCTGATGATGAGGTATCCTCTACTTCTAACTCTAGTTTTTCTTCGGTAGGCAGAGCCTTTGATTCTGAATCAATGTCAGAATTTTGGGAAGAGTTTCAAGCCATTCAAACCACTTATTCCTCTGTTAAAGAAGAAAAAAGTAAGCTTAAGGTTGAAATTCTTGACTTAAGAAAGGAGGCTGAGATCAAAATCAATCTTTTAATTAAGGAAAGAGATCAGCTGGAAGCTGAAAATGTTTCTCTTCTCAAGAGAATAAGAGAAATAGAGCCTCTTGAGATTAAGTACAAAGCTTACTAGAAGGCCCAGTCTTCCATGGAAAAGATTGTACTTGATCAACAAATTGGCACTGGTTTTGGTCTTGGTTATGGCTCAACAGAATCAGGTGAGCCTTCTGTAATGCCTAGCACCAGAGTTGCTAAGGTAGACAAGGTCATAGTGCCACTTATTTCTAGCCCCATTTGTCATGCTGATGTATCTAGCACCAAGGTTATTCATGAGAAAGTCAGACCAGAAAAGGAAAAGATAAAGGTTCAACAGAAACCCATTTTAAAAATTAATGAACCTGGCAGAAAACCTAACAACAGAAAAGGTTTTCAGAACACCAAAAATCAAAGGCAAACCCATAACAGACAAACTCATGATAATCGTGTCAGAGATGATCACCAGAAAGGCAGATATCAAGAGAAAGTTAACTTTAGGCAGAAAAGGTTGGCTGGTCAACTTAAGAAGCCCAAAGTTAATCGCCCCTCTGTTGTTGATAGTATATGGGACTTCTACCCAACCAAAAAGGCTATGCAGAAGTATGTAAACCGGAAGCATGATCCTCACAAGCATCTGCCCAAAGTGAATCACACTTCCGTTTACTATGACTACCAGGTGGACAATGGGTACCACCCACCAAGGTTTCACTTGATGAGACCAAAGTGGTACCGGCTGCCAAGACTGCATGACCCTCTAGGACCCAACATTGCTTGGGTACCTAAATCTTCCTTTTAATTTTGTAAGAACTGTGTGCTGGAGCCATCTCTGAGCAAGATTGGTACATTGATAGTGGATGCTCCAGACACATGACAGGTGACAAGAGTTGCCTAACAGAGTTCCAGAAAGTCAAAGGGCCCAGAGTTACCTTTGGAGGTAATGATAATGATGGCCAGACAAAAGGAAGAGGGAAGCTGATAAAGAACCAGATAATCATTGATGATGTCTCTTATGTCAAAGGATTGAAATTCAACTTGCTGAGTGCTAGCCAATTCTGTGACAAAGGCTACACAGTCGAATTTTCCAAGGAAGGCTGCTCTGTCAAGCATGAGACAACTAAAGAAGTGGTTCTAACAGCAACAAGGAAGAAAAACATCTATGTAGTTGATTGGTCAACTGCAAAAGATGGAATTTGCCTGATAGCCAAAGGAGATTCAAAACTCAGTTGGGAATGGCACAAGAAACTGAGTCACTTGAATTTCAAAACAATCAACAAGCTAGCAAGGGATCACATTGTTGAAGGTCTACCCAATCTTGTATACAAAAAGGAGAACTTATGCAGTGCATGCCAGAAAGGAAAACAAGTGAAGAACTCCTTCAAACCCATTGCTGGAAACCTCTCTACTGGTCCCTTGAATCTAATTCACATGGATTTATTTGGACCAGTGGAAACTCCAAGTGTTGGTGGCAAGAAATACACCTTAGTCATGGTGGATGACTACTCCAGATTCACATGGACTATCTTTCTAACCAAGAAAAATGAAACTCTGCAGAAACTACCATCTCTGCTAAAGTTACTACAGAATGAGCAGAATCAGAAAGTCAAAGCCATCAGATCAGACAGAGGAACAGAGTTCATCAACAAGGTCATACAGGAATTTTGTGACCAGAATGGTACAATGCATCAACTATCTGCAGCCAGAACTCCTCAACAGAATGGAGTTGCAGAAAGAAGGAATAGAACCTTGAAGGAAGCTACAAGGACCATGATCGCTGAATCAGGTCTACCTTACAGATACTGGGCTGAAGCAATCAACACTGCATGCTACACCCAGAACCGGAGCATGATTCACAAAGCTCATCAGAAAACCCCCTATGAATTATGGAAAGGACGAAAACCCAACATCAGCTACTTTCATGCATTTGGATGCAAATGCTATATACTCAACAATGGGAAGGATCACCTCAAGGTGTTTCAAGAAAAAGCTGATGAAGGAACATTCTTAGGCTACTCCAGCACCAGCAAAGCCTACAGAATACTCAACAAAAGAACTCTACTTGTTGAAGAATCGATTCATGTCAAATTTGATGATCTCAACTCTGTTGAGAGCATAATTGAAAACTTGGAAAAAGCGAATCTAGAAGAATCACCAGAACTGGAACCACCAGAGACGGACATACCAGAATTGGTAACTAACTTTGCCATACCAATACACCATCAGAATCTCATCCTACAAGACAAAGATAGTGATGAAGAATCAGAAGGAGAACAAGAGAATCCAAGACAACCCTTATCAGAACCTGATTTAACATGGTTAAGAGATCATCCTCCTAATCAAGTAATTGGACAAATCAGAAATGGAGTCCAGACCAGATCTGCTACATCAAGGAGAGAAGCAATGCTTACCTGCTACATATCTCAAATGGAACCTATGACTGTGGAAGAAGCTCTTGCAGACTCTGATTGGATCAATGCTATGCAAGAAGAGCTTACTCAGTTTGAAAGGAACAAGGTATGGGAACTTGTTCCTAGACCAAAGCACCAGAATGTCATTGGAACCAAATGGGTATTCAAGAACAAAGCTGATGAAGATGGTAACATTGTAAGGAACAAAGCTAGGTTGGTAGCCAAGGGATATTGTCAAGAAGAAGGAATTGATTTTGATGAGACTTTTGCACCAGTTGCCAGACTTGAAGCCATCAGAATCTTTCTAGCCTATGCTGCTTACAACAACATCAAGGTCTACCAGATGGATGTCAAGAGTGCATTTCTAAATGGAGATCTTGAAGAAGAAGTTTATGTGGAACAACCACCAGGTTTTGTCATTCCAACTCACTCCTCTTGTGTCTACAAGCTTAAAAAGGCCCTCTATGGTCTTAAGCAAGCTCCCAGAGCATGGTATGACACATTGTCACTCTTCCTAGTGAACCATGGGTTTACTAAAGGAAAGGTTGACAAAACTCTATTTCAAATCTCTGTTACTAATCATATTCTGTTAGTACAAATATATGTTGATGATATTATATTTGGTAGTACTAATCCAGAATTGTGCAAGAAATTCTCTCAAGTGATGCAGAGTCAATTTGAAATGAGCATGATGGGAGAACTAAGCTACTTCCTAGGTCTTCAAGTGAAACAAATTCCAGAAGGAATCTTCATCAACCAAGGAAAGTACACCAGAGATCTAATCAAGAAGTTTGGAGTGGAAGGCAAATCATCAGTGAAGATTCCCATGAACACTTCACAAGGAATTGGTCCAGATGATGAAGGGAAGGATGTGGATGCAACAACATACAGAGGGATCATAGGATCTCTGCTGTACCTGACTGCAAGCAGACCAGATATCTCATTTTCTGTTGGAATCTGTGCCAGATACCAATCAAAGCCCAAGGAAAGCCATCTAAGTGCTGCAAAGAGAATCATCAGATACATCAAAGGAAATCCAAATGCAGGCCTATGGTATCCAAAGGGAGGTAACTTTGAACTAATTGGTTACTCTGACTCAGATTTTGCAGGTTGCAGACTAGACAGAAAGAGCACCTCTGGTCACTACCAATTGCTA
Source organism: Cuscuta europaea (assembly GCA_945859875.1). Classification (NCBI taxonomy): domain Eukaryota; kingdom Viridiplantae; phylum Streptophyta; class Magnoliopsida; order Solanales; family Convolvulaceae; genus Cuscuta; species Cuscuta europaea. Next base: position 444,944 of record CAMAPE010000010.1, read on the forward strand.
GGAGGAAGGCTTGTTTCCTGGTTTAGCAAGAAGCAGAACTCTATCTCAACAAGTACAGCTGAAGCTGAGTACATTGCAGCTGGGAGTTGCTGTGCTCAGTTACTCTGGATGAAGCAACAACTGAAGGACTATGGAATTCAAGCAAAGGAGATCAAGCTGTTGTGTGACAACACTAGTGCCATTGCTATCTCTCAGAATCCAGTTCTTCACTCTAGGACAAAGCACATTGAAATCAGACATCACTTCATCAGAGATCATGTTGAGAAGAAGCACATCTGTATGGAGCATGTATCTACAGAAGACCAGCTTGCAGACATCCTAACCAAGCCTTTACCTGAGGCAAGGTTTAACAAGCTAAGGGAAGAACTGGGAATGATGGATGATCTTCCCAGAGATGCCTGAATCAGAGACTCACTGAGCCAGAACTGCTTTCTTCTGCACCAGAAACTCAGATCAGAGAACCTCTATCTCTGTTCATCAGGAACTCAGATCAGAGAACCCCCATCTCTGTTCATCAGAATCTCACACCAGAGAAACCCCCTTCTCTGACCAGAGATCCCTATCAGAGAGACAGCAGATATGGATGTGGACTTTGTAATATTTCGAGGTACGGGCAAGACCTAATTAACTGAAACGGTCTTTTACCAGAATACCCCTGATCGTTACTCTTCTAACGGAAACGTTTTCCGCCCGCATTTCATTAAATGTTACCTCGAAACTGCCAATATCTCAAACGTCCACTATTCTAAACCTTTTATATCCACCGTCTTCAACCTAAATCCCTACTTCTACTTTATCTCTCTCAAAACTGCTCTAGCATTCAAGCCTTCAGATCCTCTAAATCTTTCAATCCTCAGAACTTTTCGAAACTCAGAATGAACTTCCTAAGCATCAATGATCTCTCTAAGGAAGAAGCTAAGACCATCATTTCCAATGTTGTCTCCGGCATGAAGGTCGACATGTCATCTCTTCCACTACTTGCAGAAAATCAAAAGAGGATGACCAAGATTATCCAGGGGATGACAGACTCACAACTTTCAAAGGTTGTTGCTCATCCCTACGAGCATTTCAGCATCAAGGATGTGGCTGAGTTCTACCTCAACGCCACCATCTCCAAGACTGGCATTCACTCCCAGGTGCAGGGCCAACGAATTTTTCTGAATGCAGATGCTCTAAACGAGTTCTTTGGAGTTCAACTAGACTCCCAAGACCCGGAAGCCAACAATCTTCTTGCTCTTGATTCAGTGGAAGTCTCCACTGAAGGATTTGTACAGACCTACTGCCGCCCGGAGGCCGCCGGACTGGACAAGCTGTACATGAAAAAGTTCTTGCTGAAGAAGGACTATGAAAAACTTGTCAGCATTCTGCACCGGTGCTTATGGTGCAAAACTGCTTCAACTGACGAGATGAACAAAAACAATGCCAAGGCGATCTTTGCAGTTCACCATGGCATGAACATCAATTGGGGCGAGGTAATATTTGGCTCCCTGACTGAATTCATTAAGAAGAAAGACTCTGAAACAGGTCTCTTCTCTACTAAAATGGGACATGGACTTCTCATCTCTGCCATCCTTGCTGCCAAAGGAATTCAACTCAGGGATACCATCCCAGTTGATCACTCCAAAACAATCTTCCTCACAGCTTCTCCAAAATTCAACATAGCCATCTCCTCTGAGCTAAGGAGAGAGGAAAGGCTAGAGAAGAAGAGAGAAGAACAGGTTGCTAAGTCTAAACCTGCTCTTAAGAAAGCTCCCAAGAAACCCAGTGAGACTCCAAAGCAACCTGAGCAGTCACAGGCTGTAAGGGAAGTCAGGAAGAAGAAGAAGAGTGATAAACTATCAATACCAGAGAAGGATGCAACAGATGAGGTTGCATCAGAGTTGCCCTCCCCAAAAACCACCAGAAAATCTCCTGCCAGAAAGCTAAAGCAGAAGAGAAGAAGAAAGCTAGTTGTACAGAGTGGTGACTCTGACAACTCAAGCCCTCAACCAAGACAAAAAAAGAGAAAGACAAAGGAAATCTCCCCTGTTAAGAGATCAGAAGTTCAGGGGGAACTTGAACCAGAATCTGGAACTCAATCTGAGGCTGGACAAGAATCTGCACCAGAGTTGCCAAGTTCTGCTCTCTCACCAGAACATGAAGCCTCACCAGAAAAGGAACCAGAGACTGACTTCAACATCATTCTGCAGAGGCAGTTTGATAGAGTCTTAGCATGGAGAAGATGGAGAATGGGACCTCTCCAGAAAATCATTCAGTTCTTTGATGCTTATGAGGAAGAAGAAGCTGCAGTTCTTCACTGGGTAGGCACAGAAGATGTGTCAAAGTGCTTCAACCTTGCCTTTCTCATCTCTGTCCTACAGAAGAAGAAAGAAAGATATCAAGGTAAAGCTCCAACAACTGCCCTGTCCCCTGAAAGGCATGTCAGAGCTTTGGAAGAGGATGAGATAGAAGAATTTGATGCATGGCTGATGGAGAAAAAGAGAAAAGAATCTCTCATCAAGTTTCGTCATAGTGCCCTTGAGGAAGGAGAACCCTCCACAGCAAATGATATAGCTCTAACCATGGAGAAACTGATCAAGGAATGGAGAGAATCCATGTTCTCAGAAATAGTTCTTGAGGTAATCCCTACACCTCCTCCTTCCCCTCCCAAATCTCCTGTTAATCCACCATCACCTTCCAAATTCCCCTCTAAACCTTCATCTCCACCCCAACAGAAAACCCTTTCACCAGACCAGAAAACCTCAACCTCCACCAGAACTCCATCTCACCAGAAACCCAACTCCAGACCCTCTTCACCTTGCAAACAACCCTCAAACACCAGAAATCAATCACCTTCACCCCCACCATCCCCCTCACACCAACCTATTCCTCAACCAATAATCCTTTTTCCCCAGAATTCACCTCTTCAGAAATCCTTACCACCCTCCAGATCTGCCTCACCACAGAGATCATCACATCACTCTGCAGCATCTACACCTAAGAAGAAACCAATCTTCAGAGTCCCCTCTTCAGACAGTGACAATGATGGTTTCCTCACCTCCTCCATTGCAGCTGATGAAACTTCTAAAAGGAGAAGGACACCTCCAAGAGTTCCTTCCCCTCCACCATCCACCAGAGCTCCTCCATTACCCAAGGGCAGAGGATTGGAGATGCCAGGGTTTACACCTGAAGAACCCCAGATTCCCTTCAACCAGTTTGTGAAATCTGCAGAACAATTTGGTGGTCTGTTGGTCCATGATCTAAGCAAGATCATTGAGCTAAATGACAAGCATCATGAAGAGCTAACCCATACCAATCTTCAAATCACAATCGGATTTCAGCATTTGACAGACAAAGTTGCTGCACTGTCAGAAACTCTGCACAACTTCATGCATTCATCTACCCTGAGAATAGATTCTGTCTCCAGAGATGTCAGTGGTCTCAACTCTGTTCTCCACTCTCACTCTCAAGCTCTACTTGTCCAGCACCAGACAATCAACCAGATCTCAGATTCTGTTAATAATCTTCAGAAATCTGCTGATAGCTCATCACAGAAACTCACAGTCTTACACTCCCTCTGCAAGGAGCATCAAGAGCAAGGCCTAGCTCTCATCAAATCTGATAAGGAAAGATACCAGAAGATGGTTCTTCTAGAAGTCAGCACTAAGGATCTTCAATCTGCAGTCGACAGACAATAGAGCCTAATTGAAGGTCTAGCTTCTGTTACTCAAACTCTGTTAGAGACTCTTGATGAGATCAGAGATGCCCAAGCCTCTGAGTTCTCAAAGATTGAGCTCCTCCTTGGTGATCTTTGTGATGCCAAAAAGGGGGAAGATACCAGAGAAGAGGAAGGACCTAGCTCCAGAGCTCTATCTATCAGAGAACCCTCCTCTACTGTTGATCCTGCTCCATACTTTGATGCAACCAGAAAGAAGAGACTAGCTGCTGCAGGTACCAGACCTCCACCTCCTCCTCCAAGAAGCTCAAAGAAAAAGACTTCATCATTTTCATTCAATGATTGGATGAAGAGCGGTCTGTCAAGGCCAGACAGAGTTCAGTTTGAACAAATGAGGAAGCTGATGACTCCCCTTCAAAGAGAGAATCTGTTCATGGATAGTGATGGACTTGTCCAGATCAACCATGGTGGTTCTATCCAAGAAGCAGAAATGTGGTACGGAATGAAGATTCTCACTGGCAAGAACTCTGCAGAAGCTGTTAGAAACTATTTGGATTGCAAACTTGCACCCCATTGGGCTGACTATCAGAATCCAAGGGATCTAGCCTCAATCAGAGCTAAGGTAAATGCAGAACTAGAAAGGATTGACAGAGCAGGACCACAGGTAGATGAAGAAGACCTCTAACTCTCTATCTCTGACTCTGTAATGTTTTGTTTTCTCTATCAGATTAATAAGATACCAACTCTGCCTCTTTTTGCATGGCTTATTCAATTATCTGTTCTTATTCACCTTTCTTGTGTTTATTCTGTTACCTTATTTGCTTTTGCTTTAATTACTATCTGATTGTATCGTACTCTTACTATTTTCCTATGTTAAGTTGCCCGCCAAGATTCTAATGAAAAGTTTTAAACTTTATTTTTTTTATGGTGAAAGGCACTTCTCTGGAAATAGTTAAAGGGTTTTGGCATCATCAAAAAGGGGGAAATTGTAAGGAATAAATGTATTTAGATTTTGATGATGCTAGGTTAATTAGAATTTGAAAGTACCCCTTTAGAAATTTTGTATTAGAATTTCTTTTGTAAGTTTTAGCTTAGTCTGTCTGCCAGAGAACCAACTTGCTTCTACCAGAGTTGCTCCCAGAGTTGCTCACCAGAGAAGCCATCAGAAACTGGTCATCAGAAAGATACCAGAGTTGGCAACAGAGGCGGACTTCAGAGATTGAACCAGAGAGCCTCTTAAGACTCTGTCTAACACACCAGGTTCCGAAAGCTCTTACCAACGGTCGTTAAACTAATGGGAAATCCCCTAACGGTTACGAACCTTTCAACGGAAACATGGTACTGTACACACATTAAATGCACATTTAATGATGTACTTCAAGAGAAGTGGGGATACTTCAAGAGACTCAGTGAAACGAGACCAGCCATCAAGAAGCAGGACTGCATCCCGGGTGGCAACTAGACTTGAAGAAGACGAGAAGTGCTTCTTAAGTTCTAGGGACTAAGGCGTTGTAAATTGTTGTTTTTGCAAGCATAGTGGAATAGTGGACTAGAGGAACAAGTTGTTCCTTGAACCACTATAAAATCCCCGGTGTCACTTACTTTAAGCTTTTAATTCCCGCACTTAAGATTCTACTGATTAACTCTTAAGGTTGGACTCTGTGTCCAGCAGATCTTCTTTCAGAGTTATCAGAAAGGCACTTTGCCTTAGCACTTTTCTTGAGGCTACCCGAACGAAACTTACCCGCTGCCTGGTCTAGTTCTGTCATCAGAACCTGACCATCTCTGTCACCAGATTTCGACCACCTCTGATAAGTCAGTTTTGACTTAGAGAAAAGTTTAAATTCCTGAACAGTCTATTCACCCCCCCCCCCTCTAGACTGTTCCCATTACAAACGGGACCAACAGTGCATCTCCTTTTAAGGGAGCTCATTAGCCAAGAACTCCAAAGTTAAGTGTGCTTGCACGGGAGTAGTCTTAGAATGGGTGACCCCCTGAGAAGTTTCTCAAGGCGCGCACGAGTGAGGACAAAGTGCGCGGAAAAGGCCAGTGGCGGTTTGTGAGGACAGTACTAGAGGTCAGAAGTAACTACCTCAGGGCCTACGGGGCCGGGGTGTTACACATTGTCAGGCTACTATCATCTGACGGTGACAATGATGGATTTCTTACGTCATCCTTTGCTTGTGACTTTACCTCCAAGAGGAGGATCACCCTTACAGAAGAACCTTCTCACAAATCCCCTCCCAAGCAAAAATCTCCTGCCCAAAGAATCCCTTTGCCTAAGTCACAAGGTCTGAAGATGCCTAGCTATGAAAATGAAGAACCCCAAATTCCCTTCAATGAGTTTGTTGAAGCTGCAGAGGATTTTGGTAGCCAAGTGATGAATGGAATGCGGAAATTAATAGTGATCAATCAGTGTCACTATGAGCATCTGAACCAAGTAAATGCAGCCTTTGACGCAGGTTTCAAGCATCTTTCTGACACTGTTGACACTCTGGCAACTTCTTTACACAACTTCATGCAAGCCTCAACTACCAAGACAGATGCAATCTCAAAAGAAATTGATGGGATCAACAATGTTCTGTACTCTCTGCATCAGACTCTAAGCGCTCAAGATCATGCAATAGCAAAGATCTCTGATACAGTTGATGAGCTGCAATGGTCTGATGGAAAGACCAAGGATAAACTACAAGATATTGAAGAACTTTGTAAAACTCATAAGGAGCAAGCCCTCTCCTTAGTGAAGAATGATAAGGATAGACACCAGAAGTTGATCTTATTGGAAGCTGGACAGAAGGACATTGCCTCAGCTATTCACAAGCAGCAGGGCTTGATAGAAGGTCTCACCTCTGTCACACAAACCCTGCCAGAAGACCTTGAACAGATCGCCACATCTCAGGCTTCAGAATTTCAAAAACTCAGTCTGTTGATAGAAGACCTCAATGATGCCAAAAAGGGGAAAGAGGACTCTCAGCCTCCTAAGCCTTGATCTACCAGAACCCCTGCTAGAGCATCCTCTTCTGTTGATCCAACTGTTGATTCCACACCATACTTTGAAGCTGCAATTCAGAAGAAAAGAGCAGCTGGCATTCCTAGACCTCCATCTCCACACAAGAAAGCTTTTAAGAAGAAGAAGGCCTTAAACTTCACAGAATGGAGGCTAGGTGGATCTCAGAGGATTGATAGATCCCAGTTTGAAGAAATGAAGCAGAAGATGACTCCAACATAGCAGCAGAATCTCTATCTTGACAATGATGGCCTTGTGAAAGTCAGATGTGGTGGATCTCTGGAAGAGGCGGAGTATTGGTACCTCAAAAAACTCCTTCCATGGAAAGACATTCATGAAGGTATCCTCAGCAATCTGGATTGCAAGCTCTCACCCATATGGGCATCTCATCAAAGATCTAGGAATCTCACAGGAATTAGAGATGACGTCAATGCAGAGCTACAAAGGTTACAAAGATTGGATAGTCAAGCATTGGATGCGGCTTCAAGGGAAGATGTGTAAAGGAACATCCTTGTAAACTATCCTTTAATAAAATCACATCTCTGCCTTTCATATTGTAAGGCAATTACTTCCTATCTGTCTCTTTCTATTTACTATTTCTGTTATTATATTTGTGTGTGTTATTTATGCTCTGATTTATCTTGATTGTATCTTACTCTTACTATTTTCCTGTGCCAAGTTGCCCACCAAGAATTTTAATGAAAGTTTTAACTTTATTTCTTTTATGGTGAAAGGCACTTCTCTGGAAATAGTTTAAGGGTTTTGGCATCATCAAGAAGGGGGAAATTGTAAGGAATAATTGTAATTATATTTTGATGATGCTATATTAATTAGGACTTTAGACTACCCCGCTTTAGAAAATTTGTATTAGAATTTTTCTATATGTGTAAAGTATGCTTAGAATAATCAACTGGACAGAAGACCTTTGGCTCTCTGTTGTTTCACTTGTGGACAGAAGACCTCTTGGTTCTCTGTTGGACTTCACTAGGACAGAAGTACTCAAGGCCCTCTGTTAGCTCCTACCTTGACAGAAGGACTAGGGACTCTTTGGTAGCTTTTATCCCAACAGAAGTGCTCGAGACCCTCTCTGGTTGATTCTCTGCTAAAGATACCAGAAGGTCTGACACTTGAAGAATTTCCATGAATCTACCTTAGCCGGTGAAACCAATGTAAAATTCATTCAACGGCTAGAAGACTTCAACGGAAAAGCTACAGTACGCGCATTAAATGCTCATTTCATGAGCCCCGTACGCTGAAGAGTAAAAGTTGATGATTGCTCGACATTTCAAGATAACTTTATCCCAAAATAGCAACTCGCCAACTTTACCGGCTCCTACTGGTCAAGTCAACTGTATGCACATTTAATGCAGTTGTCCTCCTCCTCCAACGGGAAGACAACCCAAGTATAAAAGAGATACGAAGAACAACCGGAAAAAAAAACTTTGCTCAACTTTGCACAACTCTTGCTCAATATCCTACTCGAACAATCTATTCAAACAACAAGCTTTCTTGAGACCAGAACTTCATTATCCTCAACAAGAAAAGCTTCAGCTGGAAAGAAAAATTTTCACATCTCCATATTCCAACAAGAGCAAAGTTCCAATTGTTCTTCAACACTTCAAGCACTTCATATACACATCCTTTGTGACGAAGCAAGTTGGAAAAAACCCTGATCATACAAGGAACTCTTCTTTACCAAGAAGGACGTCCAAGTGACTGGAGTAGTGAAGTGGTTATACTTCAAGGAAGCTCAGTGAAAAGACCAGTCTTAAAGGAAGCCAGGAAGTGCATCCCATGAGACATCTAGGTTTGAAGAAGACGTGGAGAGCTTCTTAAGTGCTAGGACTAAGGCTTTGTAATCTGAGTTTTTACAAGCTTAGTGGAACAGAGGATTAGAGGAACGCGTTGTTCCTTGAACCACTATAAAAATCCCTGGTGTCATTTACTTACTGCTTTTAATTCCTGCATTTAATTTAAACTGATTAACTTCAAAGACTTGGTCTCTGTGTTCAGCAGAACGTGTCTTGTGAGTTAACGGAAGGCCTACTGCCTTTGCATTTCTTAGAGGCTAACCGGACAGAACCCCTACCAGAATACCATCCGCTGCCAGTCTGTTCTGTCAACAGAACAGGCTTTTCTGTTAAATCTGGTACTTAGCTTGAAAAAGTTAAAAACCAGTACAGTCTATTCACCCCCCCCCCCCTCTAGACTGTACCCAATATAACCGGGACCAACAGGGGTGAATAGACTTTTAAAGCTTTTTAAACTTTAAAAACTTTTCCCTTCTAGATGAGTTGATCTATAATCTATTGGGAGATTTATAGATGCACAACGGAAGTCTTTAACCTCTAGATAATCCGTGTGTGACAACTTTCTTGCTTGGGTGAAGTTTGGACTTTATACAGTAAGCTGTTGGCTTGGCTGTTGGCTGGATGGCAGGGAACTACGAAGGAAACTGCTGAGGAAGTATTTAGTGTATGATGAAAGTGAGGATAGAATGTTGCTAGCTTTCTGAAAATGTGCTGAGATGACTATAAGTGAGGTTTTTATAAGAGTAGTGGTCTCGGCAGTTGGGTAGTCACTAGGGAACTGCTGAGGCACCTGCTGAGTTACAGGCTGACTTTCAGAGATCAGTTTGAACAAACTTCTTGGTAATTATGTTATAAGGATCTTATGATGTTGAGATGATTAAAAGAAAGAGATGTGTGAGAGCAGTGGGCTCAACAGTTGGGTGGTCACAAGGGAACTGTTGAGGCACCTGCTCAACTTGAGAGATGTATTTCTGAAATTCGATAGGCCTGACCTTTTGTAGTGATGGTACAGTGGTTTAGCTTAGATGTTGTCTCAAAGAAAGTAAGTAATTAAGCAGTAGGATAAGAAGTAAGATCAATTAAGACTACTGCTTAGGATATTGCTGGCAAACTACAATCCTTTTATGAGAAGTGTTGGGTGTGTGCTTTGTTGAATGAAAGTAAATCAACACACGGTATATCCTGGTTCAGAGGTGGTGTAATCCTCCTACGTCCAGTCCCACTCTCTTTCAGATAGATTTCCACTAAAGTATTAAGCCCAACACACTTAGTGCCAACCTAGCCTTTACAATACTCAGGCCTAGATTGAAGGTGTTTCACAAGGAGTACAACACCACTCCTTTAGAATTTTATCAATTGATCCAGTGGGGATCAAAAAGTACTCTATCTATATATCCACACTTAGGACATGATAACACAATCCTTCTAAGTGTTTACAACAATGTTTTGTGATATAAGAAAGTTCTAACCTCCAACTAGGAACTAAACTTCTAGAATTTAGCAATGAAGATTTGTAAATTAGAAGTTTGGTGAAGCATGAGTCCATGTAGAGAGTAAAGTTAAGATCGCACTTTCTCTTTTGCTAGATAGCTCGTATATGCTCAATGGATATTTTTCTCTACTTTGGATGCTCAAAGCTTGGTTAGAAACTTTGACTTCAGCCTATATTTATAGGCTTCTCCTGTGGATTAATCTCATCAGTTGGTTAGGATGATTTAATCTTCAACGTTGAAAATCTGGCAATGACGATTTGTTATTCGTCTTCTTGTGCTGGAGCATATCTGGACGATTTCCTTGTCTTGAATTATTTAGCCGCTCAAGGATCACTTCAAAGTCACTCCCATGTGTGCGTCCCACGTTGTAGGTCCGTGTACATCTTTGGCATTAAATGCCTATCAAATTTTGTCTTCAATCATACACATGCAGTGTATTTATTATTCGTACCTATGTGACCTTTTGTGACAATAATAATTCTTGCTCAGATAAAATATATACCGGTAGGATTTAAATAACCTTTCAAGGTAACAGAAATATTTACCTTATTGCATTTTGACTTTTCGGTATTATTTTATTTGTTACAAAAATTGTACATTAATTTGTTACTTATGATTAATTTTGAATACTAGACGCAAATAAAATGAGACACAATGTACAGGTGCAAAGTATAGTGGCATCATCAAAATCTATCAAAGTTGGGTACTAATAATCCCCCCTCTAGATGCTGCGTTTACCATGCGTCTATCTTGCTCCGCAAGACCATCATAGAAATAGAGGATGAGGTCTTGCTCTGTGTACCCATGGTATGGGCAACTAGCACATAATTTATTGCCTGAACTTGTTCTTTCCTTAGCCCTTCTTCTTTCTCTTGGACCCATTTCGCTTATCCTGGTCATGAGTCTCCTTATTAGAATTCTTCTTTTTTCCATCATCAGTCTGGTGCTTTCCATCCTCTTCTCTATTCCGCGGTTCAACCTCCTTGACTTCTGCCTGTCGCTCTGCGCGCCGCAGGGCTTCCTTGTGCGAGGTCAGGGGTTGTCGCATGAATTCACCCGATGTCCGTTGATCTCGTCTCTAAGATCTCCCCCAGGTGCACTGCAACGGTGGGAAGAAACGGCTGCGGACGATGCTTCATCACTTCGCTCCACCCTGGAGGAGAGCCTGACATGCACAGACACTCTCCATCCTCCAATACGGTCCATCACCGAAGCCCTCGGGGTCTGTCTGGAATGATGAGACCGTTGAGGCCTTGCCGGAGGTGAATTCCTCTGGCGTTGTGCAGGCACTTCCCCCTCCCGTTGGGGCACAGATGGAACCCGGCGTGGGGAAGGAGGTCTTTCATTGGTGTAGGGAACAATTCATTGGAAGGCAGTGGTCAAGGTCTCCATAGCCCTCTGGAATGTTGCCAGACTCGCCAAAGCTTGTGTCGGATCCACGCTTAGGATGATATTCCCGGTGGCCAGCGTTTGGAACTGTGGCGGGCTTGTCACAGGATGCCTGGAACTCCCCGCACCTTGTAGGTGGTTTCTCATGTCACCTTGAGTCGCCATGTTGTCGTTCCTTCTACGGAAATCACTCCATCGCGAACGCGACCCTTCGTCTTCAATCACAACCTGCTCCATTCGAGCACCGCCTTGATTGTTGCTAACACGGTTGTGACTGTGTGATCCAACCATCTTCGTCGTAAATCAATTTCTAAATGAGAGCACCAAACAATGGAGTTTAATCCAACTACGAGAGCTAATCTACGAGAGCAGATGAAATTTAGGCAGCGTAAGGCAGTATTATTATTCCAGAATTCGGATCCTTGGTAGGATATGTACATGAAGTATTTATAGACCTTAGGTTCTAGTATTCTAGGAGGAAACTGATACATTTAATGAAATTAATTAGAATAGAGTCATGTAACGTCTCGAACGTTGTGCAATGATTGCTTCCCTCAGGTCTATGTTCCTTCCGTTATTTCCTGCCGCTGCCAGATAGCTATGCACGAATGATAGCCTGCCACATAAGCCCTAGGAAGAGTTCGACCTCGCTAGAACTCCGCCCAGGCTCGAGGTCTAGTGTCCATCCCGGCCTGGTTGTGGGTTCCTTTCGAGGGTTGGATTCCTAATTAGGCCCAACGGCTATTATTTATTATTTATCCCGATTGATGTGGTGATCCCGTTGATGGGTTGATCCCGTTGGTGGGCTCATCTTTAAGATGATTTTTGGGCCATGGTTGCAGTCCATGGTACCATCAAACAATGAAAGTCAAAATTAGATGTTCGTATTTTGACCAAATCGTAACCCATATGGTCAACCCACAACCCATGCACGAAGACTCACGAAACCGGTGATCTAGTCGCATTTAAAATGACAACTTTAAGTGTCTAATCCACCATGAAACAGACCCTCTGAATTTCAATTCATTTAATTTGACAATTATATCTATAGTCAATTGAATTATCTTTTAAACTTCGATTGGCGAATCCATATACAATTCATTGTCTTTATAATTTAAAAAAAAAACTTAAGCACATGTTTTACCGTGTGGTGTACGAGTACACATGCACACTAGTAATATTATATTGGTCATTAATTCAATAAAGTACTACCTCCGTCACGGCTGATGATTCTCATTAAGAAAAGACATGGATATTTAATTATACGAGTAATTAAATAAAGTTAGTCGAGTATATTTTGAGATGTAAGTATGATAGTTATATAATATAATGATGTCGTTGATGATAAATGTGATGTTATAGGTGTATGATTTTTAATACTCCTATTTGATAATGAAGTTGTCACTCAAAAGTGATAACTATTATTTCCTAAACTAGGATTAATAACCTTTTAGCTCGGACGCTCAAAGAAGTAAGTTAGAAGTTTAAATTGGGACGAAAGGAATAATTAGCATTTGAGAAAACTAAACAAAAACCCGCATAAAAGTCTCTTTTCATTTCATATTAAACCAAAACTAAAGCTAATTATACACACGTTCAAAACTAAAGTCTCCGATTTATTTATGAGACAACAGGCAATGGAAGAATGAGAGGCCACTGAAGCCGGATACTGAAGGGTAGGGGTGGATTCGGTTCGGGCCACCCGGTCCGTGACCTGGCCCGGCTTGTTACTGTGCGGGCCCGGGACCGGCCCGGTCTGGCGGTCCGGGACCGGGTGTAGACCCGAACCGGTGGGGATGGGCGGGGCGGGCTCGGTTCCGGAAAAAGTTGACCCGACCTGGCCGGGTCGAGCCCGGGTCCGGGTCCAACGGTCAATTTAAAAAAAAATGTTTTGGCCAAAATAGCCGTTGGGGGGTGGGGTGCAGGGGGGTCCAGGGGGTTTGGGGGTGGGGGTGGGGGGTAAAAAAAAACCTATAAATACTCCTAATCTTAAACATTTTTTCATCTCTTCTCCAATTCTTCCTAAATCCTATTCTTAACTCTCTACTCTCTAATTCTCTTATTCTCCAATATATTATATTTATTATTTATATATCTACTTTATATTAATTATCTAGTTATAATTTATAAATACATACATTATTATATTATATTACTTATATTTTTTATCTAATTATATATTACTTATACATTTATTATATCTATTAATATAGTTGAAATTATATCTAATTAATTTGAAGTCATTCTATTACTCCCATCCGAAAGATCGAAAGTCCGAAAGAGGTACGAAATTATTCTATTATTTACACTTGTTTAATTTTGTAATAACGTTACTTGAAAAAAAACTAGTTAATTCTCATAATAGTTAAAGTTGAACTATAATAACTTGATTGTTAGTAAACTTTAAAATACTAATTTGCTATAACTCGAATTAATAGTTATATTAATAGTTAATTACTTTATTACAATTTTTTATTAATTGCTACATTTGACTCTAGTTTAAAAAACTAGTTAATTCTCATTATAGTTAAAGTTAAAGTATATTAATTTCATTGTTAGTAAAAAAAATAGGTTGTACACAAAACTAGTTAATTCACTAGTTAATTTGATTAAAGTAAACTTTAAAATACCAATTTGCTATAACTCGAATTAATAGTTAGATTAATAGTTAATTACTTTATTACAATTTTTTATTAATTGCTACATTTGACTCTAGTTTAAAAAACTAGTTAATTCTCATTATAGCTAAAGTTAAAGTATATTAATTTCATTGCTGCATTTTTTAGATGGATCGTCCTAGATATTTGGTTGATATGGGTAACCTCGAGCGCAACCGAACGAAAGAGCTTGCGAGGAAGAGATCCCGCAAAGGTAAATCACATATCGGCTCTTGATCTCAAAGTCGAGATGATTTTGATACGGGTTACGCAAGGAGGGATGGGGATGAGATGACCGACGAACAACTAGAACAAGAATTGCACCGACATAATTCCCGTTTTTTTCAAGACCAACCGAGGACCATTGACGAAGAAGAGCTCGAGGACGAGGACGACGATGTGGAGGAAGTAATTCCGGAGAGCCACCACGACGACATCATCTCATCCCAACACTTTATGGATGAATCTACAACCGAGGGTGGCTCTACCTATGTCGGAGATTCCGATTGAATGATTGATTAGTATTTCATGTTTTAATTTTACCTTCAATTCTCAATTGTAACTTGTAATTTTGTAAACTTGTAATTCATATTTCAAATAAGTATACGTTCATTTTTTTATATGTAGCATTTCTTTTTGAATTCATAAAATTAATTAATTAATTTACATTATGTAATTTATTCAAAATAAAAGATACAAGTTTATAGAGGCAGAGAGCCGTTGGGGTGGAGGTGGGGGTACAAAAAATTCTATAGAAACTCTTATTTTCTAACATTTTTATACACATCTTCTCCAATCTATAATTTCCATTCTCCGATCTCCATCTTCATCTCCAACTACTGTAGCACAGTAGAATTATTATATCTACCATTTTTAACTTTTTAAGTTGGAAAGTCAAGATACCGTTATACGGTATAATTTTGATAAGTAGAGGACCCGAAGACCGGGATGTGGTACGCAACTTGCAAATGGTGCGGGGAAAAATGTAGCATGGGGGTTTCAGGCGGATACGGGACGCCAATGAAGCATATTAAGTCATGTGACAAAGCCAAAGGATCGAGAGGTGCGTGAAGTTCCGATTGATTACAATTTACAAAATGTTTGTCTCTTGAGGTTTGTTTTAATTTTCAAATGTAGTTCCTATTTAATTTCAAATAAATGCAGTTGAAGTTTGTTTTTAATACTTGTATAAAACTATAAAGTATAAAATATAAATTATAAAAAAAATCTTTAACCGGCCCGGCGGGTGGCCCGGCGGGTGGACCGACCCGTGACCCGGGCTGGTGGCCCGGCCCGAACCGGACCCGTCCAACCCTCGGGCCGGTCCCGGGCCCATGTGATACAAACCGGCGGCCCAACCGGGCCTAGGCCCGGCCCGAGTCCATGCCTACTGAAGGGTGTCTCGGGTCAACAGAAAAATATGTTGTTCCAGCTAACATCGCGCTTCTAATCCTTTTGCCAGAATGACGTGTACTCTCGGACACCTAAGCACATTATTGGCTTAGAAATAGCTTGATTTCGAATAGTGAAAATGACTCATTAAATTCAATTATTTAGTGAGTTGACTTTTTCTCCAGAATTTAAAATCTCATCCCCTACTTTCACATGATTCATTTGGTCACTATTATGACTTGAGTGAAGACAGGTGTGGTCAGTTCAATTATAGCGTTGGTTACTTGTTTTAGAAAAGAAAAAAAATGGTCTATTTCAACAGCATACTTATTTTAATCATTAGCCTTCTCGGCGTAGTCGCTAGCAAAATTTCACTTGCTCTCTTCAGTTAACGTTCATTTTTGCAGCTCAAGACAAACAATTTATTCGAAAATTAGGTGACTTTCAAAAGGATAAGCATTTAATCAATAAAGACAATCTTACACTACATCCAAAGCTCAGAGTACAGAATCAGTCTGTACTGTACACATTTGGTTACAAACATACAGGTGCATTCTTGAAAATCAAAATGACAGTCATGGTTGTGGTTTTTTTGAAGGGAGTACTAATATCCAAAAAGAATACCTACGTGCTAGAAAAGCTCCATTCTTACTGATAAGATCCATTTCAGCACACATGAGATAGTACGGAGTAATCCCAGGTCACATTATTATGCAAACTATACATGATGCGGAACACTACCCTTCTCCAATCACATTAGCAAAGGGCCGCACAAAATGGGTGGTTTTGGATTGATGGGTTTCTACTTTGATTCCACTTCTTCAATTTGTTGACGCGCTAGATATTTTTCTCGTCGCTCCTTCTGCAAAACACATGTTTGAAGCATTTCTTCGCAAAAAACAATGAGAATGAGAAATACCCTTCTACAAAGAGATGTTACATTTGTAGTTCCTAACTATTAGGTCATTCCACTTAAGGTGCAGACTATGGATCCTTAACCACTTCTGGTCCTTCCAATGACTTATCCGGCCAATATTTGCACATTTTTCATTGGTTTTGCTGTATAAATGGACACAAAGGACAGAAAAAGACATGGAATCCATAGTTGTGCACCAAATATATATCAAAATGAAAGGCAGTGGCCAAAACCTGGATTGACCTAACAGTCTTGCCTCATAGTGGCCATAAACTTTCAATGGTAAGTCCTCTATGACCTTTTTTGTTTTAAAAATGTCAAAATAATTTCCTGCATATTAGCTGATTTGTGTACTTAATCCTAACATGCTTACCCATTCATCAATTACAAGACCTTCTCCCACAACTTTTGGACCTGTATCGACCACAGGTTTCTTGTAAGCTTCTGTAGCAGCATCAGCTTCCGCCAACTGGCGCTTCAACTTATCCAGTGCCTTGGAAATATTATTGAACCCTCATAAATTGGATTTCAAAAAAATTAGACTATATATGCATTCATAATAAGCATTAGATGATTTCTTAATACCGAAGAAGGGCGTTCTGGGTCCAGGAAAACCACTCTCAAAACTCGCTCAACAGTTGCTTTATCTTTTTGCTCTTCAAACTATATTGAAGTTGAAAAAATATTTCTAAAAGTTAGTAGGTCTATATCAAATAAAAGTAGATCCTGGAGCAGTTAAAGAGCATTCAATTTGTCCTGTTAAGATACCCCATGCAGAAATATTAGTACTCCGTATAATATTCAGATTTTATACTTCAGAATGCCATAATTAGAATCTGGACCACGCAGACAAATAAATGGGAAATTCCCCTTTCACAAAAAAAAAAACTTGATCCATGAAACAAAAGCAAAACAGCACGTCATTTATTTATTTTTCAAATGCTAATCCATCACCTTTTCATTTTTCTTATTCTAACAAGGCCAAACCACACATATTCTTTTAGTACGTAGTATCTTGTAATTTATAATATTACCAAAATTATTAATATTATTCATGTAAGCACTCCCCAAAATAATAGGCTGTCTACTTAGGCACATATAACTCACTTTGCTCACATATAACAGTACTTGTTTATGAAAAGATTGAAGAAACAAAAGCACATAAATGATGTCAAATGCATGTTCTTTTGTGAATGACATTTTCCAATAAAAAAAACTGCATCGAATTTCATTAAACTCACCAGCTCTGGCACATAGTCTGCACCTTTTTTTATTGTCAAGCTCAAGATCTTGAACTTGACCTTACTTTTTTTATCCACGAGCGGCTTTTCATTTTTCTCTGGATGCTCCACAAATTTGAAGACTGTCAAGCAGGGCAGAAATCGAAATGCAAGTAGCAGCCAAAGGAAATGCATCAGGTCTACTGAGTGAATGTAGTTGAACTTATACCAAAATATGAACATATATTCAAATTATCATGGCAGTTTCTTACCAGTGACAATAATGTTTTCACCAGGCACAAGAATACCTCCTGGAGGTCGCATATAACAGCTCTTTGGTGATGTTGTTTGAAACTAAGAATAGAAAAGGGGGAAAAGTCTATATGAGTGTTTACTCAACTGCTCATTCAATGAACATATAGTACAACTGTTTTTCCACTAAACACCTTTTTCCAATATGGTTGAATACTTGAATCACTAGAATAAAAAAGAAATTGAGGGAGTTACTTTAATGATGATATGAGAAGAAAAATAGACAACATTACTTTTCATATTTTAGATGCTATATTTTTTTAATGTTTTTACCTGGGTATTGGTTAAACAGTCCAGTTCAGTCATTTCAATAAAATCAACGGATTCAGCCAAATGTAACTCGACAAACATCCTTTCCGGAAAAGAAAAAAATGCAACTCTATAATAAAACCTTCAAAGTATATGACATATGACCAGAATGGACTTTCCAAAGAGAGGAAATAATGCAGCCATCACATTCATAAGTCAAAACCCAAGAAGCATAATCAATTCAGAACCATGTTTTGTAAGTTATGCCGAACTAGGAAAGAACTATAACTAAAACCTAAATAGTATAATTCCAAACATACTCGTAAAAAATTATACTTTTATAGCCATACAGCTAAGCGAAGGACGAACTAAAAAGGGAACAAGATGTTACCTTAAAAGCTACATAAGATTTGCTAGTGTTCTTAATCCTAACAGCACTCCTCGCCTGCTTTCCTGGTTCATCTTTATCACACAAATCAATACAAAACTCCTTCAATCAGCACTAGAAAAAGACAAGGTGAAACTCAATAACATGGTTGGAAAAGAATGATTGAAATACTCCCTTCCTATTTATCTACAAATCATAAGATAGTTAAGCAATAATTTGAATACTCTAGCGAAAAGGGAAAAAGAAAATCGGTACGCTTGGAGAGATATAAATAAGAGAAAGAGGAACGGAGGGAGTAGATGGTTAGAGGAGTAAGGCACCGATATAAATGAAGAACGCACATGGAAAATATAGATTATTAGCTGGATCGAGCCGCAGGCGACGGTGAGCAGGGAGGAAGGATCTAGCAACGGAAGAGAGGGAGATAGAGGTGCCCGAGGTAGAGGATCTAACACCGTCACGGCGTGCAGAGTTGAGGTTCTGAGTAGAAGAGGGTGATGAAGATGAGGTTCCGGAGTGGCAGAAAGGCCAGAGGTTCCAGACCTTGCCGTCGGACTTGTTGTGGTCGTCGGTTGTCATTAGTTCGCCGGAATCAGAGAATAACTTCAGTTTGTACGGGGACGTGGTTGGGGGAATTGAAAACGAGAGAGCGTTGGCCTGTTCCGATTTGCTGGCTCAGTTGACCCACTCTCATTTCAGATGAGACGTGGTCAGTAGGGCGGCCACAGCACTCCCTCATACACCTGGGTCCAAAAAGGTGGAATCTCCCACTCCAGGAGCCCCCATATCCCGACCCGATAGGTATTTTGGGAGGATGTTAATCACGGTGATTTAGTCAGTCCAATGATGGTAGACCTTTTTTCCGTGCGCACCAGAGGCCCAGCCTTATTTCAGGTTCTGTGACCTCCACACGGCCGCTGCGGGTTTCGAACCTTGGTCACTTGGTCCAAATTTTCCACCATTAAACCAACTGAGCTACTCGTGCGGGTTACTCCCTCATACACCATTTCCTATAACGTGGATCGTCCTACGGTGAGCACCATCCTCCACTTCCAAAACGACGTAGTTTTGAACAATTTAAAAAAAATCGCGTGAACGGTACACGCGTGTACAGTGACTATTTTTTCTTTCTTTTTATCCCAGTAGAGTGAATGATGTAATCCGCGTGTAAAGATATGTAACTTACGTTATTGATCGATGTAACTCAAGTTCATTCGAAATGTAACTTGTTGGAAAATTGAACAATGATTTTTTTTGTGTTTGAGAATTATATATATATTATAAACATTAATTTCAATGTAAACAATGAAAAATTGATCCTAATAGCTTAATAACTTTTTTTTAAATAGTGAATATGTTTTATTTTTAATATTAGGGCTATAAAATGATATTGAAGAGGTTTATTCCGTGGTGTAACTCGCATACATTAAGATGTAACTCACGTCTATTAAGATATAACTCGCGTACATTAAGATGTAAATGAAATGTAAAAATATGTAACTTCATGTATTATACAAACGCGCACACATATATATACATATACAGTATATATCAATTAATTCCATCGATCAACATCAAAATGGAAAAATTTATATTAATAGAATTTGATTAAAGGGTAGATGTTAAATATAAGCAAAGGAATCTGCTTTCAAGGGTTATGCGTGAATCCATGATTCCATATTTCCATCGATACCATGATTCCATATTTCAAGGGTTAAGCAGAAAGTTAGAAGTTTATGTTGTGTAATTCATCGATCAACATCAACGATTACGTTCCTTACCGTTGTGGCGGATTGAAGAGCAGACATTGAAGAGCTTCTGTAAAAACGATGGTGGCTCCTTAATTACTGCTGCTGCGGAAAATCAATGGTTCTATTTATTTTTGCAAGAGATTGTTTTTCTATTTAATTGATAAAGTGATACCGTTTTGGGATCGGCACACCATGCTCAAGGTGCGCCGATCCCACGGTATAATTTGCCCTCATACACCCGCTCTGCCGTGTGCAACAAATTTGGGCGAAATTACCGAATTGGTCAAAAAACAAAGCTCTTTCAAATTTTTGTGGCTCAGACATTTTTAGCCCCAACTTTACCATTCGCGAAATATGAATTTAATACTCTCACAAGGGTAGCTCAAATGTTAAAGCGATAAGAAAGTTGGACAATTACCCAGGATCGAAATCTGCAGCGGTCGTGTGAAAGTCACAGGTTCAGTGTTCTATGTTGAGTTGGGCCTATGGTGCACACATGTATAAGGTCGTTAGAATTGGTTGAGTCGTTGTAATTTACATCCTCCCAGACGCTCTATCGGGTCTAAGCGTGAGGAGCTCTTGGGGTTTGAGGATTCGACCTTTTTAAACAAAGTATTAATTTAAAAGTATATATATTTAACTTAACTTCATTTCTTTTTATATTTCACTAAGTTTTGGAAAACGTTTTAAAAATTATTTACTTTTATTTTATATAACTACTATCGCTATCATTTTTTACACATGTACATTTACACGAGCACACACATATAAATTAATTTATTTTTAGTATTAATATTTTAAATACAACTATTTTGTTAAATGTGTCGAACTATATGAACTCTATTAATAATATATAATCCCAATTATATGACTAATATTAGAGTATTAGTTATTACCTAAATACATTCTAACATAATGCACATAATTTATATATCACGAAAGAGTCTGGTGCATTAAACCCAAACCCAGAACGGTGAATTTTTCAAAAAAAAATGTTATGATTCCACATTTAGAACATAAAACTCATTTTGCAAATCAAGTTAACTACATTTATCTACTAAATTATTGATAGTTTTTAAAGACAAAATGTTAAAATATATACCCATGTTAAAACTTTGTCAACTTTCTTTTTTGGGTTGTCCCACTAACTTTGTCGCTTTTTCTTTTAAATAAAAAATTGTACTTCCAGATAATTCTCCCTCCTCTACACAAATCTTATTAATCACACATTTTTTACTTTATTAATTCTCGTGATAGTCAAACTTGATCAAGTTCAAGGGACGAAGAGAGTATAATTATATCACATTTATTGTATTTGCTTTATAATGTTACACAACACAAGTTTCTTTCTAAGTAATATAACATAATCACTCCCTCTGTATCACGATAACTGTCCGAGTAGATTTTTCACGTAATTTAAGATAATTTATAGGTTTCATGTATGCTTTTTGAAAAAGTATGAGAGTTATTTTGAGATGAATTTATTTCCTAAAATGGAAGTGATAGACTTATTTTGATACGGCCAGAAAAGGAAAGTGAGACACTTATTATAATACGGAGGGAGTATTATATAATTATTTCAATCATTTTACACTCATTTATAATATCATATTAATACAATTCTTTTAAACCTAATATGTAGTACACTAGTGCTCATTTAGTAAAATCATTAAACTAATTTTTACTTCTATGATGTGCATTATTTTATAGTTTATAAAAGTTTTTTTAGTTTCTAAAATTCTCATACAAAAATCAATAATGTGATAGCATTGCAAAGGTGTGTTCATATCATTAGATTAAAGAGGTTGTCTAGTTCAAAAAGGTTGTTATGTGTTCTCATAAGTTTATTTCATGTGTTGGGTTAATAGGCCTGATAACGGATCGGCTCATTACCCCTTAGGCAGGAGAACCATCAAGGCCCAACCCGGGCACGGTTTGGGTTGAGTTACCGGTCAAACGCACGTCCGGGCCCCGAAGACACTCGGCCTAATTGGCCTTTATACATTAAGGGCCAGATGGCACGTCATGATCCTCAGCTAGGAAGGTCACATAAACCTAGCGGAGCGCCGCCCTTGCACTCATCTGAAACCAGCATCCAGGATTGGGGGACGCTCGTCCAGAGCCTTTGTCGGAAAACCAAGATATTGGCAGTGATGGATCACCGACCTAGGGGTAGTCGGAATCCGAAAATATGAAAGGGAGAAGTTGATCGGAAAATATTTGGCGTAAAGTACTTAGGGAAAATAAATCTCGATTAGTGATGCTACATGAAGCTTAGGGTTACAAGATAGACATTAGAGTCTATTTATAGGAGAAAATATAAACTAACTTAAAGAATAGTGGGCTAAGCCCAATACAAGACATACAAATGGAAGCCTTGGGCGCATAACGTGCCGTTGGGCCGATACACAGTGTGGACTAGGCCCAGTAGAAGGGATGACGTTACTAATGTTGCACGCGTGTCCTTAGCGTATTTCTTGTTCATAGTCGTAGTCCTAGCCCGAGCTCACCGAGGTGAGTATCTGCGAGGTCAGTATCCCCGAGGTCAGTATCTGCGAGGTCAGTACTTGAGGCCTCGGGCTCAACACTTGGGGAGATGTCTTATGTCTTCAGTTTTGCTTAGTTCAGGCCCTGAGCGCACTGAGCTCAGTCATCACGGACTCGGGCTCAGTATTTGAGGAGATGTCGTCGAGGCCAGTTCTTTAGGACTCGGGCTCATTGCTGAGGAATTCATTGATTACTTTGTTTGACTCCGGTTGACTTCGCGTTGACGCCTGAGGTCAGAACTGGTGCCGACCTCAGTGCCTTCAAGGTCGGGCTCATAACCTGTGGAGTTTGGTTGATTCCCGAGCCTGGTGTTTTCCCGACCTCGAGGGGGTCGGGGTCAGCTAGCCTCATTATTTGCTAAGTCTGATTGATTCTCGAGCCTGGTGTTTCCCGACCTCGGGGAGTCGGCGTCGGCTGACTTTCGACCCTTAGCCGATTCATTGAATGGCGCTTTGTTCTGAGCTTGACCTTTCCCGACCTCGGAGGGTCGAGGTTAAGGTCAGTTCTGTCACGCCCCGGACCTAGCCGGACACGTCAACAACCCGCCGTATAGTACGAATAGTCAACCGCAGTCCAACTCATCCATACTATACAAGGCGTCATGAATATCATTCACACATAGTACATCCATAAACAAACATAATGTAAATCATTCATTTAAAACAGCGGAAGCATAAATACAATTGTTCAAGCCACACTTGGCATAACTCGGCATACAAGCCCCCAAAGTAATTATTCAAAAAATATTATCCATGAGCATTAACGTAATTGTTTTCAAAACAGAACGGAAGAAGCACGAACCACGTCTTCTCCCCTGGATCCTCCCGAAGCCACGGGCGATGGTAGCAACCTTCAAGTTCTACCTGAAACTGTGAGGTGGCCTCCCCCGTGAAGGGGAGGTCAGTACTTGGAAATATTTGACAAGTACAATAGCAACTATACTAAGTATAATCAACGTTTTAATTTCCAAGACCCTCAACTTAGGGTACTATTATATTATAGGCCATAACCCTCGGTTACCCTTTTTACTTTTAACTATATTTACTTTACATAAAGTCAAGTAGTCGGCCCGTAGGCCCTTATTCATTTAGAATTCATCGTTTCCATTCCTCCGTGACCGCAAGTCACGATAACCCCGTGGGGTCCCATCGAGCCCCAATTGTATAGCATGGGATCAGCCCAACTACATCTCTATACAATCCTCTAGCTCAATATATCATATCAAAATTTGTATGGCAAGGGCTCGGCCCAACTACGTTTCCATACCAACCATAACTTCGTGGCAAGGGCTCGGCCCAACTACGTTTCCACGGAGGTCACATATACATGGCAAGGGCTCAGCCCAACTACGTTTCCATGCTAATCATATTACATGGCATGGGCTCGGCCCAACTACATCTCCATGTCATCCTAGAGTCCAACTCTAATTATTTTCATAATCAAATTCTCAAGCAAGTCCTATGCCTAGAATCAATTCCCGTAGGTGGCCTTTAGGCCTACCCATATCACACCTTAGTGTTCATACCATTCATCCTTAAGTATCTCTTGAGACTACTTAAGGCATATCTATTCACAATCCTACCTCTTAGGATTTGTTTCATCATTTATTTATATTAATTCCCCGACTAGTATTTTGATACTAATTGGATAATCTTAGAACATGCCAAGTTCCTATTTCCCAATTGGCATTTCATTTCCATTGATTTCTCAACCCAAGTATAGTTTGATCTCAATATCAAAAATATCACTTTAATCCATTCATGAATTTCATACATGAAGTAAAGTATATTTTATCACGATGTCATCATAGTAATTTCATTAACATGCCGTTCCATTCGTTTCACATAATCATACACAATCATTCTAAATTTGTATATCATGCTTCACTTACTCATATCCATATTATTTTCATTTAGGCATTATTATTCATTAATAATCCATGAAAATCCCATCTAATTACTTTAGGCATTCTTATGAAATTAACTCACTAATTATAAGCAATATAGTCAGCCATCCTCACCTTATGAAGTGCTGAAATAGTTGCCTTTGCTAAGCCCCTCGATCAATCCCTGTTCTAGGCCGATTGGAGGTGTAAAATTGAACTGCTGGGCAAAAGCCGGGCGGCTTTCACGAAAGCCGGGCGGCTTTCGTGGTCTGCAACTTCGACTAGCTCCTTTAAAGTGTCGGTTTCCGGTGATTTCGAATCCTATCGATTTGCCAACCCTTCTAAGTTAATTACCACCACTTTATATCAACATTCTACACTTTTAAACGTGTAGAACTCGTGGTTTAATCCACCATATGATTTCTTAAAAATCATACAACATAAACTAGTTAAAAGAAATGCTTAATGAGTTCTTACCCAACTCCTAGCTTTCCCTTCTTGGATTCTCCTCCCTCCTTGCTTCCCTTGAGCTGGAGCTTTGTGGAGATTTTTCCCAGAGCTTATCTCTGTGTAGTTGAGTTGTGGGATGGTACAAGTGTGGTAGGGGATACTCCTCAATCAACCACAATATGATTGTGGAGGATATGACTTGGGGGTATGGGTTTTGTCTCAATTGAGACTTCCCACCTAATATGCACGCCCCTAGCTGCTTCTTTGGTCCTTTGTAAGACATAAAATCGTGGGGTGGCCCCCACTTATGTGGGTGGTCATCCCATTTTGCCCCGATGTGTATAATCGGCCCCGAAAGTTGTATTTTTCGGACTAGTTCAGTCATATTTTATTTTATCGGACCAAATAAAATATATCACGTGTTCCCAATAATTATGGGCCCTTAGAATGGATGTATATTCCCCAACATTAATTTAGGAGTCTCCGAAACTCATTTCGGGCTGTTATCCGCTAAATTACCAATACCGGTAATTGGGCCCCGTTTGACCAACCGGTCAACTCCATGCCTTCCTTATGGCCCAAATAAAATATCCACCACCATATAGATGTCATCTAGACCAAGATGAATATAATATGTGGTTCGGAAATTATCGGGCGACCCCCCGGTCCGGACGTGGGCCCCACATGCAATTTACTATTCATGTAAAAGAATTAATAAAAATTTACATTTACGCAATTTCATAAATCATCCTTTAAGGTTTATTACATAATTTACTAAAAGTAAATATGCTTGGGGACGGTGCTACAAGTTCACCCCCCCCCCCTTAACGGGAATTTCGTCCCCGAAATTCACAACGATTATTCAAACAGAAATGCATACTGTTCCTTCTTCGAGGCCTCAGTCTCCCAAGTTTCTTCTTCAACTCGGTCACTCTTCCAAAGGATTTTAACCATTGGAACTTTCTTGCTTCTTAGCTTCTTCACTTGCCTATCAAGTATCCTCACCGGTTGCACGGCGTAGTTCAAGTCTTCCCGTATTTCCACGGGTGGTTTCTCTAGTACATGAGATGGATCCGGAATATACCTTTTAAGCATAGACACATGGAATACATTATGTATTTTCTCCAATTCCGGAGTCAACTGTAATCGGTATGCTACGGCCTCAATTCTCTCAAGAATTACAAATGGCCCTATGTAGCGTGGATTAAGTTTCCCTCGGCTCTGAAATCGGATGATTCCTTTCCAAGGTGAAACTTTCAAAAATACCTCATCTCCAACCTTAAACTCTAAGGCTCTTCGGCGCTTATCGGCATAGCTCTTCTGTCTATCCTGTGCCGCCTTGAGTCTGTCCCGAATCATCTTTACCTTTGACTTGGTGATTTCCACCAATTCCGTGCTCTCGAGTTTGGCCATGCCAACCTCGTCCCAACACAAAGCTGTACGACATCTCCTCCCATACAATGCCTCGTATGGAGGCATGCCTATACTCGCCTGATAACTGTTGTTATAGGCAAACTCCACGAGTGCCAAATGGTTGTCCCAACTCCCTTGGAACTCCAATGTACAAGTTCTCAGCATATCCTCTAATATCTGTATAACCCGCTCGGATTGTCCATCCGTTTGTGGATGAAAAGCTGTACTGAATTTCAGTTTTGTCCCCATAGATTCTTGGAACTTCGGCCAAAATCGTGATGTGAATCGCGGATCTCTATCGGATACAATGGTTATAGGAACCCCATGTAGCCTCACGATCTCATCCACATACAACTTGGCTAACCTTTCCAGTGCATAGGTGGTGTTGATAGGTAAAGAGTGTGCACTCTTCGTGAGCCTATCAACCACCACCCATACGGCGTCATAGTTCTTAATTGTCCGTGGCAGCCCCACCACGAAATCCATAGTCACGTGCTCCCACTTCCATTCAGGAATGGAAAGTGGCTGTAGTAACCCAGCCGGATGCTGATGTTCTGCCTTAACTTGCTGACAAGTAAGACACCTACTGATGTACTCGGCTATTTCCCTCTTCATACCCGACCACCAGTAACTTTCCTTCAAATCACGGTACATCTTCGTGCCTCCCGGGTGCATGGCATACGCCGATGAATGAGCCTCCTCTAAGATGGACTTTCGGAGCTCATCATCCAACGATACACACACTCGGTCACGAAATAATAAGAGACCATCGTCTCTCTCCCTGAAATCCTCAACCGGTCCCGCTAGCATGCGTTCACGGATCTTCATAAGTTCTTCGTCGGTTTCTTGACCCCTCTTGATTTCATCAAGTAATGTAGGTCTCACCTCGAATCTAGCTAACAAGGCACCATCGCTAGATACCTCCAATTGGGCTCCCAATGCCCTCAAGCTAGTCAATAATGCCCCAAATGAATTCTTTCGGCTCAAGGCATCCGCTACCACGTTGGCTTCACCGGGGTGGTACTCGATAACTAGATGGTAGTCTTTTATCAACTCCATCCACCGTCTCTGTCTCATGTTTAACTCTTTTTGAGTAAACACGTACTTCAGGCTCTTGTGGTCGGTGTATATATGACATGTTTCCCCGTAGAGATAATGTCTCCAAATCTTCAATGCGAACACCACCGCCCCCAGCTCTAAGTCATGAGTGGGATAATTTACCTCATGCTTCTTCAACTGTCGCGAAGCATAGGCAATCACCCTCCCATTCTGCATCAAGGCACATCCAAGCCCTTGGATGCTTGCGTCGCTGTAGACATCGTACCCCACACCCTGTTTGGGTAGTGCGAGTACCGGTGCCTCGGTCAATCTCTTCTTCAGTTCAAGGAATCCCTTCTCACATCGGTCATCCCATACAAACTTGGCCCCCTTTCGAGTGAGCTTCGTCAATGGCGAAGCCAAAATTGAGAACTTCTCCACGAACTTTCGGTAATACCCTGCCAATCCAAGGAAGCTACGAATTTCCTTGACGTTCTTTGGCCTCTCCCATTCAGTAATGGCCTCAATCTTCTTGTTATCTACGGCAATCCCTGATCCTGAAACCACATGCCCGAGAAAACCAATCTCCCTTAGCCAAAACTCACATTTGGAAAACTTGGCATAGAGTTGCTTCTCTCGTAGTGTCTCAAGAACCAGTATCAAGTGTTCCTCATGCTCTTCTTCACTCTTTGAGTAAATCAAGATATCATCTATGAACACAATCACAAACTGGTCCAAGTATTTATGAAATACTCGGTTCATCAAGTCCATAAATGCCGCCGGGGCGTTGGTTAGCCCGAATGACATAACTAGGAACTCGAAATGACCATACCTTGTGCGGAATGCACTCTTAGGTATGTCATCCTCCTTTATCTTCAGTTGGTGGTACTCCGACCTCAAGTCAATCTTCGAGAACACCGTCGCTCCTCGGAGCTGATCAAACAAGTCATCAATCCTAGGCAAGGGATACCTATTCTTGATTGTGACCTTGTTCAGTTGACGATAGTCAATGCACATTCGAAGTGTTCCATCTTTCTTTTTCACGAAAAGGACCGGTGCTCCCCACGGAGAGTGACTCGGCCTTATGAAACCGTTATCCAATAGCTCTTGCAATTGGGTTTTCAACTCGTTAAGTTCAGCGGGTGCCATTCTGTATGGCGGTATAGAGATTGGTTTGGTGTCGGGTTCAACCTCGATCACGAACTCAATCTCCCTATCGGGTGGAAGTCCCGGCAAGTCTTTTGGGAAGACCTCCGGATACTTGCACACAACTCTCACATCATTGATGTCTATCTCTTCTTTGGTTTTGTCCACCACATACGCTAGGTATGCGTGGCACCCCTTCCTCATCATATTCCTCGCCCTCACGGCGGATATGATACAACTGTTTGATTTTCCTCTATCTCCCTCGAAGCGTAAGGTCAACCCTTCACCGCCTTCGAGTTCAAGAATCTTCGTGTAGCAATCGACCCTAGCATGATGATTCTCAAGCCAATCCATCCCGAGGATTGCATCAAACTCGATCATACTCAGCGGTACGAAATCACACGTCAAGTTCTGTCCCTCCACCTCCACCTCACACGATGGATAGTGGCTATCTCTCTCGATATCATCCCCTAGAGGCGTAGACACCAATAGGGTTTGAGTCATTGGTACAAGTGGTCCGTTGAATCCGCTGGCGAACGCCTCACTCACAAATGATCGTTGCGCCTCGGTATCAATAAGGATCCTTGCATCCCTCCCGTTTATCTTTAGTGTCCCTACATTCATAAGTGATGTAAGACACACTAACTAATTAATAGGCTCGTTTCTTAAGTCGTAGAGTATGTTGGTTGCGGTTCGGGTGGGGTCCATTTGACACCCGTCCGAAAATTCCCCGGTTTCTAACCTTTAGAACCGCTCTAGGACTAACCCAGGTGAAAGCCGGCCGCTTTTCACGAAAGCCGGCCGGTTTTCGTCTGCGAGAAAAATTCTCATATGAAAATCACGAAAGCCGGCCGGCTTTCACGAAAGTCGGCCGGTTTTCGTCGCCGCAGTTTTTTTCAGGAAATGGTCTCAAAGTCGGCCGGTTTCTACGAAACCCGGCCGGGTTTCAGCAGCGAAGGAATCCCCAGACCCAACGAAAGCCGGGCGGCTTTCGTCAAAACCGGGCGGCTTTCAGCTGCGAGAAAATTCCCAGGTCAGGCATTTATGAAAGCCGGCCGGTCTTTACAAAAGCCGGTCGGTTTTTGGTTGCGAGGATTTTCCTGATTTAATGTTGACGAAAGCCGGGCGGTTTTTGGTAGAAACCGGCCGGCATTCGTCGCCGCAGTATTTTCTCAATAATTCAAGACGAAAGTCGGGCGGCTTTCGTCAAATGTCGGGCGGCATTCGCCCAGGGCGGGGATTTTTCCTCCCCTTTCCCCTACAATCCCGACCAAACCGTCGGGGTTACAATTTTTGCACATTTCAAACACTCCTATTGCATAATAGAGGTAATAACATGAGTTTAATAATTTACCCGCAACGGAGTCCGGGTTAGCACGTGCGTCCGCCTCCATCATCGCATAGACCCTAGCTTGGGTCTTGCCTTGGTTCACGGATGGCGCGTTGCTTGTACTTGGCCCTCCGTGCACCGTGCTCACGTGAAGTTCCCCTGCTCGGTTCCTACTTGCCGTAGTCCCGCTGCTAGGTCCTGCACCCATGGCTCGCCCGAGTTGTGGGCAGTTTGATCTCAAGTGCCCCGCCTCCCCGCATTGGTAGCACCTAGGGGGATCGCGACACTTGCCCGTGTGGTTCCTCTTGCAGTTATTGCACCTGCTAATGCCCGAGCCTTGCAACCTCGAGCCATGCCCTCCTGGGCCTTGATTTCCCCTAGATGGTGGTGCGGGCGTTCTGAAAGACCCATCTCCCCCGTGGTTCCCCTTCTTGCTAGAACCTTGGGGGCCGACGTTCTCCCATTTCCTCTTCTTCGCCTCCTCGGCGTTTTTCAGTTTTCTCTCTTCCCATTCTTTCTCCCCTTTCAGGCCTTGCTCCACCACTTGACTAAACGTCATGTTGGGCAATTGTGTTGCCCGCTCACGCACGTCTAAATCCAAAGCATCCCAAAAGTGATTCACCATCCGGTTCTCATCACAAGCATACTCCGGTATGAACTCCGCGAGCTCCCTGAACTTGTGCTCAAGTTGCCTCACGGTATACTTGCATCCTTGGGTCAAGTTGGTGTATTCTCTCCTCTTCAAGTTCACCTCGAAGTCGGAGTAGTATTGGTTGAAGAATTCCTGTCGGAAATTCTCCCAAGTTACGGCCTCACCGTACTTCCCCTTGACACCGTCCCACCATGTGGACGCCATCCCTTCTAGCAACCTCGTTGCTACTCTCATCTTCATGTTTGGCGGCAGTTGCATATCAAGGGCCGCTTCATTGAACCTCTTGATCCACTCCGCCGCAACAGATATATCTCCCGTTCCATCAAACGGTTTACACCCCAAATCTCTTGCTTCCTTGAGGTACTTCGAGATCCTTATTATCGGGACCTCGACACCTCGATCTACTCGGGACTCTACATGTCCCCTAGAACCCGCATGGCTTCCCCTTCTTGAAGCCCCTCCCAAAGCACGCCTTGCCCGGCGCCTTTGGCGATCTTGCTGAAATTGACGGAGTAGTTCCTCCATCCTTTCTAGAGCGTCGTCATCGTCGCTCCCCTCACTAACATCATCATATTCCCCATCATATGGGGTCTCAACCGGCTCAGTTCCCGGTTGATACGTCGAATCCTCCTCGGACTCATAAGACTCGTTGACTGTTTCCACATAACCGTCACTCACGGTTTAAGCTTGGCCTCCACGGCCCTGTCCTCTGGACGCCCTAGAAGCCCCCCTACTGCCTTGCACGGATCCTCCCGGTGCTCGGCCCGTCGGGTTCCTTCTAGTTACTTTCCCGGTACGTTCCATTTCTGAAAGAAATTGAGAATGAGTCATTAGACTCGTATCAAATGTCAATTGACGGATAGGTACTTAAAGACATCCTTTGGCTCAAGTCACCGCCATACCAATTGTTAAGGGTATCATCTTAACAATTAGATACATTGCAACTCAAGTACCAAAAGTTCTACAAGTACAAAACCTTATGCTCATGGTTTTCAAATTCATTTTCAAAAAGAAATTTTGAAGCTTCATTATGATGTTTACAGACTAAGGCTTTGATACCAATTAAATTGTCACGCCCCGGACCTAGCCGGACACGTCAACAACCCGCCGTACAGTACGAATAGTCAACCGCAGTCCAACTCATCCATACTATACAAGGCGTCATGAATATCATTCACACATAGTACATCCATAAACAAACATAATGTAAATCATTCATTTAAAACAGCGGAAGCATAAATACAATTGTTCAAGCCACACTTGGCATAACTCGGCATACAAGCCCCCAAAGTAATTATTCAAAAAATATTATCCATGAGCATTAACGTAATTGTTTTCAAAACAGAACGGAAGAAGCACGAACCACGTCTTCTCCCCTGGATCCTCCCGAAGCCACGTGCGATGGTAGCAACCTTCAAGTTCTACCTGAAACTGTGAGGTGGCCTCCCCCGTGAAGGGGAGGTCAGTACTTGGAAATATTTGACAAGTACAATAGCAACTATACTAAGTATAATCAACGTTTTAATTTCCAAGACCCTCAACTTAGGGTACTATTATATTATAGGCCATAACCCTCGGTTACCCTTTTTACTTTTAACAATATTTACTTTACATAAAGTCAAGTAGTCGGCCCGTAGACCCATATTCATTTAGAATTCATCGTTTCCATTCCTCCGTGACCGCAAGTCACGATAACCCCGTGGGGTCCCATCGAGCCCCAATTGTATAGCATGGGCTCAGCCCAACTACATCTCTATACAATCCTCTAGCTCAATATATCATATCAAAATTTGTATGGCAAGGGCTCGGCCCAACTACGTTTCCATACCAACCATAACTTCGTGGCAAGGGCTCGGCCCAACTACGTTTCCACAGAGGTCACATATACATGGCAAGGGCTCGGCTCAACTACGTTTCTATGCTAATCATATTACATGGCATGGGCTCGGCCCAACTACATCTCCATGTCATCCTAGAGTCCAACTCTAATTATTTTCATAATCAAATTCTCAAGCAAGTCCTATGCCTAGAATCAATTCCCGTAGGTGGCCTTTAGGCCTACCCCTATCACACCTTAGTGTTCATACCATTCATCCTTAAGTATCTCTTGAGACTACTTAAGGCATATCTATTCACAATCCTACCTCTTAGGATTTGTTTCATCATTTATTTATATTAATTCCCCGACTAGTATTTTGATACTAATTGGATAATCTTAGAACATGCCAAGTTCCTATTTCCCAATTGGCATTTCATTTCCATTGATTTCTCAACCCAAGTATAGTTTGATCTCAATATCAAAAATATCACTTTAATCCATTCATGAATTTCATACATGAAGTAAAGTATATTTTATCACGATGTCATCATAGTAATTCCATTAACATGTTGTTCCATTCGTTTCACATAATCATACACAATTATTCTAAATTTGTATATCATGCTTCACTTACTCATATCCATATTATTTTCATTTAGGCATTATTAGTCATTAATAATCCATGAAAATCCCATCTAATTACTTTAGGCATTCTTATGAAATTAACTCACTAATTATAAGCAATATAGTCAGCCATCCTCACCTTATGAAGTGCTGAAATAGTTGCCTTTTCTAAGCCCCTCGATCAATCCCCGTTCTAGGCCGATTGGAGGTGTAAAACTGAACTGCTGGGCAAAAGCCGGGCGGCTTTCACGAAAGCCGGGCGGCTTTCGTGGTCTGCAACTTCGACTAGCTCCTTTAAAGTGGCGGTTTCCGGTGATTTCGAATCCTATCGATTTGCCAACCCTTCTAAGTTAATTACCACCACTTTATATCAACATTCTACACTTTTAAACGTGTAGAACTCGTGGTTTAATCCACCATATGATTTCTTAAAAATCATACAACATAAACTAGTTAAAAGAAATGCTTAATGAGTTCTTACCCAACTCCTAGCTTTCCCTTCTTGGATTCTCCTCCCTCCTTGCTTCCCTTGAGATGGAGCTTTGTGGAGATTTTTCCCAGAGCTTATCTCTCTGTAGTTGAGTTGTGGGATGGTACAAGTGTGGTAGAGGATTGATGTACTTGTATTTTACACACTTTTTAGGCTTAGTTTGTTGTTAATTTTAGTTATTAAAATTCTACTTTTGTACATATTTTTATAATTTGTCGTTAGTTTGTACTTGTGCAGTCCTACACGGGTATTTTGTATTTTCAGGTACTTTTGATGCTATTTGGATACATTAGAGTGAACAAAAGAAGAAAATAAAAGTTCAAGTTGCAGGTCAATAAAAGTGGAATTTCCTTCAAAACAAATAAGGAGTAAATTGAAGAAAAGAAGCAAAAATAAAAATGGTGGAGCTGGGATTCGATCACTGGAGAAAAAGTAGAAGAATGTCTACTACAACCAATGTGCTAAGTGATCAATGTTGTACATAATCAGCTGGCAATTGTTATATTCCTTCTGAACGCGGCAAAGAAAAGAACAAAATGTTGAAGTTGAGAATCGATCCCATGATCCCCGAGTTTTCCCCTGAAGTGCTTATCCGTTGAGCTACCTGCCACTATTGAACCTTTACTGCGCTTTGTTGTACATAAACTCATCTGTTTCGTAAATCCCAGCAATTAATGATTAATCACCTTATCATTATATTGCCTTAATCCATCTTCCTCCACACATAAGTTCGGACCAACCTCTCTCTAAACATCCCAGAAACATTTCCTCCTCCTTCTCTCTTCATTTCTCAACCCCAAATCATCAACCCATCTTCAACCATAACTAATCACTTTCTCATCCAAGATTAAGTCAAGATTAGCATCAAAGCTCCAAGGATTGTCATCTATCACAAGTTTGATCTTCCTTATCTCATTAAATCTTGTATTTTAATCATGGATTCATCTATTTCTATGTTTCCCAACATGTATAGCTAAATAAATTTGGGGCTAGAAATTGGTTAATTAATTGTTCTTATCATGTTTTAATTTGTATTGATTTTAATTGTTAAGTTTGTTCTATTTAGATTGTTGTGTCCAGAAAATTAATTATGTTGTGTTTATGATATATATTATGAGTACTCAATCATAAACATATTGTTTGTTAAATACACAAATGAACACTTTCTGAACACACCGTTAAACTTCTTTTACCTTGTCCGGGATTGAAGTTTTACGGGAGAATTTAATTATTTAATTATATTATTTACACCACGGGGTTGGGTAAATAATATAGTTAATAATTAAGGTTGTCGTTGCACTTAAACAACTAGTCTCGTTTTGGCCATCACTGGGAAATGTTGACTAGTTACTTATTTTAGGTGACTTGTGTTGGGTCCTAAAATATTTATCTACAACTTCTCACAATCTATCTAAGAATAAAATTAGCAATTATGTCTTACAAATGAGCATTGAACAATTAGTTGCCAATTTCTACCCCTACCTGCTATTGGTTGAACTTTGTGTTGATAAAAATCTCTTCTCTCAATCACTTTTATTTAATTACTTTTCCAAGCAAACAAAAATCAAAAGAAACGCATTCCCAACTTTAATCCTTAGTTTGTGCTTAATTATTTTATTTCCCGCTTCTCTGTGGTTCGACACCCTACTTCCTTGGGTAAAAAAATAGTTGTGTGCCCATTATATGCTACACACCAACTTGGCGCCGTTGCCGGGGAAGCGGTTTTGAAAAAAAAAATTGAGAGCATAAACTTTCGATTTTAGTTATTGTAAATTGTGTGTATATTATTCTGTTGTTATCTTTTTACCTTTGCAGGTTAAAAAAAAAGTGATTAATTAAAGTTCAAAAAAAAAAATCAAAAAAAAAAAATCAAAAAAAAAATCAAAAAAAAAAAAAAAAAAATGGACTGTGATTAATCATCTTACCTGAGCATTGGAGTTGGACTTGTTGACTGAACATATCTGGACATTCAGACCATTGAACATATTGTTACATTTTAATTAAAAGGATACTCCGCCTATATGGTCGGACCGCTTACTTGTACATTATAATTCAAAGGATACTCCGCCTATATGGTCGGACCGCTTACTTGTACATTATAATTCAAAGGATACTCCGCCTATATGGTCGGACCGTTTATTTTTCTTTTTATGGTGGTTCAAACCCCAACTTTTTAATTTCTGCACTTTAATTATCGCAATTTAATTTGTGCACTTATATTATCGCAATTTAATTTCCGCACTTTAATTTCAGCATTTTTTTTAAAATTTTGCATCCCCAAGCTTGTAGGCCGTGTCCACTTGTTGGTGGAGTGCACTTTTTATTTATTTATTTTTTTATTTTAATAATCCCCAGACTGTCGGCATAGCTGCATCTTGGTGGAGACTGTATTTATTACTGTAGCTATTTTTTTTCTTCCCTCAAATCACCATATCTGTCGGCCTAGCCGCATCCTGGTGAATTACTGTATATATTCATACTGCTTTAAGGACTCACTAGTCTTATTCGGTTTATACCAATTGACTACGTGCGAACCTTAATTAATTAATTAATTCCGCATTTATTTTTTCTTTTCATCTCTCTCTCTCTTTCCCCAATCCCAATTCCCTTCTGCTTATGCTCACACGTTCACGTGGTGCGAATTGTGAATTGTTATTCTTCTCTGACATTGAAAAGCACATACGTGAACAGAAAAAAATAAAAAAAATGTCAAACGATATTGTTGTTAATGAGCAGGTACCCGATCAACAAATCGTGGATCAGGTTATGAGGACCAGAAAACCGCTGTATGATTATGTTACGCCTCCCGTGGATGAGCATGACAGTGTTATTCCACCAGAGGTTAACATGAATCACTTTGAAATCAAGCCTGCTATCATTCATATGGTTTCAAATACTCAATTTGGCGGAGCGCCAACGGAGGATCCAAATAATCACATCACAAAGTTCCTTCGAGCATGCAACACCTTCAAAATCAATGGTGTGCCAACTGATGCTGTCAGACTACGCCTGTTCCCATTCTCTCTACGGGATCGAGCTCAGAGTTGGCTTGACTCTTTTCCGGATAATCACTTCTCCACTTGGGATCAACTTCATGGTGAATTTCTCAAAAGATTTTTCCCGCCATCTAAAACGGCGAAAATCCGAAGAATGATTCAAAATTTCAAGCAAAATCCCAATGAGCCCCTCTACGAGGCTTGGGAAAGATTCAAAGATCTTCAGCGACAGTGTCCACATCACAACATCCAAAACTGGCACTTGATGACGGCTTTCTATGAAGGCCTACATGAAAATTCTCGGATACTCGTGGACGCGTCAGCAAATGGATCACTCATGTGCCTGGAACTTGAAGAGGCAGAAGAATTGATGGAGCGTATTTCATCAAATGGATCAACATGGTATTCTGAGCGATCATCTGCTCCACCAAAAATCGGAGGCATGTATGAAGTTGATCAAATGTCGGCCATAACCACAAAGGTCGATAGCATGATGAATCTTATCCAAAAGATGGCACAAGTCTCTCTTGTGCAAAAATCAACATCAACTCCATCTCCCATTCCCGTTCTAATGTGTGAATCTTGCGGTGGACAACACAATCAGTCTACTTGTCCATGGGAAGCAATGGAACAAGTTGACTATGTCAACTACAACAGGCAGCCCCAACAAAATCAATTTGGTAATTTCAATCCTCAAGGAAGAAACCATCCCGGTTTTTCCTGGAGCAATCAAAATGGAGCTGCTAATCCACAACCATCTTACCGGAGTGCACCACCCGGTTTCCAAAACCAACAACAGCAATTCAGAGGTGGCCAAGGTATTGTGAACCAACAACACTATAAACCCACTCAAAATCTTCCATACCCTTCAAGTCAACAGCAAAAACCACTTCTCCCCACTCCTGAAACAACCCAAACTCCTGTTCTAGAAAACATTGTTGACCAACTTCTCAAGTCCCAATTATCTCAAGCTGAAACCCTGAAACAAATCACCGAAGAACTTGGTCAACTTCGAGCTCACAACAAGATGCTTGAGAATCAAATTGCTAATCAAGCATCCACATCATCAACTAAGGTGACATGTAAGCTTCCTGCTTGTCCTGAAAACCCGAGGGAGCAAATCAATGTCGTCACTACTCGGAGTGGGAAACAACATCAATCCTCGCCCCGTTCTAGTGATGAACAAGAACATGAAGTGTTGGAGGAAAGGGCCGAGCAACAACAGAAAGGTGGAAACAACAACAATGAACTTGATGTCGGTACCATGCCGAAATCATCTGATGATCGTGAAGGGTCGAAGAAAGAAAAAAACAGTTCGGTAAGGAAATATATTCCCCCAGTTCCTTATCCGAACAGATTGAAGAAAGCTAATATGGAGGAGCGGAGAACTAAATTTTTGAATGTTATCAAACAGTTGGATATCTCAATTCCTTTGCTTGATGCCATTACAGAAATTCCTTCATATGCTAAATTTCTCAAAGATATTCTCACAAAGAAGAAGGAGAATCCAGCCACTGTTGCAATGAGCCAAGAATGTAGTGCCATAATCCAAAACAAAATTACACCCAAGTTACGTGATCCTGGAAGCTTCTCAATTCCATGTATCATTGGTGGATCTAAAGTTAACAAAGCTCTTTGTGATCTTGGTGCAAGTGTTAGCTTAATTCCCTATTCACTATGTCAAAAGCTACACTTGGGGGATCCCAAACCAACAACAATGGCGTTACAATTGGCTGATCGATCTGTCAAATATCCTATCGGCATTCTTGAAGATGTTCCTGTCAAAATTGACAAGTATTATATCCCGGGAGACTTTGTTGTCTTGGATATGGAGGAAGATGCTCGAGTTCCTGTTATTCTCGGGAGACCCTTTCTAGCTACGGCAGGAGCAATTATCAATGTAAAAAAGGGTACCCTTATCCTTGAGATTGGGGATGATAAGATCGAATTCAATGTACAAGAGCTGAGTAAGGATACACCTTGTGTCCTTGATGGTTACTATGCTGATGTTATAGACTCTTGTATCATAAAGACATTTGATAAGTCTTATTGGCTTTCTAAAGATCCCATGGAGTACACTATACGAGAATCTATTGCAGATGAGCAAGCCAATGAAATGGTGAATTTATGTCTCGAAATGTTGCAAAGCATATCTTTACCGATGCCTAAAGCACTTAAATTTGAAGTGCTTAATCTTGAAGATCAATCCTTGAATGTCAAAGGAAAAGCACCTGAAGTAGAACTCAAACCACTTCCATCTACTTTAAAATATGCTTTTCTTGGCCCGAATTCCACTTATCCTGTCATTGTGAATGCTGATTTAGATCTTCAACAAGTGGAAAGAATATTGCAAGTCTTACGAAGCCATCGCAGAGTTATTGGCTACACCATTGATGATATTGTTGGCATAAAGGCATCTTATTGCATGCACCGCATTTACTTGGAGGATGATCACAAGCCGAGCATTGAGCACCAAAGACGCCTCAACCCGAACATGAAAGATGTTGTTAAAAAGAAATTCTTAAACTATTGAGTTCGGGTATCATTTTCCCCATTTCGGACAGTAAATGGGTAAGTCCTATCCATGTGGTGCCAAAGAAAGGAGGAATTACTGTTGTAAAGAATGACAAAAACGAGCTGATTCCTACACGAATAGTCACTGGATGGCGCATGTGCATTGATTACCGCAAGCTAAACAAGGCTACT
This sequence comes from Cuscuta europaea, assembly GCA_945859875.1. Taxonomy (NCBI): domain Eukaryota; kingdom Viridiplantae; phylum Streptophyta; class Magnoliopsida; order Solanales; family Convolvulaceae; genus Cuscuta; species Cuscuta europaea. The sequence goes on from CAMAPE010000010.1 coordinate 484,280, forward strand.
CGGAAAGATCATTTTCCACTTCCCTTTATTGATCAATTGCTGGAGAGGATGGCTAAGCACAAATATTTCTGTTTTCTTGACGGATTCTCTGGATTTTTCCAAATCCCAATTCATCCGGATGATCAAGAAATGACGACATTTACATGTCCTTATGGTACTTTTGCATATCGCAGAATGCCGTTTGGATTATGTAATGCACCAGGAACCTTTCAAAGATGTATGCTAGCTATTTTCTCGGATCTTGTCGAGGAAATTATGGAAGTTTTTATGGATGATTTCTCGGTTTATGGGATTTCATTTGATGATTGTCTTGAACATCTTGATAAAGTGCTGAGCAAATGTGAAGAAGCAAATCTTGTCCTCAACTGGGAAAAATGTCATTTCATGGCAACCGAAGGCATTGTGCTTGGGCACAAAATTTCTGAAAAGGGCATTGAAGTAGACCCGGCAAAGATAGAAGTAATTGAGAAATTGCCACCCCCTTCTTCCATCAAGGGGATTCGCAGTTTTCTTGGCCATGCGGGATTTTATCGAAGGTTTATCAAGGATTTTTCAAAAATATCAAAGCCTTTAACCAATCTTCTCTCAAAAGATGTGGAGTTTAATTTTGATGAATCTTGTTGCGCCGCATTTTCAAAACTCAAGTTGGCCTTAACTACTGCACCAATTATTTGGCCACCTGATTGGAGTCTTCCTTTTGAACTCATGTGTGATGCAAGCGATTATGCCGTGGGAGCCATTCTGGGTCAACGCAAAGGCAAAGAAGTATATGCCATTTATTATGCAAGTCATACTCTTGATGATGCCCAATCAAATTATGCCACAACTGAAAAAGAGTTCCTTGCCATAATTTTTGCCATTGAAAAATTCCGATCTTACCTTATCGGTAGCAAGATTATTGTCTATACCGACCATGCGGCTATCAAATACCTCATCAACAAAAAAGATGCAAAACCGAGGTTGTTGCGGTGGATCTTGTTACTACAAGAGTTTGACATGGAAATCCGTGATAGAAAAGGATCTGAAAATGTTGTTGCCGATCATTTATCTCGACTTGAGATTCCTTGTGATACCAAGATGCCAATCAATGATTATTTCATTGGGGAACAACTTATGACTGCTCAAAATTTTGATCCATGGTTTGCCGATATTGCAAATTACCTTTCTCATGGGGTAATTCCACATGGTGCTACACATACTGAAAAGAAGAAGTTAAAATATGACTCCCGCTACTATCATTGGGCAGAACCTTTTCTCTATAGAAGGTGTGCCGATGGAGTCATTCGACGGTGTTTGCCCGAAGATGAAGTTTCAAATGTCTTGCACCATTGTCATTCCTCACCATATGGGGGACATCATGGAAGCTCTCGTACTGCTGCAAAGATTTTACAATCAGGGTTCTTTTGGCCCACTATTTTCAAAGATGCAAGCAAATTTGTGAAAAACTGTGATCGTTGCCAACGTACCGGCAATATTGGAAGAAAGAATGAAATGCCTCAACATGGCATACTTGAAGTCGAATTGTTTGACGTGTGGGGGCTCGATTTTATGGGGCCATTTCCAAAATCAAATGGGAAAGAGTTCATCCTTGTAGCTGTTGATTATGTTTCTAAATGGGTAGAAGCAGCTGCCACACAGACAAATGATGCCAAAGTGGTGATCCAATTCATTCAGAAAAATATTTTCTCCCGATTCGGAGTTCCACGATCTTTCATCACCGACAATGGTACTCATTTTTGTAACAAAGCATTGGAACGTGTCCTTTCCAAATATGGGATTCACCACCGACTCTCAACTCCATACCACCCGCAAACAAATGGCCAAGTGGAACTTTCAAACCGAGAAATCAAAACAATTCTCGAGAAAGTTGTTAATCCTTCCCGAAAGGATTGGGCCGAAAAGCTTGATGATGCACTATGGGCATATCGCACTGCTTACAAAAATCCCATCGGCACCTCACCATTCAAATTGGTGTATGGGAAAGCATGTCACCTTCCTGTTGAGGTTGAACACAAAGCATATTGGGCAATCAAGACACTCAACATGGATCTTGCATTGGCGGGTGAGAAACGACTGTTGCAGCTAAATGAACTTGAAGAATTTAGACTTGCAGCTTATGATAGCTCAAAACTCTACAAGGAGAGAACAAAAGTTTTGCATGACCGGGTGATCAGCCGAAGAAAATTTGAACGGGGAGATAAAGTTCTTCTATTTAACTCACGTTACAAATTCTTTCCCGGAAAGCTAAAGACCCGATGGTTGGGTCCATTTGAAGTACTTGAAGCATTTCCATCCGGAGCAATCCAGTTGTTAAACAAAAGCGGCCAAAAACTCATGGTAAATGGACAACGGTTGAAACTATACCATGATGGTGAGAGACAAGAGGCAACTTCTGTGTATTGCCTCACTGATCCGAAATATGAATGAAGAGGCATGGGTCAAGCTAATGACCTTAAACGAGCGCTTCTTGGGAGGCAACCCAAGTTTGTAAATTTCAAAAAAAAAAAACAAAAAAAAAAAAAAAAGCAAAAAAAAAAAAAATGTCTAGGTTTTTGTTTTTGGACTCTAAAGGGGCCACATCCGCTCGAAAAGACATCTCAACATCATCCGTCCGCAATTCAGGGAAGTTTTCTTTACACTCCTTTAATTTATTTTCCACTGAGGACAGTGCAAATTTTAAGTGTGGGGGAGTGGGTAGTTTGACCCTGATTTCTTGTGTTGTTTTTTTTTCCTTGCTTGTTTGTGTGATTTTATTTTCTTTTATTTTTATTTTGTGTGTTTGTTTAGAAAAGTAAAGACCAGTCTTGTCCAAAATACAACAATAGACAAACAACACATTAGTTTACACTTTTTGTTACTAGTTACTTCCATAACTTTTTAAAACTATTCATTCACCTCTTTTGACGAAATGTGGTTTGAGTTTGAGAAGTGTCACTATAATTTTTTGAGAGTAACTTAGTATTAGCTTTGAACTTGATTCTTTTTAACACTTTAACATTAAACACCTTAGATTTTATTTTTCCAATTTATTGGTTAATAGTTGAATTAGTGAAAGTTTATGCAGATTAAGATGTTCATACATTTATTCTCCTTGAAATTTTATTTGAACTTGACACATTTAGAAATGATTTAGGCCATCTTTGTTTACCCATGAAGCCAAACACTATCCCTTTGTAAATAAATAACACTTTCCATAGTAATCCCGTTCGAGCCTTTTCAGTGTACAAGTGTAAAATATCTTACTTCACTTGTCACTAATTCTTTTTTATTTGTAACCTTGTAAATACATAACCTTCTGAAGCCCTATCCAAAGTTAATCTTTTCTAATCCTAGAGTAGATTGTCTTGTTACTTGAGAGTAAATAAATGGAGCTACTATTAAGTGTCATATGAGTGAAGTACATATTTGTTTGTAAATTTTGGGTTTAGTTTTTCATTGTAATGTTCAGTGTGTGACCTCTTTGAAAAAAAAAATCAAAAAAAAAAAGAAAAAAAAAAAGAGATGGAAAATTGAAAAAAAAAAAGACAAAAAAAAAACAAAAAAAAACAAAGAGGCACATTAAATTCTTGTTGTAATTTCTTTTGTAAAACCCCATTTTTTTTTTACTTTTCATGTTTATATTTCTCATTGTTTTGTATGCTCCAAGTTGTTGTAAATTCTTGTGATGATCCGCTCAGTATTAGTACAATCTAACTTTCTCTGTATATTCTTACACCAAACTTTTCTTCCAACTAGCCACACTCATTAATCTCGCCACTCACCGAAAAAAGTCCTAATTGATCTATTTGTGTCATTTTTTGAATTTAGCGGATTGGAGAAACTTGTTCTGCATACCCCAACTAATTTAGATCTATAGGTGTTTGTGTTAAAAGTTCGATTTGAAAATCTTAGTGATAGGCACAAATACTCAGTTTACTCTCATTGCGTTATTTTGTGACATTTCAGGGTATTGGACCGTTTAGTGGACATTAGAGATGGATGAGTGATTTGTTTAGTTATGTTTGTAAATTTTACAAAATTGTGTATATTTTTGTGTTTGTTGTTTGTTTTACTTGAGGACAAGCAAAAGCCTAAGTGTGGGGGATTTGATGTACTTGTATTTTACACACTTTTTAGGCTTAGTTTGTTGTTAATTTTAGTTATTAAAATTCTACTTTTGTACATATTTTTATAATTTGTCGTTAGTTTGTACTTGTGCAGTCCTACACGGGTATTTTGTATTTTCAGGTACTTTTGATGCTATTTGGATACATTAGAGTGAACAAAAGAAGAAAATAAAAGTTCAAGTTGCAGGTCAATAAAAGTGGAATTTCCTTCAAAACAAATAAGGAGTAAATTGAAGAAAAGAAGCAAAAATAAAAATGGTGGAGCTGGGATTCGATCACTGGAGAAAAAGTAGAAGAATGTCTACTACAACCAATGTGCTAAGTGATCAATGTTGTACATAATCAGCTGGCAATTGTTATATTCCTTCTGAACGCGGCAAAGAAAAGAACAAAATGTTGAAGTTGAGAATCGATCCCATGATCCCCGAGTTTTCCCCTGAAGTGCTTATCCGTTGAGCTACCTGCCACTATTGAACCTTTACTGCGCTTTGTTGTACATAAACTCATCTGTTTCGTAAATCCCAGCAATTAATGATTAATCACCTTATCATTATATTGCCTTAATCCATCTTCCTCCACACATAAGTTCGGACCAACCTCTCTCTAAACATCCCAGAAACATTTCCTCCTCCTTCTCTCTTCATTTCTCAACCCCAAATCATCAACCCATCTTCAACCATAACTAATCACTTTCTCATCCAAGATTAAGTCAAGATTAGCATCAAAGCTCCAAGGATTGTCATCTATCACAAGTTTGATCTTCCTTATCTCATTAAATCTTGTATTTTAATCATGGATTCATCTATTTCTATGTTTCCCAACATGTATAGCTAAATAAATTTGGGGCTAGAAATTGGTTAATTAATTGTTCTTATCATGTTTTAATTTGTATTGATTTTAATTGTTAAGTTTGTTCTATTTAGATTGTTGTGTCCAGAAAATTAATTATGTTGTGTTTATGATATATATTATGAGTACTCAATCATAAACATATTGTTTGTTAAATACACAAATGAACACTTTCTGAACACACCGTTAAACTTCTTTTACCTTGTCCGGGATTGAAGTTTTACGGGAGAATTTAATTATTTAATTATATTATTTACACCACGGGGTTGGGTAAATAATATAGTTAATAATTAAGGTTGTCGTTGCACTTAAACAACTAGTCTCGTTTTGGCCATCACTGGGAAATGTTGACTAGTTACTTATTTTAGGTGACTTGTGTTGGGTCCTAAAATATTTATCTACAACTTCTCACAATCTATCTAAGAATAAAATTAGCAATTATGTCTTACAAATGAGCATTGAACAATTAGTTGCCAATTTCTACCCCTACCTGCTATTGGTTGAACTTTGTGTTGATAAAAATCTCTTCTCTCAATCACTTTTATTTAATTACTTTTCCAAGCAAACAAAAATCAAAAGAAACGCATTCCCAACTTTAATCCTTAGTTTGTGCTTAATTATTTTATTTCCCGCTTCTCTGTGGTTCGACACCCTACTTCCTTGGGTAAAAAAATAGTTGTGTGCCCATTATATGCTACACACCAACTTGGCGCCGTTGCCGGGGAAGCGGTTTTGAAAAAAAAAATTGAGAGCATAAACTTTCGATTTTAGTTATTGTAAATTGTGTGTATATTATTCTGTTGTTATCTTTTTACCTTTGCAGGTTAAAAAAAAAGTGATTAATTAAAGTTCAAAAAAAAAAATCAAAAAAAAAAAATCAAAAAAAAAATCAAAAAAAAAAAAAAAAAATGGACTGTGATTAATCATCTTACCTGAGCATTGGAGTTGGACTTGTTGACTGAACATATCTGGACATTCAGACCATTGAACATATTGTTACATTTTAATTAAAAGGATACTCCGCCTATATGGTCGGACCGCTTACTTGTACATTATAATTCAAAGGATACTCCGCCTAAAATATTTATCTACAACTTCTCACAATCTATCTAAGAATAAAATTAGCAATTATGTCTTACAAATGAGCATTGAACAATTAGTTGCCAATTTCTACCCCTACCTGCTATTGGTTGAACTTTGTGTTGATAAAAATCTCTTCTCTCAATCACTTTTATTTAATTACTTTTCCAAGCAAACAAAAATCAAAAGAAACGCATTCCCAACTTTAATCCTTAGTTTGTGCTTAATTATTTTATTTCCCGCTTCTCTGTGGTTCGACACCCTACTTCCTTGGGTAAAAAAATAGTTGTGTGCCCATTATATGCTACACACCAGGGATACTCCTCAATCAACCACAATATGATTGTGGAGGATATGACTTGGGGGTATGGGTTTTGTCTCGATTGAGACTTCCCACCTAATATGCACGCCCCTAGCTGCTTCTTTGGTCCTTTGTAAGACATAAAATCGTGGGGTGGCCCCCACTTATGTGGGTGGTCATCCCATTTTGCCCCGATGTGTATAATCGGCCCCGAAAGTTGTATTTTTCGGACTAGTTCAGTCATATTTTATTTTATCGGACCAAATAAAATATATCACGCGTTCCCAATAATTATGGGCCTTTAGAATGGATGTATATTCCCCAACATTAATTTAGGAGTCTCCGAAACTCATTTCAGGCTGTTATCCGCTAAATTACCAATATCGGTAATTGGGCCCCGTTTGACCAACCGGTCAACTCCATGCCTTCCTTATGGCCCAAATAAAATATCCACCACCATATAGATGTCATCTAGACCAAGATGAATATAATATGTGGTTTGGGAATTATCGGGCGACCCCCCGGTCCGGACGTGGGCCCCACATGCAATTTACTATTCACGTAAAAGAATTAATAAAAATTTACATTTACGCAATTTCATAAATCATCCTTTAAGGTTTATTACATAATTTACTAAAAGTAAATATGCTTGGGGACGGTGCTACAAGTTCCCGCTGTGGACTTAGTATTTTTATGCTCCTTGATGGATCCGTAAAGTGAATGTCGGCGATTATGACACCCCTGGGGTATATGGGAATATGCTCCATCAGGCGGGAAGCGCATTTTATGTAGTAGATTTGGTGGTTGGGAAGCTAGCCATCCACAACCCTCCACATCATCAACGTCACCTACTACCCGTTGGTAGTATAAATAGTAGCATTTATTTCATTGTAAAAGGTTGGAAACTTACACACCTTATCAATAACAATTATCTCCCCTCTTCTTACTGAGATATATTAACGGCATGTTGGCTTGTAGTGAAGTGTGTTGTAACGGACCTCTTCTTGTCGATTGAATAAGATACGGTCATTTACTACTCTTAATACTTGTTTGCACCACACATTCCGCTCGAAACCCAAGGGAAGGTGTTGGACCTTTGGAGTTGAAGGAATAAACCTCAACACCGGCGCCGTCTGTGAGAAACTGAACTAAAAGTTTCCAAAACAAGCTCTCACCAAAACAGCTCTTTACGAACCTACAAGCAAGCAAAATGGCAGGAAACAATTCTGAGCGGACCCGTGGCCTCTCTGAACAGCTGGCGAACAGTAGGAGGACACGCACCCAGGCATCCAGCGGCCAATCCAGTAGCTTGTGGACCCACGGAGATGGTAGGGATGTCACCGACCTAATTCCCTCGAGGCCAGGAGGGACCCTCACGGCATGAGAAGGCTAGCAGAAGCCATGCGCCTAGGGTTAGATTCGGTTCGGGCCACCCGGCCCGTGACCCGGCCCGGCCCGGTACTGTGCGGGCCCGGGACCGGCCCGGTCGGGCGGTCCGGGACCGGGTATGGACCCGAACCGGTGGGAATGGGCGGGGCAGGCTCGGTGCTGGATTAATGCGACCCGGCCCGGCCGGGTCAGGCCCGGGTCCGGTCTTAATTTTAAAAAAATTGGGTCTTGGGCTCTTGGCTAGTGGGCTACTAGCCGTTGGGGGTGGGGCTGGGGACAACCCAAACGGCTATATAGTCGTTGGGTGGGGTAAAGGGGAGGTCCGGGGGGGTTGGGTGGTGGGGGGTGGTGGTGGGGGTGGGGGTAAAAAACCTATAAATACTCCTAATCTTAAACATTTTTTCATATCTCTTCTCCATTTCTTCCTAAATCCTATTCTTAACTCTCTACTCTCTAATTCTCTTATTCTCCAATATATTATATTTATTATTTATATATCTACTTTATAGTTTATACTTAAGAAGTTAAGATGGAAAATCAAGATGCCATTATACGGTATAATTTTGATAAGCAGAAGGACCCGAAGACCGGGATGTGGTACGCAATTTGCAAATGGTGCGAGAAAAAATGTAGCATGGGGGTTTCAGGCGGATACGGGATGGGCTGGATGGCAATCAAGCATATGAAGTCATGTGACAAAGCTAAAGGATCGGGAGGTGCGGGAAGTTCCGATTGATTACAATTTTCAAAATGTTTGTCTCTTAAAGTTTGTTTTAATTTTCAAATGTAGTTCCTATTTCATTTCAAATATATGCACTTGAAGTTTGTTTTTAATACTCGTATAAAACTATAAACTATAAAATATAAATTATATAAAAAAAAATTTAACCGGCCCGGCCCGAACCGGACCCGACCCGTGACCCGGGCGGGTGGCCCGGCCCGAACCGGACCCGTCCAACCCTCGGGCCGGTCCCGGGCCCATGTCATACAAACCGGCGGCCCGATCGGGCCCAGGCCCGGCCCGGGCCCGACCCGGCCCGAGTCCATCAATACATGCGTCACATGGCCGATGAACAAGATGAACGGACCGTGTACTCGATGGAGATCGAGTGTACGCCTCCTTCCCCCATCCTCCACGTGCAGCCGTTCGGGGAACGAACCGGTGATACCGAGGTGACACTCGCCTCGGTCTACTCGTGGATGGATGGAACTCCACGATTCCAGGACATGGGTGCCTTGGAGGGAGTGGGGCTCCCAGACGAGGGCAACAGTTTGCGGCCCGGGATCGCACACCAGTGGTGCCACGCAACAACCATTGGGCCCGAGAACCGATCCCCACAATAAGCAATGTGGGGTCACGTTTCTAGTACGTGGAGGAGAATGGCACCCGCTTCATCCAGAGGTAGTTCGCCGTGGACTCTGTCCGCACGGAGGATGCTCTTGCAACCGACCCGGTGGCCTCTGCCACCACGGCAGGGGATGAGACGCTCGCCGACATTCAAAGACAGGTCGATGAGCTGAACCGGCGTACATAGAGTAATCCGGCGCAGTCCAGGATGGCTATGGAGATCCCTCAGGACTGCAGGCCACCGAACATGCTGGTATACAACGGGATTGGGGACCCGAAAACCCACTTGCTCACCTTCCAGGGGTGGGCTCACCATGCTCGCGGCATTGGGTGATGCCATCTGCAGGCTATTCTTCAGCACCCTCAGGGGCCAACACAAAAATGGTTTGGGCAGTTGAGGCCCGGAACCATAGACAGTTTTGACCAACTCTCTAGGCAATTCATGGCATAGCTCGCATCCAACACCACCCCAAAGAATCCCATCAAAAGTGATCCAAACTGGAATGATAGGCGACTCAACATCAGGCCTAAAATCAGACGTCCACCTTGTAACACGCATTTTAAAACCCTTAATGGTCCAATTCTGACGCAACCAACACCTCTGAAAATTTTCCTTCTGTGTGAACTTGAGAAAACATGTCTCTGATCTAGAAGGCCAAGCGAAACTGGTCCATTAAATCCAATCTTATCAAATTATTGATGATGGAGTATATGGCCCAGGAACCCCCGGCTCATAGACTCCCACTATTCTAAGGGAGGCCCAATAGGCCCAGGAAGCACAGCAGGCCCAAATCACAGCGCCCCAAGTACTGAGCAACCCACGTGGCACACTGGGGTGCCTTCGCCCCCCTGGCCGAAGGCTCCAAATTCTCACAGGATGGCCAACTCAAGAAAACAAAGTTACTGGGAGAAAATGGCGAAAATCAGTAGCCCTCGGCACCCAGAGCCCTCGGCACTAAGGAGGTTCCCGGTACTCAGAGCCCTCGGCCAATCGTCTGCAGCCGAGGGCACCTTTCTCGACATAATATCCTCTCCACATGCGCCTGAATCACCATACCAAGTACGACGTCACATCCAACAGCCGCATTTAATGCGGCCACATGCGAATGCCAGTGCCACCCCGTTGAGGTGACCCCTCGACCACCAGAATGATGACATGTGTCCCTATCTGGCATTTATTACTACTATAAATAGCGCCACTTTTCTCCATTTGTGATCCAATCAAAAATCACTCATTACATTCTCAGCAATACACTCTCTCTCTCTCTTACTTTTGCTCTGACTTCTCTCTAGTTACTCCCCGCAGTAACCCTTCGGATACATACCCCCGGGTAGACTATCCATCATTTGGTGCTCTCGTTGAGAGGTCGAATAATCAAGTAAGAAACCCTCCCCTCGCCAAACACAAAACACCTAGCGAAAATGGTGAGAACAACTCGTGCCAACTCCAAGAACGTTGAGGACAGGAACCTGGCCCTCGACGAAGTCGACGTCCCCGAAGCCTCTAACAGGGCTCCCGGGAGCGGCGTCATCGCCGGGTTGGACCAGACGGTTGTCGACCTACGCCATCAGATTCAACAGAATGCCCCCGATGCCCACCTCGTCATCGAGGCCAAGAAGAAGGACCGGAGCGAGAACCAAGTTAGCCCTCCGGTCATCACTATCGACGTACAGTCGGCGTTTTCCGCCTTCATCCAGACGCTCACCCAGAATCCAGGTGCCTTCGACACTTTGGTTCCCCTCCAACCTCAGGTCGGGGAGAATATCATACCTCCCCCTCATCCGCACCCCCTCGGGAACCCTGTCCTCCGGATTGGGAACATCGAGGGAGTCGTGGCCCAAGATACGGCCTCCCAGGAAGTCCAATCCCGGGACCGCCACAACATGAACAAGGAACAGCCCCAGACCTCCGCCCTCGAAGACTCGGAGGGGCGCAAGACCGCCGAGGGGTCCAAGACCGCCTCGGGGGGAAGGTGCTCAGAGGCCTCAAGAAAGTGGCGGATCCGTCTCCAGGGCTCATGAAAGACGTCCCCTTCAGGACCAAGGCAAGGCACCTCTCCATGCCGACGACGCCCGTCACCAAATCAACCAGGCCCACTCGACCCGTGTCCGTTCGCAGGGGGCGGAGGCCCTCCCGAAGGACCCCCGGGACAAAATCATTGCGGCCCTCCAGCGCCGGCTTGACGAGATGGAGGCCACCAAAGCACACGCCACCACTTCTGCCCCTCATACAGACCTCAAGTATGAGGCCATGTTGGCCAAGATGGAGGAGATGCAGAAGAAGATAACCAAGGGCTCCGGGGAACCCACCATACAACTCCGGACCCGGACGCCGTTTACCTCAAGGGTATTGGTGGCCCGGATCCCGGAAAAATACCGAGGGCAACTCATCAAGCCCTACGACGGAAAGACTGACCCCCAGGAGCATTACAGCAGGTACCAAAACAGTATGATGATGGTGGGGGCATCGGACGAGTATTTGTGCTGCTGGTTCCTCTCCACTTTAGAGGGGCCGGCTTACGAATGGTTCAATCGATTGCCCGAAGGCCACATCGACTCATGGCAAGAACTCGCCCAGCGATTCTTGACACAATTTGCGGGAAGGCACCGCACAAGAAAACACTTCTCCCATTTGCTGACAGTGAGGCAAAGGAAAGAGGAGACCCTTCGGGATTTCTTGGAGCGCTGGAGAACGGAGGCTGATAAAGTTGATGGCGCAGGCGACGGGACCCTCCTGGCCCTCCTCCAAACAGTACTCCGCCCCGGAAACTTCTCAAGGGGCCTCATCATCGAACCCCCCCCCGATTATATAAGGGCCCTACAATGGGGGGACAGGTACGCCGAAGCCGAGGAGGTGGAAAAATGCCATCACAACCCCAATCAGCAACGCCCTCGGCCAGACGACAAAGGCAACCGGGGGCCGGGGGCTCCTCGTAATCAACCCAAGGATTAGGCACCGCCCGGTGACCGCCCCCGGCACGGCCAAGCCAAGCCCGGGGAAGGTTACAAGGGGAACCCGAGGGCTTGGGCATAGCCTGTTCTCCTGGAGCACCCTCGGACACCTTTGACGCACCCCATCAGCATCATCCTCGACTTCGCTGAGGAGAGGGCCTGGTGGAGCGAGATTCTCGCGCACCCCCGGAGGTATATGCCATCAATCCAAACTACCCCTACTGTCGCTTCCACCGGCATCAGGGGCACAAAACCGATGACTGTCATCAGCTGAAGACGGTCATCGAAAGGTTGATACAGGCGGGCCATTTGTCCCAATTTGTCCAAGGCCCTCAGCAACAGGGTCCCCCTTACCAAGGGCCACCCCGAGGGCACCCTGCGAAAGAAAACGCATGGGTCAACCCCAACACCATCCCCCTAGGCAAGAAGAGGGAGATTAGGAACCTGGAAGAAGAGGAGGAAGAGTAGCCTCGGTACCAAGAAAAGAAACGCCACATCCTCATGATCACTGGGGGCAATACCGGGGGCGACTCTACCAGTCAGCGAGAAAAGTGGGCTCAATCACTTTACGTGGGGGAAATCACTCACATGCCCCCTGTAAAGCGGCTGAGGGAAGAACCCATCACATTCACCAACGCCGATCTCCCCCCGTCCTCCTCTCCTCACAGAGATGCTTTGGTAATCCAAAGCGAGATCAACAACGCCATCATTCACCGAACTTACGTTGACACGGGAAGCTCCGACAATGTAATGTACCTCAACACCTTCAGAGAGCTGCGTCTGGAGAGGGGGTCCCTTCGGCCCATCAAGACCCCTCTTGCCGGCTTCACCGGTGATACCATCGATTCCGAGGGGGTCAAAACCCTCCCGGTACTATTTGGCGACGGGCTTCATAGAGCCAAGCTCGAGGTGGAGTTCGTCGTCGTCAACATCGATTGCGCCCACAACATCATACTCGTCCGGCCTGCCCTCGAGGATCTCGAAGCCATCATCTCCATGAGGCACCTCTGCCTCAAGTTCCCAGCTGAAGGGGGTATCGGCTACTCGAGGGGAAATTAGAAACTTGCCCGCACTTGCTATCTCCAGGTGACAAAGAAGGTTAGCAAAACCGAGTTCCGTATTGACACCATCACCGGGGCTATTGAAGAGGATGAGAAGAGGCCGAGGGCTGAAACGGCCGAGGACGTAGAAGACTTTGCGCTCGATCCGGCCAAGTCGGAGAGAGTGTTGAAGATTGGAGCCCAGATCCCTGAAGACTTGAAGACCGACATCATCAGCGCCCTCCGCGCCTACTCCATTGTTTTTGCATGGGGGCCGGAGGACATGCCGGGGATCAGCCGAAGGGTCATCACCCACCGCCTCTCGGTGGACCCTTCGGCTAAACCAGTACAACAACGGAGGAGACCCCTCTCAGCCGAGAGGAGGGAATTTGTGAAGAAGGAGGTCGCCATGCTCCTCTCTATCAAGCACATCAAGGAGGTAAAATACCCCTCATGGCTGGCGAACGTAGTCCTCGCACAAAAACCGCCCTCATTCCGCATGTGCGTGGACTACACGGATCTCAACAAGGCGTGTCCCATGGACCCCTTTCCTTTGCCGAATATTGATCAACTTGTAGATGAGACCGCGGGGTGTGAAATCATGTCATTTCTCGACGCATTCCGCGGGTATCATCAAATCTTTATGCATGAAGAAGACGCTGAAAAAACAGCCTTCATGACTCCCGAAGGAATCTTCTGCTACCTTGTCATGGCCTTCGGCCTAAAGAACTCAGGCGCCACCTACACCCGGATGGTGGCCAGGGTCTTTCAAGCTATCCTAGGGCGCACCATGGAGGCATATGTTGACGACATGATCGTCAAAAGAAAGCAATCAGCAAGCCATGCTGACGACCTAATGGAAATCTTCGCCATCATGCAGAAGTTCAACCTTCGGCTAAACCCGAAGAAGTGCACCTTCGGCGTACAAGGGGGCAAATTCTTAGGCTACATGGTGAGCCGAAAGGGTATCGAGGCCAACCCCGAGAAGATCCAGGCCATCATCAACATGGAGCCCCCACGCAACGTGAAGGAGGTCCAACGATTGATGGGCCGCCTGGTAGCCCTCAATCGCTTCCTATCAAAATCGGCGGAGAAGTACTTACCCTTCTTCTAGATCATGAGAAAGACCGTCGGTTTCCAGTGGACTTCAGAGTGTCAGGGGGCCTTCGAGGAACTGATACGGTACTTATCTTCACCCCCTGTGCTCTCTAAACCCAAGGTAGGGGAGACCCTATACCTTTACCTGGGTGTTAGCCCGGCAGCCATCAGCTCGGTACTCATCCGGGAAGAAGATGGCATCCAGTATGCCATCTTCTATGTTAGCAAGACCCTCAGGGAAGCAGAACTTCGGTATTCTCCTGTGGAAAAAACGGTATTGGCTATCGTTTGGACTGTCAAGAAGTTGGGCCATTACTTCCAAGCTCACCCGGTCCAGGTCCTCACTCATCAACCCCTCGGCGCTTTGATGAGGAGCCCCACCAGCTCCTCCCAAATGGTAAAATGGGATGTCTTCCTGAGCCAATACAACATCGACATCCGTCCTAGGCCCGCCATCAAGGGCCAAGCCCTAGCGGACTTCGTGACGGAGTGCACAGCAAGATCAGCCACGGACGAGGAGCCTTCGGCTCCCTCGGACGATTGGTGGACCCTCTACACCGACGGCTCCTCCGCTGTCAAAGCATGTGGAGGATGGGTGGTTCTCATCTCACCCGAAGGCTTCCGGGCCTATTACGCAGTCCGCTTCTCCTTCAAGGTCTCCAACAATGAAGCCAAATACGAGGCCCTCCTCTGTGGCCTTCGGCTGGCAGCTAACATGAAGGCCCGACAGATTCACGTCAAGTGCGACTCTAGGTTAGTGGTCGGCCAAATTTCCGGGGAGTACGAAGCCAAAGAATTGCTCAAGGTATTTGAGGCACACTCCCTCACTCAAATACTGAGGGCTCAAAACTCTGAGGCCGACATTTTATCGAAGCTCTCGGCCGACTCCCCTGAACATATCTCAAAGATTGCCAAAATCGAGGAGTTGAGCCTCTCCAGCATACATGCTAGCCCCATCATGCACGTACAACAAAGGCAAGAGGACTGGATCTCAGATATTGTCGCCTTCATCACCACAGGGCAACTGCCCGAGGATGAGGCCCGCGCCAAGCTAGCAAAGCTGAGGGCTCCCAGCTACACTATCGAAGACGGAAGGCTTTACAAAAGATCATACAACGGGACATTACTTCGGTGCCTTCATCAAGATGAAGCCGAAATTGCGATGGAGGAAGTGCACAGTGGCACTTGTTCAGCTCACCAGGGACCTTTCTCCATGTCCCGAAGGCTCATAATCCAGGGCTACTTTTGGCCTACGATGGCCCGGGATTGTGCGGATCTCGCTCGAAGGTGTACCGCATGCCAACACTTCCAGAAAGCCCCCGGCAGGCCAGCGGTCAACTATGCCCCCATCAGCACATCCATACCCTTTGCTCGATGGAGCATAGACCTTGTGGGCCCTCTGCCGAGGGGTACCTCCAAAAACAGGTACATCATCGTCGCCATCGACTATTTCACCAAATGGGTGGAAGCGGAGCCCCTCGCCAGCAACACTGAGGCCAAGTGCCGTCATTTTGTTCTCAAGAACATCCTCACGAGGTTTGGCGTCCCCCAACAAATCATCTCCAACAACGGGACTCAGTTTGAGGCAGCCCCCTTCTGTGCCCTCCTAGAGGCATGGGGCATCAAACACACCTTCTCATCCGTTGCCTACCCTCAAGGCAACGGTCAAGTGGAAAACGCCAACCGGACATTGCTCGAGGGCCTAAAGAAGAAGCTGGAGGCCGAAAGGGGTGGTTGGGTAGAAGAGCTCCACAACATCTTATGGGCCTACCGCACCACCCCTCGGCGAGCAACAGGTGAGACACCCTTCTCCCTTTGCTACGGATTTGAAGCTAAGGCCCCCACTGAGGTAACTCTTCCGACCTAAATGGTCACACAATATGATCCCGAGGTTAACGACGCCAATATGGCCCTCGATCTTCACCTTATTTCAGAACGCCGGGAGCAAGCCTTCATCCGGGCAGAAAATTACCGAAGGAAAGTGAAGAGTTACATTGACGCCAAAGTCCACTCCCGGGAATTCCAAGTGGGGGACTATGTCCTCCGAAGAAGGGAAGCTAGCCAACCAACCGAGGGCGGCAAGATGGCACCAATGTTCGAAGGCCCCTACATTGTGGCGGCCATCATCAAACCAGGAACTTACAAAGTTAAACGCCCCAATGGGACCGAGGTCCCTAGACACTGGAATGTACATCGATCACTTAGTTAAATTTTATCAATAACATTAGAGCGGCCAAGCCCTCATAACTAGTGAATGTATTATTTTGCGACCCAAGGCCTCCAATTTTTGAAGAATGAAGGCATATTGAAGACACCAAGAACATGGACTCTTATGAGCGGCCAAGCCCTCATATCAGCCCCTGGCCCAAGGCCTTATCACAGGTAAGAACCCCCGGCACCAAGTGCCGAGGGTAGACTATACTATCACCTACAACAGGGAAGAGAACACCAAATGTCTTCAATGAAGGCCCTTCGGCACCAAGTGCCGAGGGTACGCGCTCCTTTCAACCTTCAACAAATGAAGAAAAAACACCCAATTGTTTTTCAAAGAAGACCCCTCGGTATTAAGTATCGGGAGCCGTTTACCGGAACAAACACCAAGTGTTGTTTCTAAAGTCGTACCCCTCGAGGACGCATATACCGAAGGCGCCACCTATCGGTGCCGGTAGCACGTAGTGCCCCCGACCATTTCCAACCAGTGTGCAAATGAAAACCCTTCCCTGAAACACTTTCCGCGTCACTACCCCAAGGGTATGACAGGCAAGTAATATGCCCAGGATTCGACTTTCAAAAATGGAACGCTTTCCGCGCCATTTCCCCCAGGGATTGGCAGGCATCTAATATGCCCAGGATTCGACTTCCAAACCGAAACGCTCCTCGCGCCACTACCCCAAGGGTGCGGCAGGCCACGGACTATGTCTGGTGCCGAGGGGACGACTTTCAAAACTGAGGCGCTTTCCGTGCCATCTCCCAAGGGGAGGCAGGCTACAGACCATGTCTTATGCCCAGGAAACGACCCTCGATCCCCTCGGAACTCGGAAGGTTAACCCGAGGGGGAGCTAATGGTGTATTCTATTACCTCCCGATAGGCCAAGCCTTACCAAGAAACCAAGTTTCTTGAAGCCTTCCCTTCACTACCACAAGAAAAAAAACGAGGGAGTGAAGGGGAGTAGACTCAGCGGGAAAGCAATGAGTACACCACTCCAACAATTCACGGCAAAACGCCCTTCGGCATTACAAGACAATATATACCGAGGGCACCCCACGGGAACACCTCCGGTACCTGGAATCTCCTAATTACCAAAGATACTATACAACAAATGCTATCAGATGTTGGCCAAATCCAAGCAAGAATTACCTCCGGCACCTCACTAGACGCCGAGGGGATACACCTAGGCATTGTCCGAGGGAGTCTGTCTTTTTCATGCTGCACTTGGACTACAAAACTTCCTAAGTCAACACTGTGGAAACATGACAAGGGCCTAAGGCTCCTATGATCAACAAAGATCGAAGGCTATTACTACTACTCACCGAGGGCCAATCTCACAGGCCGAGGAATTTTTCCCAAGTCTACAACATTGGGTGCCCCCGGGACTACCTCCATGACTGAGGGAGATGCCACCTAAAAATCTGCAAACCTGAAGGCCCCACATACCGAAGGCCAGATGATATTCAAACACTTAGAAAAATTTCTAAGTCCTAAAGTGCTGGGCCCTTTATTATTCAACCGAAGGTGCGCTACGACAAGGCTCTCACAATCATTCGAAGGCTCTTATCTCATACATCTGGAGGGATCCACTAGCCGATGGCTGAACGTCTAAGTTACGCTTAGAAAATTTTCTAAGTCCTAAATGCTTTGCCTCCGGTCACCTCATGAAGGCTACACAGAATCAGAGGGAAGGAATTATTGAGGGCTAAGTGATGAACAACACTTCCTGAACATTTGGCCCTCGGTGAAATGTTCATATGACTAAAGGGACCCAGTAGCCGAAGGCTACGGGAGGCACTATACTTAAGAAAATATGTTCTAAGTCCTAAAAATTGGCCCCTCGGCCAAATCACCGTACAAGCATACATTCATACACAAAGGAAGGAAGAGACGAAGGCATACATTTAAAGGGAAAAACAGATTCATATATCGTAAAAGCCCGAAGGCAGACATTCATTCATCAAGAGAAATGAAAAGTTGAAATGTCTATTACAGGATGGCTGATGCCGAAAGCAAACAGATGTTCATTACAAAGCCTGTTCTTTTAAAATTATTAAGTACAAAATCACTCAGCCTTTGCTTCCTCAGCAGGCTTCGAGGTGACCTCTACTCCAGCCTCCTCACCGTCGCCCTCGACCTCCTTCATCAACTCTGTATCTTCTAGGTCTGGCCTTTGGACTTCCGAAGGAAGGGCAACACGAACGTCTGGCTGTAGGGGAGGGAGGCCATATGCTGCCAGGTCAAAATCCTTCGGGTCGATCTTCAAATGACGGGCCATCCTCCAGTAGATGAGGGCCTGAGAAAAAAACTCACCCCCATCATAATATTGCTGGCCCTTTCGGGAAACCCACTCTACACCGGGCCTGTCACACCACTCGTCAACAGAGGACTCCACAACCGAGGACAGCCATTGCTTGTGCCCCTCGGCTTTCCACCCCTCTGCCAGGAATCCGGAGATGGCCTCCTCCCGTGCCTTGGCAACGGCTTCCGCCTTGGCGGCCTCGGCCTCCTTGGCGGCCTTCTCGATGGCTTCAGCTGCGGACCTCTCAGCCTCGGCCTTGCCTCGGTCAGCTACCTCCGCTCGCAGCGTCATCTGCCGAAGGCTCTCCTCTAGCGTGGCCATTTGCCTGATGGCATCAGAGTTCTGATGAACGAGTTCCTTCATCTTCGCGTCCTGCTCAGCCTTGTGCAGGCGCCACTCCTCCAGCCTCCGGGCCTGCTCGCCGAGGGCAATGCAAGCCTGTAAGATACAAAGGAGTTAGGAAAGTTATGCAATATATCCTAACGCAAGGCAGAATGATAACAATGAAGAAACTTACAGTGAGGGAAGACCGGAGGATCTTGTCCTCGAGGGCCACGTCATCATCGGCCCCGAGGGCGGCTCTGTCAATCTCAGGGGTCATGCCCCTCAGGAGCACCCTCGGATCCACCGTGCAGTTCATCACGGCTATTCCCCTCGGGAGAGAAACCTGCAGAACCTCAGAGGGTGGCTCCCCAATACTCATCGGCATTTCAGCCGTCGGCATCTCCACATGCGTCCCGGAGGCGGAGCGCTCATCTACAATCACCACAGGAGGATCCTTCTTCCCGGTATCTCCCTTTTTGGGCTTCTTCCCCTCGGGAGCCTTGCCCGCGACCTTCCTCTTCGCGGCGGCGACGGCATCAGCAGTAGGGACCGTCGACGGGCCCTCGGACTTCTTGAAGAAATCACCGGCGGGCTTCTGGATGCCCGCTTCCGTCCCCTTCGGAATTTTGGAGGACTTCTTCTTCAAATCAGCGAGCCCCTTGACATTCATCTTGGATACCGGGATACCTGCAAAACAATAAGGGGTTAGGCCGACGGGTCATCAATAAATGACATGAAAGTACAAAAAGAGAATAAAAAATATATGCTGAGTACGAAAATGAAGATGCCCTCGGCTGCTACCTCCTAAACCCCCGGAGGCTCCATCAAACATCGGGTACTTTTCATCTGTTTCCCCCAGGAAGCGATACCGCCAGAACCCGAGGGTATACAGATCCTCCTCCAGGGTGCACTCCTTGATGGTTATATTCTTGTTTCGACCCTCCGGGATCTTAGCCAGGATCCTGCCATCCTTCTCGAGGGCGGCGCTCCTCACCTTCTCATGCCGCCTAAACCGGTCGCGCAGCTCCCTCGGGAAGGGGCTCTCAGCTAGCCTGACGTAGCACCATCGCTCCTTCCAGCCTTTGTTTGAGGAGGGCGCCTTAGTGAATAACTTGAACAGAGCCACCTGTTGCAGGTTCGCGAAGCCCTCGGCATTCGCATGCACCCCCCCCCCCCCCGGCACAAGTTGAAACTTTGGAAAAATAAGTCCAAGCTAACCCCCCCGGGACTTACAGAGATGGAGGAACCCAGCGATGTACGAGTGGCTATTTGGCGTGAGCTGGCAAGGAAGCAGTCCTATGTACCGAAGGTACTCACGCAGAAAAGGGTGCAGAGGGAATCGGAGGCCCATTGACACCGAGAGAATGTGAACGGCTATACATCCCTCGGGGGCCCGGGAGAGGACATCATCAGGTCCCGGTGGCACTACCGTCGCCGAGGGCCCCACATGAAGCTGGGTAACATAGAAGTCCGCCCCATCAGCCTTCGACCTTATCTCGAGGGCGGCGGTATTCAGGAAGGTGTAACCCTCGGGCATATCGACAGGCTTCCCTTGGTCAGCAACGCTGCCTTTCTTCTTGGAAGCGGCAGCCTTCGTCTTCTTCTTCCCGGGGGCCACCCGGAGAGGGGCCGGGTTCAATGGCCGAGAGGTGCTGGCTTCACCGGCGTCGCGTGGGGGAAGAACAGCGACGGTGACCCTCAGGCTCTCTCTCTGCGCCTCTTCCTCGGCCACTTGCCAGGCGAGAGCTAGCTCTTCATCCTCGCATTCTTGTTCGAACCCCTCGGCTTCCGCCTCGGCAACGAAGGCTCTCTGCAACTCCATCGCTATGGCGGCATCATGCCCCACCGAGGGCTGTTCACTTGTGGACTCCACATCGGAGACAGTTTCCTCCTCCATCGAGGGTTCCCTCGAGATGTCTTGGGAATCGCTTTGTGAAGACATTGTTTATACTACACCGAGGGTTCGGAGGGAGATACTAAGGGCTCTAAGCTACAACCCCTAATCTAAGGCCACAAAGCACATCTAACTAAGAAGGTGAAGAACGAGTGGGGAACTGACCTTGGAACAAGAATTGGATCGAGGGCAGGTGTTTCTCTCTCTAGAAATCAAATGGCCAGAGCTTCTCTAACAACAATGATCGCACAAGGAAGTAGTCCTCTGGCCTTGGGTATTTATAGGCACCGCAAATCTGGGCTTGGGCCGGAAACCGGGCCTCCGGTTGGAAAGCCATCATTACGAACCGTCGAATTGCCCAATCGGTGACGCCCGCCAACAGGCAGCCAACGAACGCACGCCACATGGAGGCCCCCCTCCAACGGTTATATCTCCGACGTTATGTCTCCCAACGGCTCTATTACAACGGCTATATTCTGGGAACCCGAGCTCACTCCTTCAGAAGCCACGACTACACAACCGGCATACCCCTCGGGAACACTCAGCCCTCAAACACATTGAGGGCCACGTGACCCCCGGGGAGCACACCTTCATCAATAGTTACCCCCGGCTACGCAACGAGGAAACCCCTCGGGGCACCTCAGCCCCCCACTTGCAAACAAACAAGGGACCCATCGACAACACCGGAAATATCATCCTCATAATTTGAGGGCTCCCCCTTCGGCATCTCTCAGGATAACAACAGCGAACCTTCGGCAAATCAACACACATGCCTTCAGACAGGGATAGCCTTCGGCAAAAAATACTGCCACTCATTTCAAACCGGGATTTCACCTTTTCGACTCATCATTGGGGGAATTCGATGCACTCTTTTTCCCTCATTGGAATTTTTTCCCACAGGGTTTTTTCCAATGAGGTTTTTAACGAGGCATCCCCTCAAAATGAAGCGAAAAGTGTCACCCCTCGACTTCATATTGCAGGCAGGCACTACTCTACTCCTTTTCACCACTTTGCAAGTGCCTCAAGGAGTGGGGGACTGGAGGACCCCTTCGGGGAAAATCTCAAAAAGACAAAAAATGTCAAAAACTCCCACAAACGACAAACATGATCCCTCAAGTCCCGAAATGTGGGTAACTGAGGGACTGCCCTCGGCTGAAACGTGTACACAGCGAACTCCTTACCAACTTTACAAACTACAACGGAACAACACCAAAGGACAAACACAAATTACTCATTTTCCCTCAAATACCTTTCGACAAAAGGAGTGAGGGACTTCTGATGGACTATATGGCCCAGGAACCTCGGCCCATAGACTCCTACTATTCTAAGGGAGGCCCAATAGGCCCAGGAAGCATAGCAGGCCCAAATCACAGTGCCCCAAGTACTGAGCAACCCACGTGGCACACTGGGTGTAACACCCCTAAATTTCCCGCTCAAAAACAATGATATATTCAAAAAAATACTTTATTCATTCATCAAAGAGTTGAAGAAATACAGCGGAAGTCTAAAAGGGAAATGAGTGTTACCGCCACATTCGGTCATCTCTTAACCGAATGCACAGGCAACTCAAAGTAAAACAATAAAAACTAATGTAATAATAAGTAAATGTTTAACTCATGACTAGTTTTAACTAAGGCATCTTCTATTTCGCACTCAAGCTCGAGCAATCCATCAATCCACATAGGTATCCAATTCATCACCTGATAAAATTTAAGGGAGAAGGGAGAGACAAGAGAAATAACAAAAATTAGCTTTAGAGCTAAGTAAGTACTACCCAACCCCGTAAAATAATCAGGTTTGACTAAAAATAGATTTTTATATAATAATATATAAAAATGACGCACTCCACCAAAATACTTTTCTCTTTGATTTTTCTTAAAATTACTTCTTTACTAAAAACCTCAACTTCTCTTCGAAAATCTCTTAGTATCTCTTCTCTTTAAACTTCTTAAGAAAATCACTTCTTCTCTAACTTCCTAGTAATTTAGAAGGGCGGTGCTTAACCTTTCGGTAGAGCCCGGTGAACCGTGGTTACGGACGGCCACCCCGAACAAGTGCCGGTACCACAACTGCTCTGTTGGAAACGAAACGACTACCTTAAGTGTGCACACCCCCTAAAAGGGATTCCAAGCCCTCCGAGTAGTAAGTCATCCCGAGTGGTCGGAACCCAACCACCCCAATTCTAAAATTCTTGAATGATTAGGGACTACTACTATAACTTCTTCTTAAAAGGGATCATAGATCCAAATCTTACTTAAAAGGGATCATAGATCCAAATCTTGCTTAAAAGGGATCATAGATCCAAACTGTACTTCTTAGTAGTAGTAGCTCTAATCACCCTCCACATTTATCCGGATGTGGAAAAACCGACACCTCGGATTACTCCCGAGATGCTATCTTCTTATGAAAATGTAAATTTTATCTTTGCTTAACAATACTTCAAAAATACTTCTTAATTTCTCAAATAAAATCTCGAAGGTATTTAAAAATATTTAATACCCCAAAAGTACTTGATTTATATTTCTTAACTACTATATATATAATATCTCCTCAAAATCCCATACAGAAAATTCACATATCACACTTAATCACATAATGCATAATAAGCATATAATACGAGGAAACAATTTTGGATTGGCAGAGAAACTTACAATTTAGGGTTTATCCAAAACTAATTCCAAAATAGTATTTAATACCATATTCAAAATAATCCAATAAGGATATTTATAACTCCAAAATATATATGTAAATTTTCATACCAAATTATACATTTAAAAATATATAATTTATCCCAAAAGATTTGATCTCACAACACTTTCCAAAAAGAGGGTTTAACCCAAACAACCACTTCCCAAAAGTAGCATTTACTACTACCACCAAAATAATCAAATTGGAGTATTCTGAACCCATAATATATTTTCAATATAACCAGTTATAATAGTCTCAAATCATACTTCAACTCATACGAAAACAATCACCAAAATTTTCCAATCCCAAAAGGACAATCATCAAAAATCACAATTTTAGCCATGATAAACTGATTTGATAAATTCACCAAAAATCACACGTTCATAAATTCCCAGAAAAGCATACATCATCATACTCATACTATTATAGCCGAATTATCCATAAAATTTCAGAAAGAAACTCAAATCATAGCACAAACCCTAGTTTATACAATATAGGGGCAAAATAGTAATTTTGGTTGCAATAGTCCTTACCTCGAGGCTAGCAATGAATCCTAAACGTCAAACCTAGTTTGATGGATTATTCGCACGTACCTAGGAAGTGATAGGTTCGAAGGATCTCAATTTAGGAGAAGGAAATTTAGGAAACGGATGAACGACGCGAATTAGGCAACAAACGCACTTACCGGAATATTGGATTGTTTGATCTCATCATTGGCATAAAATTTCGTGCTGGATACGTTAATATTGAAGAGCTGGAAGGGATAGAGCTTGAAGAGGCGGTCCTAGGGTTTTTGGAATGAGGAAAATCGGATTAGGGATGTATTTATAGTGAATTTCCGAAGTTTGAGTTGCATTAGGATACAACAAGAACGCACGCGTGCGTACCTTCCACGCACGCCGTGCGTGACCCACAGACGCCCCAAACCTTAGTTTTTGCCCCGTTTCTTCCCCATTTGGACCTCCCCTTTGTCCCAAACACTAAACCAAACATAATAAACGACCTAAAGACCGTGTAAACAATATGAAACACAATTTTAATTATTTCCCAAATTCTCTCAAATTTTCGGGGTATTACACTGGGGGTGCCTTCGGCCCCCTGACCGAAGGCTCCAAATTCTCACAGGATGGCCAACTCAAGCAAACAAAGTTACTGGGAGAAAACGGCGAAAATTAGTAGCCCTCGACACCCAGAGCCCTCGACACTAAGGAGGTTCCCGGTACTCAGAGCCCTCGGCCAATCGTCTGCAGCCGAGGGCACCTTTCTCGACATAATATCCTCTCCACATGCGCCTGAATCACCGTACCAAGTACTACGTCACATCCAACAACCGCATTTAATGTGGCCACATGCAAATGTCAGTGCCACCCCGTTGAGGTGACCCCTCGACCACCAGAATGATGACATGTGTCCCTATCTGGCATTTATTACTACTATAAATAGCGCCCATTTTCCCCATTTGTGATCCAAGCAAAAATCGCTCATTACATTCTCAGCAATACACTCTATCTCTCTTACTTTTGCTCTGACTTCTCTCTAGTTACTCCCTGCAGTAACCCTTCGGATACATACCCCCGGGTAGACTATCCATCAATTTCCTTAATGTAAGCATCGGCGGTTGCCCCTTAATGAAGGAGCCAACCAAAAAGTATTTGTGTTGCTCTGTAAGGGTTTATATATCCTCCTCATAAAATTGTACTGCAGGCATTCCTTTATGCCGAAAAGGCACTTTTAAAGGAATTCCTTGTTCGCCGCAAGAACTTTCGTGAAAGATCGCATTGTCGCTCCCGACCCACCGGTTGGAGCAGCCCATGCAGCCGTCGTCACCATGAAGACCGAGAATGTCGGAGCTCTCTAGGGTTTTTTAATTCTTGAAATAGTTTGGATGATGAGATTGATGAACATAATTGGGAGAAATGTACCCCCGAATCTTCTTCAGTTACACTATGTTCAAGTTTTTTTTAATATTTCATTGGGTGGGACTCGAATATATTACTCCCTATTTCAATAACTAAACCATTTATATTTGAAGAAAATAAATCTCACAAATATATACTACGTATGAACTTGAAATTGTGGCGTTAGCTATATAATCAAACTAAAAGTAGCCTCATTGTTAAACTAGAATCCCATTCTTGCCTGAGTTGCATCCTAGGGCGGGGTGCATGTTCTCGCACTACAACAAAAAAAGTATTATTTGCGTCCAAATTTTTTGTGTCAACAAATGTGGATGCTAATATTAAATCTTCTGCGTCAGCATTTTCACGCAAAAGGAATAACATTCGCCAATAATATTTGGCTACATCTTGCCGACGCTAAACCTATTTTAGCTATCCAGGGCGACCTCAATTCATAAAAACTCATACTACTCTTCTCCATACGCTGAGGGCGCTCTTGAGACTGTCCTCTTTGACCCTGGACCTGCGTTTTTCATTCATCTCCCCCCCCCCCCGCGACCTGTGTTTTTCGCTCGTCTCTGCCACTCGCTTCTCAGCCAGTCTCCCATCCACCTCACAAGTTCTACTCGCTGCAACACCGTTGAACCACTGCACGCCATCGATCTGTACCTCCGTCGCAGACTCGCTGCGACACAGCGTTTTGAACTTCACAATAGTACGTAATATAAGATAGTGCCTCATAACATCAAAATGATTTAATTTCCATGCATGATGAATAATCAACTTCACAAATTTTGGAGGAATAATATTTACTTTGAGTATAGACGTAAATGGTAAGACCATAATGTTGATGGTATTGGTCCACCTCATTTAATAGCCTGGTCTACTATTTAATGTTCTGGCCCATTTGGGCTGTATACTCGACCAAGCCCATACGCCCTATTTGTTTTCTACCCAGCCCGTGACCCTGTGGCCCTTAGATATATTTGTATGGTTCCTTCTCGAACCTCCTATTTCACCTGTTCCTCCTTCTCTCTATCCGATGTGCTCTTCAGTGTGTTGCCCTAATTCTAGAGTGAGAGAGTGCTGGTTTCACTGTTGGGTTGAGCTCCGGCTAACCTCCGGTGATTCCTTGGGGATCCTTTAGTGGGCTTCACTCTGGTCTGGTAGTTTGGGGCTACTCTCCGGTGGGTTTTCTCTGGGGCTTTGGTCTGGGGGGTTGGGCTCTATATCTGAGTGTAGTTGACTATTGCCCTTCGTCTTCCCTGTTTGTAACCCTGGTGGTGAATGCTGAGCAAGCCCTTGGGCTTATGGTGATTGAGGTCTGAGCCGGTCCGGTTTCTCAACAGTGGTATCAGAGCTTGGACGCTGCCGCCTCTCGCCGTCACCGGAAACTCGCCGGAGATCTCCCAAACTGGTAACGCCTGGAGCACCATCGGTAGTGGTAAGTCAGGTTGTCTTTGTTGGACACCCGCTCAGGTATAACGCTAAAACCCTAACCCTAGGGCTGCCAGAGTGCCACCGGCTTCTGTGCTGCATGTGGAGATCTGTAACCCTAGGTTATAGGTCTGCCGAGTAGAAACCCTAGATTAACCTTGCATGTACAGCTTCTGCTAGTACAGAGCTGTAGAAACCCTAGGTGGTGTTTCGTTTGTGCATGAGTGGTTCAATCTGTGTCGACTTGGCCACTACTTATCTGTGAACTTTGATTGGCCTATCAAATTGATTGTTTCTTTGTGTGTTGTGCCACCTCTCTATGTTACTGCCTCTAAACTTCCACTGTATTGTTGTAGCTTGCCCTATTACTATTGAAGTTGTTATTTCTCTGCTCAAGTCAGTCCGGTCTTTGTCTGTCTTTTTTGTTGAGTTCTAGTAATAGTGTGCCTTCTAACCCCTAGCTGGCTAAGGCACCTGAGGTTAGTGTTAGTACCCAATTTTGATAAGATTTTGATGATGCCACTATACTTAGCACGTGTACATTGTGTCTCATTTTGTAGAGTATTAACGTGACAAATTAAATGTACAATTTTTTAGTCTAAGAAATATTACCGGAAAAGTAAAAATGCAATAAGGTAAAATTTCTTTACCTTAATAGGATACTTGAATCCTACCGGCAAATACTGTTTGACTCAAATATTATTCGTATGTCATGAAGGTCGAAATATCAAATGAATAATTAGAGACAAAATATTGACCGGCATTTGATGCCAAATACGTACTGAGGTCCGGAGCACTGAAGACGCGCATAAAAGAAATACTTCAGCAATCAATTGAAGACAAAGACAGACGGAAGTTAATGCTAAAACAGGTACATGGACCTACAGCATGGACGCACAAGTCTGAAGCCTAAAAAGGTATCAACAGTGGCTAGGCGGGCAAGACAAAAGAACCCATATGCTCCGAAGAAGAAAATAAACAACAAGTTGTTTATCTTATGCGAACAAATTCAACGCACAAGATTGATCTATCCTAACCAATGGATAAGATCAATTAACCGGAGAGCCTATAAATATAGGCAGAAACGAAAGTTTCTAACCAAGCTTTGAGCATCCAAAAGAGAGAATTTCTATCACGAGCATTCACGATATATCTAGCAAAAGAGAAAATGCTATTCTAAACTTTGCTCTTTGCTTGGACTCATGCTTCACTAAACTTCCAGTATACAAGCTCTTCATTGCTGAATCATAGAAGTTTAGTTCCTAGTTGGAGGTTAGAACTTTCGTGTAACAAATCACATATTGTTATAAACACTTAGGAGAACAGTTGTTCGGATCCTACAGTGTAAGTAGATAGATAGAGTACATTTTGATCCCCACTGGTTCATTAGAGAAAAGTCTAAGGACTGGGTAACTTTGAGTGGTGTTATACTCATCGTGAAAAACCTTCAATCTAGGCCTGAGTGTTGTAAAGGCTAGATTGGCACTAAGTGTATTGGGCTTAATACTTTAGTGAAATCCATCTGAAAGAGGGTGGGACTGGACGTAGGAGGATTACACCACCTCTGAACCAGGATATACCGTGTGTTGATTTCATTTCAGTCAACAAGGCACACACCCAACACTTCTCACATAAAGATTGTAGTTTGCCAGCAGCATCCTAAGAAGTTGTCTTAATTGACCCAACTGCTTATCCTACTGCTTAATTACTCACTTTCTTTGAGACCAAATTCACACCCTTAACTTGCACCAATATCACTTGGAAGGATCACTCTATCAGTTCTCTGAAATTCACCTTCTAAGTACAGCAGATGCCTCAGCAGTTCCCTGGAAACCACCCAACTACTGAGCCCTCTGCTCATATATATTTACCTCTTGTCAAACATCTCAAACATCACCAGATTGCCATTACATCACCAAGATGTTTGCTTAACCAAATAAGTTTATTACACAAGCAGGTGCCTCAGCGGTTCCCTCACATTCACCCAACTGCTAAGCCAACTGCTAGCATTCTAAGTCAAATACTCTCCAAGTTAGAAAGTGGCCAAACACTCATTACATAAAGGGTAAAGACTTCCGATGTGCATCTATAAATCTCTCAAAAGTTTATAGATTAACTCTCTTAGAGGGAAAGCTTTTAAAAATCGAAAAAGATTTAAAAGTCTATTCACCCCCCCCCTCTAGACTTTTACCCTATCCGGAACCATCAAGTGGTATCAGAGCAGAGTGTTCCTAGAGTCATTTATTGACTATTTTGAACTAAAGATCCAAAGCCACTTCACCTCCCAAACACTTTCTAAACAATGGACAGCCAACTAGCCAAGAATCTCCTGTTCAACTTAAACAAATTTGATGACTAGAGAATCAGAATGAGAGCACATCTCAGTGCTTTACATGATGAAATGCTTGAGGTAATTACTGATTGACCTATCAGAATAATGAAGGTCAGCATATCCAAAGCTGATGACCAGGAGGATATATACATTCCTAAACCAAAATTGGAATGGACATCTGAGGATAGGAAAAGGAATAATCTTGACAACATTGCCAAAGATATTCTCTTTAAATCTATTGATGAGTCCATATTTCCCAGAATTAGGAAATGTGAAACTGCAAAAGCAGTATGGGATGAGCTCACAAAGATCGGAGCAGGTGATGAACAAGAAAAGGACAACAAACTGACCATAGCCCTCAAGAAATTTGAGGACTTCAAAATGTTGACAAATGAGCCTATTCATGAGATGGAATTCAGGTTCCTAAAGATTATAGCAGAGGTTTGAGACCTAGGGAAAGATCTATCCCAAAAGGAGATTTCCCTTAAAGTCTTAAGAGGCATGCCATCTAAGTGGGACATGAAGGTAACTGCTATGAGAGATAGCAGAGATCTCAGAACTTTGTCAACTGACAAACTCTTAAGTGATCTCAAGGCCTATGAATTTGAAATGAAGGAGATCAAGGAAGAGAAGGAAGATGAGTCCAAGACACTAGCTCTAGTGTCTGAGTCAAGCACTTTAAAATCTGCTGAAAAATCCCTCAATAATCTCCTCACTGACGAGCAGTTCGCTCTGTTTGTAAGGAAATTTAAAAGATTTATGAAGGAGGGAACTGCTCCAAAGAAAGCATACAATCAGCCACCTAGAAGACAAGGGAGACCTCAACCCAGCGAGGAGACTGTCATGTGCTACAACTGTAGACAGCCAGGACATTACAAAAATGAATGCCCTCTGCCCTTAGCCAAAAAATATCAAGGGCAGCAGGGGACTGCTCAAAAAGCTAATTACAAAAACTTCAAAGGCAAAAGGCAAGCCTTTGTAAGTGAAAAGAAAAGGGAGGAACTCCAAACTGATGATGAAAGCAGCTCAAGTGACTGAAGAGAGCAGCAGGTGGCTCAACAAGCCGTCCACTAGTAGAAGTAAAGATGATGAAAGCTGCTCCCCCAAATGCTTAATGGCCAAGGACCACTACAACGATGTTGAGGTAACATCCTGCTCCTCCTATAGCTCTAGTGATTCTGGACTAAACAATACTCCCTCCGTATCTTTATAATCTTCCCACTTCAAAAGTGGGTGAGATTATCTACAGTAACCAGACAACAATACAAAAGGCTGTTTTGCCCTTGTGCAGGCAGTCTGAAAATTAATAGGAATAGTCCAAAATAGTTTGTCACATGTGTACAGAACCTCAGAAATTATTGAAATGAAAATTTGAAGAATGGAGGGAAACTACTCGATACTCCCTCCAATTTAAAAGTACAGTCCAGGAATTTTTGGTATATATACAAGAAATTCAACACAAAGAGATCTACAAAACCCTGGAGCAGTAAAAATGAGAAGTACTTTGTGCTCTTGCATCCCAGACCTAAAAAATTTCCCTCCTCTTACTTGGCAGCAGCTCAATGCTCCCCTCCTTGACCTCAATGACTTCCCTATTGCAGAAAATGAAGATGCACAAGAAGAATTACAGAATGTTAGTAATGAAGAAACAAACAATACAAATGCAGATATTCATGTTCAAGAAGCAGTCATCAACTCACCAGAGCCAATCACATTACATTCAAGGAAAAAGAAATTGACCAATGTAGAACGGAAGCGAATTACACAACAACTATTGCAACAACACAATGGGGGGGAACTTCATAGAGGCATCATTAATGAAACTGCTGCTACCTTCAATACCACAAGGAGAACAATCTACTCTATATGGGCAAAGGTTAAGCTACAAATACTACAAGGGGAGGTAGTGAATGTGGACAGAAGGTATACAGGTCATTCCGGCAGAAAAGGTATAATTCTTGATTCAGAAAAGCTTAAAAACATACCACTTCAATTTAAGAAAAATCTCAGATCAGTTGCCTATGCAATGGGAATGTCACACATGACCATGTGGAGGCTGTTACAAAAAAACAGGTTAGAAGACATACTAACTCCCTTAAACCCCTATTAACCGACAACGGTAAAGTAAAAAGGTTACAACATTGTGTTGGTCTACTTGCCCCTGACTCTATTCCATCGAATCCTACTTTTAAAGATATGTATGAGTACATTCACATAGATGAAAAGTGGTTTAACACGACTAAAGAAAGTGAGAAATACTATTTGGGCATTGATGAACCGGATCCATACAGAAGTGCTCAATCGAAGAATTTCATTCCAAAAATCATGTTTTTAGCTGCTGTGAGTAGGCCTAGGTTCAGTGAAAGGGGGAAGTGTTATGGGACAGAAAGCTTGGAATTTGGCCTTTCACTTACGTAGGGGCTGCTCTTCGATCTAGTATAAACAGGCCAAGAGGGTCATTAGAAGTTAAACCTATCACTAGGATAACGCGGGAAGTCATGAAGGAAATGTTTCTATCCAAATTATTGCCTGCTATTAAAGAAAAATGGCCAGATGTTCTCGATAGGAACATCATCATTCAACAAGATAATGCAAAGCCACATATGTTAATTGACGATGAAGATTTTCATATAGAAGCAAGTACTGATGGTTGGAATGTCTCTTTGCAATGCCAACCACCAAACAGCCCTGATTTAAATATACTAGACCTAGGTTTTTTTCGAGCAATTGATTCCCTAAAAGACCAAAAGCCTAGCAGTTCACTCCCTGAATTGGTTGCAAATGTGGAAGAAGCTTTTAACGAACTTTCAGCCACAACCCTAGAAAAGGTCTTTCTATCTTATCAAACTGTTATGAAAGAAGTGATGAAGTGCGGGGGAGGAAATAACTACAAATTGCAGCATTTGGGAAAAGAAGCTTTACAAAGGCAAGGTCAACTACCTCAGAGAATTGGTGTGACTAAGCAGATATATGAGGAGGCGTTGCTTAAAATATCACATTCTCTTAATGTGTGACTGAATGTGAAATCAAATTTCATGTATGTGTAATGCTTTATGTTAGACATTTGTAATGCGTTAAGACTGCTTTGGTGTAGTCAAGCTAAATAAGCTTCACAACATTCACAAATGACACATATGGATGAACTTCATTAATCAAAGACGGGACATCAGTTACTCAGTCTTAATAAGCATCATAACAATTAAAATTGTTTATGTAGGCTGGACATCAGTTTACTCACACACAGTGCACTACTTTAATCAAGCTACTTTAATCAAGTTACTCAGACTTAATTATCATCACATACAGTGCACTACATTAATCAGGCTAAAAATGAGTGACAAAGTGCACAAATTATTCATGGGGATGAAATGAATTCTTCACAGCCGTGACATTAGTTCACTCACACTTAATACACATCCAAACCGATCAAAGTGTTTACCACCATCAACATACCACTGCACGGTTTGAAATTATGCCTCAGACCAGATTCATCACAGGCTACACATGAGTAAACTAATGCTACACAACCTCAGAAAATAGTCATAACACTATTTTTTCAACACAGATAGTGCACTGCTTGACTAAGGCCAATATACCTCAGAGAAACATCACAAGGTTTATTAATCACAGACATTACATGAGTGAACTGAGTACAAATCAGCAGCAAACAATTCAAATAGCACATATAGTACACGACCGAAATCAGGGACATAAGCATCACAAAGTTCCTACAGTAGAACCTCAAACAAACATGCAATTATTGGACAATAAAGAAATGAAATTAGGCGGTAAGAACTCCCCTATGGCAATCCTTCATCCTCGTCCGCCGTAGCCACAGGGGTTGGCGTCGCTGCCCTTTTGGAAGTAACCGCAATCCACCGGCTCTCGAGGTCCTCACAGCCGTCGTCACTGTCGGGTTCAATCAATCCCTCGTAACGTTTCCTCCATTTCCAACTCGGATCAGTATCGTCGGTGTCGGAAGGAGAGAGGTACCATTCCGGAGAAGGAAAACCTTCTTAATCAGATAGTAAAGCCTCGCCATCGTCAGGCGGAGGGGTAAGTGAAGGCAAATCCCCAGCAGGAAGGATATCGACGATCAGAGA
This sequence comes from Cuscuta europaea, assembly GCA_945859875.1. Taxonomy (NCBI): domain Eukaryota; kingdom Viridiplantae; phylum Streptophyta; class Magnoliopsida; order Solanales; family Convolvulaceae; genus Cuscuta; species Cuscuta europaea. The sequence goes on from CAMAPE010000010.1 coordinate 517,630, forward strand.
CTGAATAACGTCTGCCTCTGAGGGCGACGCTGGGAGTGCAACATGGTCGCCCGCTGCAGAGGCAGTCGAGATCTTTGTTTTTTCAGATTCCATGAGAGCAGAGGCGACAAAGATGGGTTCAGGCAAGTATAAAAACATCACGGCAGCATCACGGCGATGAAGTCGGGAAAGATGGGTTCAGGCGGAATGCTTGATAATTGAGATATGAAGTCGGGAAAGAAGTAGGATTGGGACTGCAGCATCACGGCAATTTGGACATCTTGTAGGGTATGATGAGTGGGCCGAGAACTGATGGGCATTTGGACACACTATGTTTTCAAATTCAAAATTAAGGGTAACAAGGGTAATTCAGAATGTATAATTGAGGGTAGAATAGAGAAGTTGGAGTGTTTTTATTTCCGTTTTTAGAAATGGGAAGATTTTTTGTTACGGAGAAAAAAGGAAAGTGGGAAGATTTTAAAGATACGGAGGGAGTATAACACTGGAATCTTTATTACAAGATTTCCAAAAAGTCCAAAATCACCATGTTCTCTTGAATGCTGAAAATAATAGACTGAAACAAGACATTGAGGCAATTCATTCTAAATTACTAGATGCCTTAAGCAAAAATGATGTCTTAGAAAAGGAGAACAAAGAGCTGAGAAACTCCAGCACAAATAGTAAAAATTCTCACCCTACTGCTGAAGTTACTCTAAATAGGAAGAGAAGAGGTCTTGGTTACTCATCCCCCACTAGACTCACTCAAAATTGTACGTCTACAATCCACAAATCATACACAAGAAAGCTCACTTACCAAAAAACTCATCCCCCAAATGTTCCCAAAAGAAGGAACCTACCTGCTCCCAAACCAAAATCCAAACATCTGTATAAATCAACACCCCCTCACCATCTAAACCAAAGAACCTGTTGGCAGCCAATAAATAAGACCTACCTGCTCCCAAACCAAAATCCAAACATCTGTATAAATCAACACCCCCTCACCATCTAAACCAAAGAACCTGTTGGCAGCCAATAAATAAGACCAACCACAGCCAAAATATTAAGTAGACTCCTCAAATCAATAATCCACTTCCCACTTCAAAAAGGAAAAGGATTAACAAGTACATAGCCATTCCTTTTGATTACAACACCTCAAATGGCTATAGACCAATCCGCTTAGAACTCAATGGTTCTAGATGGGCATGGATGCCCAAACTTGTACAAGGGAAGTTGCCCACTAACTTGTGGGTTACTGCTCAACATTAATTTATACAGGAAGGTGCTGGAGCAGCTGAAACACAAACATGGTACATAGATTCAGGCTGCTCCAGGCACATGACGGGCAGCAGGCGGCTCCTGTCAAACTTTACAGCAAGGGAAGGACCCAAAGTAACATTTGGGAATGTGGAAAAACAAGGAGAAACCAAAGGAGCTGGAGACTTATCAATTAATGGACTTACAATCCAAAACATATCCTATGTTAAGGGTTTAAAGTTCAATCTCATGAGCACAAGCCAGCTCTGTGACAATGGCTATAATGTTACATTCTCCAAAGACATCTGCTTGATTAGAGATGTCAAAAATGACAAAATTGTGCTCACTGATAGAAGGAAGAAGGACATGTACATTGTTGATTGGAGCTCTGCAAAGGAAGGAATCTGCTTAGTGACAAAGGCAGATTCAAACTTAAGTTGGGAATGGCACAACAAATTAAGCCATCTAAACTTCAAGACAATCAACAAACTGTCCAAAAAAGGTTTGGTGAAAGGACTCCCTGAAATCAACTTCAAAAAGGACCACCTTTGTGATGCTTGTCAATAAGGGAAACAAACCAAGATATCATTCAAACCAAAAGAAGTGGAATCATCAACTAGGCCCTTAAGCCTACTACACCTTGACTTGTTTGGACCAGTTGAACCAACAAGCTTAAGTGGTAGAAGGTACATCCTGGTTGTAGTTGATGATTATTCTAGATACACTTGGACCATATTCTTAAAGAAGAAGAATGAAACAGAGAAGAAACTGCCAGAATTGATGAGGCTAATTCAAAATGAGAAAAGTCTCTCAATCTAGAGGATCAGGTCAGATAGAGGTACTGAATTTGTCAACTCCATCATAATTCAGTATTGTGGAGAAAATGGAATCCATCATCAAAACTCAACAGCAAGAACACCTCAACAAAATGGTGTTGCTGAAAGAAGGAACAGGGCACTCAAGGAAGCAGGAAGGACAATTTTAGAAGCAGCTGGACTACCCAAAAGATTTTGGGCAGAAGCAATCAACATGGTTTGCTACACTCAAAATAGAAGTCTTATTCATAAGATTCACAAGAAGACACCATATGAGCTATGGAAAGAAAGGAAGTCTAATGTTAGTCATTTCCATGTGTTTGGATCCAAATGCTTCATCCTAAACAATGGAAAAGACTATCTCAAGCCATTTGATCCCAAATCTGATGAAGGGATCTTCCTGGGCTACTCAACAACTAGCAAGGCATTCCGGATTCTCAACAAAAGAACTCTGGTGGTAGAAGAATCAATCCATGTGGCATTTGAAAACCACCCCACTGCTCGAGTAAAAGATGAAGGTGAGTCATCCAAATCAAGGGACACTGGAAAGGCTCCAAGATGCCTTTCAAATAATAAAAAGGATGGAAAGGCAGTTGACTCAAACGGCAGCCCACTGCCAGCAGTTGACTCAACTGTCAGCCCACTGCCAGCAGGTGACTCACCAAAAGACAACCTTCCGAGCACTCATGAAATTCCCAATCTTCCTATTCTACCAGATGATAGTGAAGAAGAAGAAGAGGAGGATGATGAACAACAAATTCAATCCAAAATAACCACATCTGATGTTAGATGGTTGAGCAAACATCCTCCTCACCAAATCATCGGAAACATCAATACAGGGGTTCGTACCAGATCAGCAATTCAGAGAGAAGCACTATTCTCATGTTTCATCTCTCAAATTGAACCCAAGAAAGTTGAAGAAGCCCTACTTGACTCAGACTGGATACAAGCCATGCAAGAGGAACTCAATCAGTTTGAGAGAAACAATGTATGCGAGCTTGTATCCAGACCCTATCATCAGCATGTGATAGGAACCAAATGGGTGTTCAAGAACAAAATGGATGAGGAAGGCACCATAGTCAAGAATAAGGCAAGATTGGTAGCCAAAGGCTACTGCTAGGAAGAAGGTATAGATTTTGATGAAACCTTTGCTTTTCTTGCCAGACTAGAAGCTATAAGAATCTTCTTGGCCTATGTTGCTCATAAGCAATTCACAGTCTATCAAATGGATGTGAAAAGTGCCTTCCTAAATGGTCTACTAGAAGAGGAGGTCTATGTGGAGCAACCTCCTGGTTTCGAAATCAATAGAGAGAAGGATCAAGTCTACGAATTGCATAAGGCTCTTTACGGACTCAAGCAAGCCCCAAGAGCATGGTATGATACTCTCTCTGAATATTTAGTGAAAATGGATTCACTAAAGGCAAAGTAGACAAGACTTTATTCAAAACTGAAGAAGGTCCCCACATATTGCTTGTTCAAATCTATGTTGATGACATAATCTTTGGAAGTTCAAATCAAGCATTATGTGAAAAAATTTCAACTCTCATGCAAAGTAAATTTGAAATGAGCATGATGGGAGAGTTGAATTATTTTCTGGGATTACAAGTGAAGCAGACTCCAGATGGTATCTTTATCAACCAAGCTAAGTATACAAGAGATCTCATGAAAAAGTTCAAAGTTGAGAACAAGTCCACTGTGAAAATTCCCATGAATACATCCCAAGGTCTAAGTCAGGATGAAGATGGCAAAGATGTTGATCCTACACTTTATAGAGGCTTAATTGGTTTTTTGTTATATCTCATCACTAGTAGGTCAGATATATCCTACTCAGTTGGTGTATGTGCAAGGTTTCAATCAAAACCCAAAGAAAGCCATCTCCTAGCTGCAAAGAAGATATTGAGGTATCTAAAAGGAAATCCTAACTCTGGATTATGGTACCCAACAAATGGAGGCTTTGACCTCTATGGATATTCAGACTCTGACTTTGCCGGATGCAAAATTGATAGAAAAAGTACCTCAGGTACCTGTCAATTAATTGGTGGAAGACTTGTCTCTTGGTTCAGCAAGAAATAAAATTCAATTGCTACTAGCACTGCTGAAGCTGAATACATAGCTGCAGGTAGTTGTTGTGCTCTAATCCTATGGATGAAACAACAATTGAAGGATTATGGAGAAGAAACAAAGGAAATCAGCATTTTGTGTGATAATACAAGTGATATTGCTATGACTCATAATCCAGTATTTCACTCAAGAACCAAACACATTGAGATCAGACATCACTTTATTAGAGAGCATGTTGAAAAGAAGACCATCAAACTAGAGTACATTCCCACTGAGAAGCAGTTGGCTGACATATTCACCAAGCCACTTAATGAAGCCAGATTCAATGAACTAAGACAGGAGCTTGGAATGCTATATGATCTAGATCAAGTGAAGGAATAGCACTGCACCCAATCAGGGGGAACCTAATTCCAAAATCAAGGGGGAATTCCTAGCCACCTGCTGAGGGGGAATTTCTGTGAAGTACTCAGAAGTAGGTACCTGCTAAAGGTAGGCTACTCAAACATCAAGGGAATGAAGCATCAGGGTCCAAATAAGTCACTAACAGGATATCAAGATCAAAAGGAGTCAAAATTCACAAAATTGGCTCAATAGTTCACTAAATCCTAAGCAAGCAGTGGGCTCAGCAGGCGACTAGTTACTAGCCCACTGCTACTTACAAAATCGAAAATGCACATTTTCTCAAAAAGGAGAAAAAGGACTAGAAAGAGAAGGAAGGCAAACGGAGGTAAAGACACTGGTTCAAAATTCCGCACAGGTAACTGCCAGCAGGTGACTGCCTCTGAAGCAAGGCACTGATTCAGGCCAGCAGTTGGCTCAATTTCTGACAAATGCACAGGGAATCTCAGCTCATGGCTTATATCATCTTGATTACCTCATATCAAGGATTCCAAAAAGGTACCTGTTGTACTCAGAAATCATCAAAAATCTACTCAGAAATGAGCCCCCTGCTACCAGTATGAACACAGTTAATGCCGAAAAGGCCAGCCGTATTCTCCAACGGCTAGTTCCCGATAGCCTATAAATACGTCCTCCGTACAATCCACTCTCACTTTTCACTTTGCAATCTTTCTCTCACTCTTTCTACCTTATTCTAAAGCTCTCAAATCACTCTAAAAGGCTTTCACCACTTTTACGCAAATACTTCTTTCCAACTCACCACCCAGAACAAATGGCCTCCCTCGCACAAATTGCCAAGTCTATTTTCACCGGTTCAATCCTAAACACCCCAAAAAATCATTGAAAAAGCAGAGAACACTGATCTCATGAAGGAGCTCCTCAGGAAGTTAGAGACAACGGGGCTTATGAAAATGGCCATCTACCAATACACCTGCTACTATCCCGGAATAGTAGCAGAGTTCTACATCAATTCCACACCCGACACTAAAATCCATTGTACTTGGATTCGAAATGGAGATTAAAGAGGAAGACATCAGGGAACTGCTCTCTCTTCCTGGAGATGAAGCCCCAGATGTACCGGACCTCATAACCGACGAGGAAGGCTTCAAGGAAATAGTGTTCCTTCCAGAAGCTCAAAACCTCAACACTCTCAAGGTCAAGAAGAAACTGATGGTCACAGAGTATGTACTTCTCATGGACATCATTTACAAATGCATTGACAACCGAACCACTGCATTGGATGAAATGAATGCACAAAGGGCACCTGCAATGGCTGCAATCATCTTTGGGACTCCACACAACTGGTCCAGGTACGTTTTCAAAGAACTTGTGAGATATGTCAACAAATCTCACAAGGATAGAAAGGAAGATGGTACCCTACCATTGCTAGGGTATGGGTTCTTGATTGGGGAAATTCTCAAAAGGAAGGGCATCATAGGGAAGGTTAAAGAAGAAACCATCTGGAGGAAATTCCTCCATCAAACCTCAAAGGCAGGAGCCCCCATGATTCAAAAGGAAGACCCCACTCTTCACTCCCATCAACCCCTTCAAATAGAATTCTCGAGGATCAAAACAAAGCTAGCTAAAAGACCACGATCTGGGTGTCAAGAAGCCAAATCAAAGAGGCCAAGAACAGCAACAAGGAATCTCTAAGCAGAACTAGAAGAGGCAGCCTCGTCATTCCATCCCGAAGAAGCAGAGGCCTCTCCTCTCACCATTATACATGAGGAAGAAGTCGCCTCCCTCTTACCCATAATTCAAGAGGAAGCAGAGGCCTCCGCCGGTTCCTCAAATGGAAGCAACAGCTCTGCTCTCCCCCTCTCCATACATATTCAAAGAATAACTCAACAAGAAGAGCATGTGGCTCTCTTACTAGAGCAGGTGGCTCACCTACAAACTGAGAAGACCACTCAAATAAGTGAGCAGGTGACTCCCCCAGAGCCAGAGCAGACTCCTCCTACACCAGCAGTGGAGTCACCCAAAATGACTCCCTTAGAGCAATTGGATGCAGACTTTGAAAGGGTCAAAGCATGGCGATCCTGGAAGCTATCAAGGATCCTTCTTCAAGCAGACACATTCTCCCATTTCATAAAGGAAGAAGAATTCGTCGTGGAGTGGCTTGGAACTGATGACATGGCTGAGGCTACCAGACTTCACACAATCAACCAAATGTACGCCTTAAAGAAAAAGAACCTCACAGCCAAAGATGCAATCGAAGACTCAGACGATGATGATCTGGATGATAATGCTGACAACGCACCAAAGGGACCACCAAGATCAAGAGGTAACAAAATCGTTTATTCCTCCTCCTCTAGTGATAAAGAACTCAGACAAACCCTTGAGAAATCAAGGGTGGAAACTAAAGGAGGTGGGGAATCCTCTAAAGCACCCCAGAAGCTGTTGGTTGCTACTATCCAGCAGGGGAATGCTATGATAGATCTCAACTTGGAACCCCACCAAAATACAGCACCTGAGCAGCCTGCCACATCAAACGAAATCAAAAATCAAATTCAGCATGAGGACGAAGAAGACACTCCCACACTAGCAGAGGTCTTCATCAATGAAAGAAGAGCAACCACAAAATTCATAAGCAATGCTGAGGTTCGCCTACACAAGAGACTGATCAAAATGAAGAAGCATTTTGATGAGCTGCTAGAAATGAGGTTCGCTGAAGTACACTGCCATCTAAAGAGCAATTTGATGATACGGCAAGTATTCAACTCAGAGCAGAAAGCTCAGCTCAACATCCAACTCTCAAACCAACTAGCTCAAATGGAGGCGATTCGCAACGAACTTGAAGCCTTGAAAGCCATGGATGGAGAGCTGGAAAATCAAATTGTAGAATCACTGAAGAAACTACGGGAAAAAGAGCTAGCAATGGCCTCCCAAGCAACAGAGTCCTCTGCCCAGGTACTTCCTACCATCTCTTTACCTCCTAATCTTGAGCAGGCCTTTAAAACAATCCAAGAGCATGAGGAGTTCATCCAAAACATGAGGACCAAGGAGCTTCCAGCCATGCTTCATCTTTCACAAAAACTGACAACAAAGCAAGTGGAGCACTCAGAATCCATTGCCAAAACAAGAGCAGATGTTGCTAAGCACCTCACCAACTTACACAAAGCCACTCAGGATGCCTTCCAAAGGCAAGGAGATGAACTTCGAAAACTTGGCCAACGCCAGCAAGAAACGGCTGAGAAGCTGGTCAAATTGGACAAGGAGGTCAAAGAAGAAGTCAAGATTGACTTAGTGGAACTCCGGAACACTGTAGTAGGACTATCCATTGAAGTCAACGACCTATACCCAAGGCGAAAACATCAACAGGAAGTTGCTTTGGATCCTGAACTAGAAGACCTCCTTCAAAACATCAAGACCCCTGCTGATGCCAAAAAGGGGGAAAAGTCAACACAAGCAGGTCCCTCCTCTAAAAAATCACTAGCAGCACAAAAAGGAGCTGAAACAAGAAGAAAGAATCAACTCTACAAAGAAGAAGCTGAAATCACAAGAAGAAAAGCAGAAGAGACCAAAGCCAGGGAAAAAGCCAAGAAAAAACAAGAAGAAGACAAACAAGAGTAGGCTAGATCTTAAAGTCCGAAAGTGACTATAAACTATTGTACTCTAGAAATTAGAACAATGTACAAAACTTCAAAGAAAATCAATAAAAATGTTTGTTACTTGTGTTGTATAGTTTTGGCATCATCAAAAAGGGGGAAATTGTTAGTACCCAATTTTGATAAGATTTCGATGATGACACTATACTTAGCACGTGTACATTGTGTCTCGTTTTGTAGAGTATTAATGTGACAAATTAAATGTACAATTTTTTAGTCTAAAAAATATTACCGGAAAAGTAAAAATGCAATAAGGTAAAATTTCTTTACCTTAATAGGATACTTGAATCCTACCGGCAAATACTGTTTGACTCAAAAATTATTCGTATGTCACGAAGGTCGAAATATCAAATGAATAATTAGAGACAAAACATTGACCGACATTTAATGCCAAATACGTATTGAGGTCCGGAGCACTGAAGACGCGCATAAAAGAAATACTTCAGCAATCAATTGAAGACAAAGACATACAGAAGTTAATGCTACAACAGGTACATGGACCTACAGCATGGGCGCACAAGTCTGAAGCCTAAAAAGGTATCAACAGTGGCTAGGCGGGCAAGACAAAAGAACCCATATGCTCCGAAGAAGAAAATAAACAACAAGTTGTTTATCTTCTGTGAACAAATTCAACGCACAAGATTGATCTATCCTAACCAACGGATAAGATCAATTAACCGGAGAGCCTATAAATGTAGGCAGAAACGAAAGTTTCTAACCAAGCTTTGAGCATCCAAAAGAGAGAATTTCTATAACGAGCATTCACGAGATATCTAGCAAAAGAGAAAGTGGTATTCTAAACTTTGCTCTCTACTTGGACTCATGTTTCACTAAACTTCCAGTATACAAGCTCTTCATTGCTAAATCATAGAAGTTTAGTTCCTAGTTGGAGGTTAGAACTTTCTTGTAACAAATCACATATTGTTATAAACACTTAGGAGAACAGTTGTTCGGATCCTACAGTGTAAGTAGATAGATAGAGTACCTTTTGATCCCCACTGGTTCATTAGAGAAAAGTCTAAGGACTGAGTAACTTTGAGTGGTGCTATACTCATCGTGAAAAACCTTCAATCTAGGCTTGAGTGTTGTAAAGGCTAGATTGGCACTAAGTGTATTGGGCTTAATACTTTAGTGAAAACCATCTGAAAGAGGGTTGGACTGGACGTAGGAGGATTACACCACCTCTGAACCAGGATATACCGTGTGTTGATTTCATTTCAGTCAACAAGGCACACACCCAACACTTGTCACATAAAGATTGTAGTTTGCCAGCAGCATCCTAAGCAGTTGTCTTAATTGACCCAACTGCTTATCATACTGCTTAATTACTCACTTTCTTTGAGACCAAATTCACACCCTTAACTTGCACCAACATCACTTGAAAGGATCACTCTATCAGTTCTCTGAAATTCACCTTCTAAGTACAGCAGGTGCCTCAGCAGTTCCCTGGAAACCACCCAACTGCTGAGCCCTCTGCTCATATACATTTACCTCTTGTCAAACATCTCAAACATCACCAGATTGCCACTACATCACCAAGATGTTTGCTTAACCAAATAAGCTTATTACCCAAGCAGGTGCCTCAGCAGTTCCCTCACATTCACCCAACTGCTAAGCCAACTGCTAGCATTCTAAGTCAAATACTCTCCAAGTTAGAAAGTGGCCAAACACTCATTACATAAAGGGTAAAGACTTCCGTTGTACATCTATAAATCTCTTAAAAGTTTATAGATTAGATCTCTTAGAGGGAAAGCTTTTAAAAATCGAAAAAGATTTAAAAGTCTATTCACCCCCCCCCTCTAGACTTTTACCCTATACGGGACCATCAGTTAGGGCTAAGTGATTCCCTGACAGCCACTTCAGTGGCCCCGGAACTGCGTGGTCACTTAGTCCGCTGCCCAAACCACTAGGGTTAGTCTTTATATTACCTGTATCTCAGCAGATTAGTGTGTTGACTGTTATCATGGCTTCAAACCTATATGGTATGATGCCTTTTAATTGTAAGACTGACTTTGATATTTGGAAACGGGAAATAAAATGTGTGTTAATTCAACAGAAAGTGTATAGAGCTGTTACTGGACAATACTTAGAAACTGAGGACAAACCTAAATAAGTTGAATAAAATGAAACAGTCTGCTCAAGCATATACTTAAACTTGTCTGACTCTGTCCTTAGAAAGGTTGGAGTCATTAAGTCTGCTAAAGACCTCTGGGACAAACTTGAGTCTCTATATACTGATACTTCCCTTCCTGGCAAACTGTTTTTGTTGGAAAAATTTTTTAGGTTCAGACTTGACCTAACAAAAGATATTGATGAAAACCTAGATGCTTTTAATAAGCTAATCCAAAATATTAAGCAGGCTGGGGATAAACATATAGATGACTACACTGCTATAGTTTTACTCAATGCTATACCTGATTCCTATAATGATGTTAAGTCAGTCATTAAGTATGGGAGGGATGACATAACCCTAGATATAGTTATTAATGGCCTGAGAAGTAAAGAACTGGACTTAAAACACTCTAGGAGTCATCATAGGGAATCTGGGGAAGCTTTGTTTGTTAGAGGGAGGTCCAAAAGCAGGTCTAGACACCCTAAAAAGGACAACCAGGATAAAAACAGTAGACAAACTGGTAAAAAGAGGTCCAAATCTAGGAAAAAAGTCTGCTATAATTGTGGTAACCCAGGACATTTCATAAAAGACTGCACCCAACCTAAAAGAAATGACCAGGCTAATATTGTGACCAATAAGAATGTAGAGGATGAAGTCTTTATGGTCTGTGACCAAGCTAATTATGTGCTCAGTAGTTTGACTGAAACTGAATGGTTAATTGACTCGGGTTGTACCTACCATATGACCCCTTTTAGGAATATGTTCTCCTCCTATAACTTGTGTGAAACTGGTTTTGTTTCCCTAGCTGATAGTAAAAGGTGTAAGGTCCTTGGTATTGGTGACATCTGTCTAAAATTTGAAAATGGAACTGTTTTTCAAATAAAAAATGTTAGGCATGTACCTGATTTAAGGCATAACCTGTTTTCAGTCTCTGCTTTTGAAGAATGTGGTCTTGAGGGAAAATGGGGGAATGGGTGTATGAAAATTTTGAAAAACTCCCTTGTTTTGTTCAAAGATTTGAAACAAAATAATCTGTATGTTGTTGATGCCAAACCTTTTTCTGAAAAGGCTAATGCTGTACTTAGTGACAAGTTTGTGCTTTGGCACCAAAGACTTGGTCACATGAGTAATAAAGGATTAAACATTTTGAAACAAAATGGGTGTTTTGATAATGACTTGGTGTCACCTATACCATTATGTGAAGGTTGTGTCTTAGGTAAACAACATAGGGTTCAGTTTCCTACCTCTAGCTACCCTAGTGAGCCTAAATCCAAATATGTCCTTGACTATATACATGCTGATGTATGGGGTCCTTCCAGTGTCCCTACCCATGGGGGTAGGAGGTACTTTCTATCCATAATTGATGACTTTTCTAGAAAAGTCTGGGTCTGTTTGTTAGAACTAAAATCTGATGTGTATGTTAGGTTTAAATAATGGAAAATTATGGTAGAAAATCAAACTGGATGTAAGGTTAAAACCCTTAGAACTGACAATGGGTTAGAATTCTGCAATAAGGATATGGATAAGTTGTGTACTGAGTGTGTGATTAGGAGACACAAAATTGTGCCCTATACTCCCCAACAAAATGGTCTGGCTGAAAGGATGAATAGAATCCTCCTTGACAAAGTCAGAAGTATGCTTGCTACTTCTGGCCTCCCAAAGAAGTTTTGGGGAGAAGCTGTTAACACTGCCACCTACTTGATCAATAGGTCTCCTTCTGTACCCTTAGAGGGTAAATGCCCTGAGTCTGTCTTCTCTAAGAAACCCCTTGATCTGTCAAACTTAAAGGTGTTTGGGTGTGCTGCCTATGTACACCAACATACTGACAAACTGGATCTTAGGTCCAAAAAGTGTGTTTTCTTAGGTTATCCTGAAGGGGTAAAAGGGTATAGGATATGGGATAGAAGTCAAATTGGTTTCAAGGTCATAATAAGTAGAAATGTTGTGTTCAATGAAGTTGATTTTCCTTGCTTATTGAAAAATGTGACTGATCCTGAACCGGGTTCTGATGGCACCACTCCCAGTGAGGTGGAGCCTATCTAGACTGCTGCTACCCATCTGTTAAATGAGTCTGTTACTCCTGACTTGACCAACACTATGCATGACACCTCCACCACCTCCGGTGAGGTGGAGCAGCCCAGTGGACTGAATAATAATGATGAAAGTATGCATGATGTGTTTGCTGGTAATGACTCTACTGATGATAATTATGAAACTGCTACTGATAGTCAAGGTCTTGAAGACTATCAGTTAACTAGAGATAGGACTAGAAGAACCATAAGGAAGATTTTTGATACCATGACTGACTATGCATTTCATCTGTATGATACTTCCTTATTTGCATTCTCTGTTTTTGAAACTCTTGAGTTGAATGAACCTAAAACCTACCAGGGAGCCCTTGCCTCTAGAGAATCTAAAAATTGGCTATGTGCTATGCAAAGTGAAATAGATTCCCTTAAGTTGAATAAAACTTGGACCCTAGTTCCTAGGACTCCTAATCATTCTATTGTTGAGTGCAAATGGCTTTTCAAGGTCAAAGAGGAACCTAATGACATTAGGTTTAAGGCTAGGTTAGTGGCTAAAGGTTTCACTCAAAAGGAAGGGATAGACTATGCATAAATTTATGCTCCAGTAGTAAAATTTACCACAATTAGGATGATGTTTGCCCTAGTTGCCCATAATGACTGGGAGATGAAACAAATGGATTTTACCACTGCCTTTTTACATGGTGAACTTGATAAACAGATTTTCATGACCCAACCTGAGGGTTTAATTGACCCTAAGTACCCTAGACATGTCTATCTACTTAGGAAGGCCCTCTATGGCCTGAAACAGTCACCCAGACAGTTGAACATAAAATTTCACCAATGCATGACTTCCCTGAGTTTCAAAAGGTCTGATTCTGATCTTTGCTTATATTTAAGAATACTGCTTCTGTACCTGTGTTCTTGTTGATCTATGTGGATGACATGCTTATCATTAACCCTTCTGTGAATGTTATTAAGACCGTTCAAAAGTGCCTTTGTGAAAACTTTTCTATGAAAGACCTTAGAGATGCAAAGAGAATCCTAGGGATTAACATAATTAGGGATAGGAGTAGTTGTACCCTTACCCTGAACCAAACCTCCTATTTAGATAAGGTCTTGAAAAAGTTCAATCTTGACTCTATCCAGCCTGTAAATGTTCCTTTAGCACCCCATTTTGTGCTAAGTAAGGACCAGTCCCCAAGGATCGCTCCTGAGATAGATAGGATGGAGTTTGTACCCTATTCCAGTGCTATAGGGTCAGTCATGTATCTCATGGTAAGCACAAGACCTGATATAGCTTATGTTGTTAGCTGCTTAAGTAGATATATGGCAAACCCTGGTATGTCTCACTGGATGCCCTTAAATGGCTTCTTAGATACCTTAAGGGTACATCTACTCATGGTCTTGTGTTTTCTAAAACTGAAACTGGCATTTTACTTACTGGCTATGTTGACTCCAACTATGCAAATGATTGGGATAATAGAAAGTCTACTAGTTCCTATATTTTTACTCTGTGTGGTTCCTGCATAAGATGGAAATCCCAACTACAACCTATTGTTGCACTGTCCTCTACTGAATCTGAATACATGGCAGCCACTGAAGCCTTTAGGAGGCTATTTGGCTGAAACATATACTAACTGAAATTTGTTTTCTTAAGCAGGTTGTGATAATCTACTCTGATAGCCAGTCTGCTATCCAATTGTGAAAAAATCCTGTATTTCATGATAGGACAAAGCACATTGATGTCAGGTTTCATTTTATAAGAAACATTGTTGATGATAAAGCTATCCAAGATAGCTTAATAGTAATAATAATAGTAATAGTAATAATAATAATAATAATAATAATAATAACAATAATAATAATAACAATAATAATAATAATAATAATAATAATAATAATAATAATAATAACAATAATACTAATAATAATAATGATGATGATGATGATGATGATGATAGTGATAATAATAATAATAATAATAATAATAATAATAATAATAATGATAATAATAATAATGATAATAATAATGATAATAATAATAATGATAATAATAATAATAATAATGATAATAATAATAATAATAATAATAATAATAATAATAATAATAATAATAATAATAATAATAATAATGATAATAATAACAATGATAATAATAACAATGATAATAAGAACAATGATAATCATAACAATGATAATAATAACAATGATAATAATAACAATGATAATGATAATAAAAACAATGATAATAATAACAATGATAATGATAATAATAATAATGATAATAATAATGATAATAATAATAATAATAATAATAAGGCAATTATGCCTTGATATTTTGAAACCAGCGCCTAAACGCTTTCAACGGCACAAAATAGTGCAAGATATGATCGCATCAAATTCTACACGAGTTCAGAGTAAAATCAGAAACATTTCTGAATATATGGTTAATCTATAACTTTTAATTAATGCATTGTAAATGAAGTTGGAACAATAGTTTTAGAGCTCCGATCTATCTTTCCAACGAGATATATTACGCTCTAAACGGATAAACACACAACAAGATTTGAGTGTCACAAATACTTAGCCTTATCTCTATGATTTAGCGTTTTCAGCGAAAATAGAGCACTTTTAGCGTAAATAAAGTGTATTTTAGTAATTAGGCAATCATCCCTTGATATTTTGAAACCAGCTCCAGAAGACAAGTTTTAGAACTCGGTAAGATCTTTCCAATGAGATATTAAACGCTTTTTACGGCACAAAATAGAGCAAGATATGATCGCATCAAATTCTACACGAGTTCGGAGTGAAATCAGAAACATTTGTGAATATATGGTTAATCTGTAACTTTTAATTAATGCATTGTAAATGAAGTTGGAACAATAGCTTTAGAGCCCCGATCTATCTTTCCAACGAGATATAATACGCTCCAAATGGATCAACACACAGCAAGATATGAGTGTCACAATTGCTTAGCCTTATCTCTATGATTTAGCGTTTTCAGCGAAAATAGAGCACTTTTAGCGTAAATACAGTGTATTTTAGTAATTAGGCAATCATCCATTGATATTTTGAAACCAACGCCTGAAGACAAGTTTTAGAACTCGGTATGATATTTCCAACGAGATATTAAACGCTTTGAATGGCACAAAATAGAGCAAGATATGATCGCATTAAATTATACCTGAGTTCGGAGTGAAATCAGAAACATTTGTGAATATATCGTTAATAAAAATTATAATAGTAATAATGATGATAATAATAATAATACTAATCATAATAGTAATAATAATAATAATAGTAATAATAATAGTAATAATAATAGTAATAATAATAATAGTAATAATAATAATAGTAATAATAATAATAGTAATAATAATACTAGTAATAATAATAATAATAGTAATAGTAATAATAATAATATTATTATTATTATTATTATTATTATTATTATTATTATGATTATGATAAATAATAATAATAATAATAATAATAATAATAATAATAATAATAATAATAATAATTAGGCAATTATGCCTTGATATTTTGAAACCAGCGCCTGACGACAAGTTTTAGAACTCGGTAAGATCTTTCCAACGAGATACTAAACGCTTTCAACGGCACAAAATAGAGCAAGATATGATCACATCAAATTCTACACGAGTTCAGAGAGAAATCAGAAACATTTGTGAATATATGGTTAATCTATAAATTTTAATTAATGCATTGTAAAGGATGTTGGAACAATAGTTTTAGAGCCCCGATCTATCTTTCCAACGAGATATATTACGCTCCAAACGGATAAACACATAACAAGATATGTGTGTCACAAATACGTAGTCTTATCTCTATGATTTAGCGTTTTCAGTGAAAATAGAGCACTTTTAGCGTAAATAAAGTGTATTTTAATAATTAGGCAATCATCCCTTGATAGTATGAAACCGGCGCCTGACGACAAGTTTTAGAACTCGGTAAGATCTTTCCAACGAGATATTAAACGCTTTCAACGGCACAAAATAGAGCAAGATATGACCGCATCAAATTCTACACGAGTTCGGAGTGAAATCAGAAACATTTGTGAATATATGGTTAATCGGTAAACACACAGCAAGATAAGGGTGTCACAAATACTTAGCTTTATCTCTAAGATTTAGCGTTTTCAGCAAAAATAGAGAACTTTTAGCGTAAATACAGTGTATTTTAGTAATTAGGCAATCATCCCTTGATATTTTGAAACCAGCGCCTGAATACAAGTTTTAGAACTAGGTAAGATCTTTCCAAAGACATATTAAACGCTTTCAACGGCACAAAATAGAGCAAGATATGATCACATCAAATTCTACACGAGTTCGGAGTGAAATCAGAAACATTTGTGAATATATGGTTAATCTGTAACTTTTAATTAATGCATTATAAATGAAGTTTGAACAATAGATTTAGAGCTCAGAGCTATATTTCCAACGAGATATAATACGCTCCAAACGGATAAACACACAGCAAGATATGAGTGTCACAAATACTTCGCCTTATCTCTATGATTTATCGTTTTCAGAGAAAATAGAGCACTTTTAGCGTAAATACAGTGTATTTTAGTAATTAGGCAATCATCCCTTGATAGTTTGAAACCAGCGCCTGAAGACAAGTTTTAGAACATGGTAAGATCTTTCCAACGCAATATTAGATGCTTTCAACGGCACAAAATAGAGCAAGATATGATCGCATCAAATCTACACGAGTTTGGAGTGAAATCAGAAACATATGTGAATATATGGTTAATCTGTAACTTTTAATTAATGCATTGTATATGAAGTTGGAACAATAGATTTAGAGCTCCGATCTATTATTCCAACGAGATATAATACGCTCCAAACGGAAAAACACACAGCAAGATATGAGTGTCACAAATACTTAGCCTTATCTCTATGATTTAGCGTTTTCAGCGAAAATAGAGCACTTTTAGCGTAAATACAGTGTATTTTAGTAATTAGGCAATCATCCCTTGATATTTTGAAACCAGCGCCTGAAGACAAGTTTGAGAACTCGGTATGGTGTTTCAAACGAGATATTAAACGCTTTAAACGGCACAATATAGAGCAAGATATGATCGCATCCAATTCTACACGAGTTCGGAGTAAAATCAGAAATATTTTTGAATATATGGTTAATCTGTAACTTTTAATTAATGCATTGTAAATGAAGTTGGAACAATAGCTTTAGAGCTCCGATCTATCTTTCCAACGAGATATAATACGCTCCAAACGGATAAACACACAGCATGATATGAGTGACACAAATACTTAGCCTTATCTCTATGATTTAGCGTTTCCAGCGAAAATAGAGCACTTTTAGCGTAAATACAGTGTATTTTAGTAATTAGGCAATCATCCCTTGATATTCTGAAACCAGAGCTTGAAGAGAAGTTTTAGAACTCGGTGTGATCTTTCCAACGAGATATTAAATGCTTTCAACGGCACAAAATAGAGCATGATATGATCGCATCACATTCTACACGAGTTCGGAGTGAAATCAGAAACATTTGTGAATATATGGTTAATCTGTAACTTTTAATTAATGCATTGTAAATAAAGTTGGAACAATAGCTTTAGGTCTCCGATCTATCTTTCCAACGAGATATAATACACTCCAAACGGATAAACACACAAAAAGATATGAGTGTAACAAATACTTGGCCTTATCTCTATGATTTAGCGTTTTCAGCAAAAATAGAGAACATTTAGCGTAAATACAGTGTATGTTAGTAATTAGGCAATAATACCTTGATATTTTGAAACCAGCGCCTGAAGACAAGTTTTAGAACTCGGTAAGATCTTTCCAACGAGATACTAAACGCTTTCAACAGCACAAAATAGAGCAATATATGATCGCATTTGATTTTACACGAGTTCGGAGTGAAATCAGAATCCGTTTCGAGCGTATTATATCTCGTTGGAAAGATAGATCGGAGATCTAAAGCTATTGTTCCAACTTCATTTACAATGCATTAATTAAAAGTTACAGATTAACCATATATTCACAAATGTTTCTGATTTCACTCCGAACTCGTGTAGAATTTGATGCGATCATATCTTGCTCTATTTTGTGCCGCTGAAAGCGTTTAATATCTCGTTGGAAAGATCTTACCGATTTCTAAAACTTGTCTTCAGGCGCTGGTTTCAAAATATCAAGGGATGATTGCCTAATTACTAAGGTACACTGTATTTACGCTAAAAGTGCTCTATTTTCTCTGAAAATGTTAAATCATAGAGAAAAGGCTAAGTATTTGTGACACTCATATCTTGCTGTGTGTTTATCCGTTAGGAGCGTATTATATCTCGTTGGAAAGATAGATCGGAGCTCTAAAGCTAGTGTTCCAACTTCATTTAGAATGCATTAATTAAAAGTTACAGATTAACCATATATTCACAAATGTTTCTGATTTTACTCCGAACTCGTGTAGAATTTGATGCGATCATATCTTGCTCTATTTTGTGCCGTTGAAAGCGTTTAATATCTCGATGGAAAGATCTTACCGAGTTCTAAAACTTGTCTTCAGGCTCTGGTTTCAAAATATCAAGGGATGAATGCCTAATTACTAACATACACTGTATTTACGCTAAAAGTACCCTATTTTCGCTGAAAACGCTAAATCATAGAGATAAGGCTAAGTATTTGTGACACTCATATCTTGCTGCGTGTTTATCCGTTTGGAGCGTATTATATCACGTTGGAAAGATAGATCGGACATCTAAAGCTATTGTTCGTACTTCATTTACAATTAATTATTTAATAGTTACATATTAACCATATATTCACAAATGTTTCTGATTTCACTCCGAACTCGTGTAGAATGTGATGCGATCATATCATTCTCTAATTTGTACCGTTGAAAGCGTTTAATGTCTCGTTGGAAAGATCTTACCGAGTTCTAAAACTTGTCTTCAGGCTCTTCTTTTATAATATCAAGGGATGACTTCAAAATTACTAAAATACACTGTATTTACGCTAAAAGTGCTCTATTTTCGCTGAAAACGCTAAATCGTAGAGATAAGGCTAAGTATTTGTGACACTCATATCTTGCTGTGTGTTTATCCGTTTGGAGCGTACTATATCTCGTTGGAAAGATAGATAGGAGCTCTAAAACTATTGTTCCAACTTCATTTACAAAGCAGTAGTTAAATGTTACATATTAACCATATATTCACAAATGTTTCTGATTTCACTCCGAACTCGTGTAGAATTTGATGCGATCATATCTTGCTCTTTGTGGTGCCGTTGAAAGCGTTTAATATCTCGTTTGAAAGATCATACCGTGTTCTAAAACTTGTCTGCAGGAGCTGGTTTCAAAAAATCAAGGTATTATTGCCTTATTACTAAAAATACACTGTATTTACGCTAAAAGTGCTCTATTTTAGCTGAAAACGCTAAATCTTAGAGATAAGGCTAAGTATTTGTGACACTAATATCCTGCTGTGTGTTTATCCGTTTGGGGCGTATTATATCACGTTGGAAAGATAGATCGGAGCTCTAAAGCTATTGTTCCAACTTCATTTACAATTCATTAATTAAAAGTTATAGATTAACCATATATAAACAAAAGTTTCTGATTTCACTCCGAACTCGTGAAGAATTTGATGCAATCATATCTTGCTTTATTTTGTGCCATTGAAAGCGTTTAATATCTCGTTGGAAAGATCTTACCAAGTTCTAAAACTTGTCTTCAGGCGCTGGTTTCAAAAAAGCATGGGATGATTGCCTAATTACTAAAATACACTGTATTTACGCTAAAAGTGCTCAATTTTCGCTGAAAACGCTAAATCATAGAGATAAGGCTAAGTAATGGTGACACTCATATCTTGCTGTGTGTTTATCCGTTTGAAGCGTATTATACTCGCTCGAAAGATAGATCGGAGATCTAAATCTATTGTTCCAACTTCATTTACAATGCATTAATTAAAAGTTACAGATTAACCATATATTCCCAAAGGTTTCTGATTTCACTCCGAACTCGTGTAGGATGTGATGCGATCATATCATGCTCTCTTTTTTGCCATTGAAAGCGTTTAATATCTAGTTGGAAAGATCTTACCGAGTTCTAAAACTTGTCTTCAGGCTCTGGTTTCAGAATATCAAGGGATGATTGCCTAATTATTAAAATACACTGTATTTACGCTAAAAGTGCTCTATTTTCGCTGAAAACGCTAAATCATAGAGATAAGGCTAAGTATTTGTGACACTCATATCTTGCTGTGTGTTTATCCGTTTGGAGCGTATTATATCTCGTTGGAAAGATAGATCGGAGCTCTAAAGCTATTGCTCCAACTTCATTTACAATGCATTAATTAAAAGTTTCAGATTAACCATATATTCACAAATATTTCTGATTTCACTCCGAGCTCGTGTAGAATTCGAGGCGATCACATCTTGCTCTATTTTGTGCCGTTGAAAGCGTTTAATATCTCGTTGGAAAGATCTTACCGAGTTCTAAAACTTGTCTTCAGGCGCAGGTTTCAAACTATCAAGGGATGATTGCCTAATTACTGAAATACACTGTATTTACGCTAAAAGAGCTCAATTTTCGCTGAAAACGCTAAATCATAGAGATAAGGCTATGTATTTGTGACACTCATATCTTGCTGTGTGTTTATCCGTTTGGAGCGTATTATCTCTCTTTGGAAACATAGATCGGAGCTCTAAAGCTATTGTTCCAACTTCATTTACAATGCATTAATTAAAAGTTACAGATTAACCATATATTCACAAATGTTTCTGATTTCACTCCGAACTCATGTAAAATTAAATGTGATCATATATTGCTCTATTTTGTGCTGTTGAAAGCGTTCAATATCTTGTTGGAAAGATCTTACCGAGTTCTAAAACTGTCTTCAGGCGCTGGTTTCAAAATATCAAGGGATGATTGCCTAATTACTAAAATATACTGTATTTAAGCTAAAAGTGCTCTATTTTCGCTAAAAACGCTAATTTATAGAGATAAGGCTAAGTATTTGTGACACTCATATCTTGCTGTCTGTTTATCCGTTTGGATCGTATTATATCTCGTTGGAAACATTGATCGGAGATCTAATGCTATTGTTCCAAATTCATTTATAATGCATTAATTAAAAGTTACTGATTAACCATATATTCACAAATGTTTCTGATTTCACTCCGAACTCGTGTAGAATATTATGCAATCATATCTTGCTCAGTGTTGTGCCGTTGAAAGCGTTTAATATCTCGTTGGAAAGATCATACCGAGTTCTAAAACTTATATTCAGGCGCTGGTTTCAAAAACACAAGGGATTGTTGCCTAATTACTAAACTACACTGTATTTACGCTAAAAGTGCTCTATTTTCGCTGAAAACGCTAAATCATAGAGATAAGGCTAAGTATTTGTGACACTCATATCTTGCTGTGTGTTTTTCCGTTTGGAGCGTATTATATCTCGTTGGAAAGATATATTGGAGATCTAAAGCTATTGTTCCAACTTCATTTAAATTGCATGAATTAAAAGTTACAGATTAACCATATATTCACAAATGTTTCTGATTTCACTCCAAACTCGTGTAGAATGTGATGCGATCATATCATGCTCTATTTTGTGCCGTTGAAAGCGTTTAATATGTCGTTGGAAAGATCTTACCGAGTTCTAAAACTTTTCTTCAGGCTCCGGATTCAGAATATCAAGGTATGATTGACTAATTACTAAAATACACTGTATTTACGCTAAAAGTTCTCTATTTTCGCTGAAAACGCTAATCGTAGAGACAAGGCTAAGTATTTGCGACACTCATATCTTGCTGTGTGTTTATCTGTTTGGAGCGTATTATATCTCGTTGGAAAGATAAATCGGAGATCTAAAGCTATTGTACCAACTTCATTTACAATGCATTAATTAAAAGTTACAGATTAACGATATATTCACAAATGTTTCTGATTTCACTGCGAACTCATGTAGAATTTGATGCGATCATATCTTGCTCTATTTTGTGCTGTTGAAAGCGTTTAATATCTCGTTCAAAAGATATTACCGAGTTCTAAAACTTGTCTTCAGGCGCTGGTTTCAAAATATCAAGGGATGATTGCCTAATTACTTAAATACACTGTATTTACGCTAAAAGCGCTCTATTTTCGCTGAAAACGCTAAATTATAGAGATAAGGCTAAGTATTGGTGACACTCATATCTTGCTGTGTGTTTATTCGTTTGTAGCGTATTATATCTCGTTGTAAAGATAGATCGGAGCTCTAAAGCTATTGTTCCAACTTAATTTACAATGCATTAATTAAAAGTTACAGATTAACCATATATTGACAAATGTTTCTGATTTTACTCCGAAGTGGTGTAGAATTTGATGCGATCATAACTTGCCCTATTTTGTGCCGTTGAAAGCGTTTAATATCTCGTTAGAAAGGTATTATCGAGTTCTAAAACATGTCTTCAGGCGCTGGTTTCAAAATATCAAGGGATGATTGCCTAATTACAAAAATACACAGTATTTACGCTAAAAGTGCTCTATTTTCGCTGAAAACGCCAAGTCATAGAGATAAGGCTAAGTATTTGTGACACTCGTATCTTTCCAACTTCATTTACAATGCATTAATTAAAACTTACAGATTAACCATATATTCACAAATGTTTCTGATTTCACTCCGAACTCGTGTATAATTTGATGCGATCATATCTTGCTCTATTTTGTGCCGGTTAAAGCGTTAAATATCTCGTTGGAAAGATCTTACCGAGTTCTAAAACTTGTCTTCAGGCGCAGGTTTGAAACTATCAAGGGATGATTGCCTAATTACTGAAATACACTGTATTTACGCTAAAAGTGCTCAATTTTCGCTGAAAACGCTAAATCATAGAGATAAGGCTATGTATTTGTGACACTCATATCTTGCTGTGTGTTTATCCGTTTGGAACGTATTATCTCTCGTTGGAAACATAGATCGGAGCTCTAAAGCTATTGTTCCAACTTAATTTACAATGCATTAATTAAAAGTTACAGATTAACCATATATTGACAAATGTTTCTGATTTTACTCCGAAGTGGTGTAGAATTTGATGCGATCATATCTTGCCCTATTTTGTGCCGTTGAAAGCGTTTAATATCTCGTTAGAAAGTTATTATCGAGTTCTAAAACATGTCTTCAGGCGCTGGTTTCAAAATATCAAGGGATGATTGCCTAATTACAAAAATACACAGTATTTACGCTAAAAGTGCTCTATTTTCGCTGAAAACGCCAAATCATAGAGATAAGGCTAAGTATTTGTGACACTCATATCTTGCTGTGTGTTTATCCGTTTGGATCGTATTATATCTCGTTGGAAAGATAGATCGGAGCTCTAAATCTATTTTTCCAACTTCATTTACAATGCATTTATTAAAACTTACAGATTAACCATATATTCACAAATGTTTCTGATTTCACTCCGAACTCGTGTAGAATTTGATGCGATCATATCTTGCTCTATTTTGTGCCGTTGAAAGCGTTTTATATCTCGTTGGAAACATCTTACCGAGTTCTAAAACTTGTCTTCAGGCGCTGGTTTCAAAATATCAAGGGATGATTCCCAAATTACTAAAATACACTGTATTTACGCTAAAAGTGCTCTATTTTCTCTGAAAACGCTAAATCATAGAGATAAGGCTAAGTATTTGTGACACTCATATCCTGCTGTGTGTTTATCCGTTTGGAGCGTATTATATCTCGTGTGAAAGATAGATCGGAGATCTAAAGGTATTGTTCCAACTTCATTTCAATGCATTAATTTAAAGTTACAGATTAACAACATATTCACAAATGTTTCTGATTTCACTCCGAACTCGTGTAGAATTTGATGCGATCATATCTTGCTCTATTTTGGGCCGTTGAAAGCGTTTAATATCTCGTTGGAAATCGCTTACCGAGTTCTAAAACTTGTTTTCAGGCGTTGGTTTCAAAATATCAAGGGATGATTGCCTAATTACTCAAATACACTGTATTTACGCGAAAAGTGCTCTATTTTCGCTGAAAACGCTAAATCATAGAGATAAGGCTAAGTATTTGTGACACTCATATCTTGTTGTGTGTTTATCCGTTTGGAGCGTATTATATCTCGTTGGAAAGATAGATCGGAGCTCTAAAGCTGATGTTCCAACTTCATTCACAATGAATTAATTAAAAGTTACAGATTAACCATATATTCACAAATGTTTCTGATTTCACTCGGAACTCGTGTAGAATTTGATGCGATCATATCTTGCTCTATTTTGTGCCGTTGAAAGCGTTTAACATCTCGTTGGAAACATCTTACCGAGTTCTAAAACTTGTCTTCAGTCTCTGGTTTCAAAATATCAAGGGATGATTGCCAAATTACTAAAATACACTGTATTTACGCTAAAAGTCCTCTATTTCCGCTGAAAACGCTAAATCATAGAGATAAGGCTGATTGATTTGTGACACTCATATCTTGCTGTGTGTTAATCCGTTTGGAGCGTATTATATCTTGTTGGAAAGATAGATTGGAGCTCTAAATCTATTGTTCCAACTTCATTTACAATGCATTAATTAAAAGTTACAAATTAACCATATATTCACAAATGTTTCTGATTTCACTCCGAACTCGTGTAGAATTTGATGCGAACATATCTTGCTCTATTGTTTGCCGTTGAAAGCGTTTAATATCTCGTTGGAACGATCTTACCGAGTTCTAAAACCTGTCTTCTGGCGCTGGTTTCAAAATATCAAGGGATGATTCCCGAATTACTAAAATACACTGTATTTACGCTAAAAGTGCTCTATTTTCGCTTAAAACGCTAAACCATAGAGATAAGGCTAAGTGTTTGTGACACTCATATCTTGCTGTGTTTATCCTTTTGGAGCGTATTATATCTCGTTGGAAAGATAGATCGGAGCTCTAAAGCTATTGTTCCAACTTCATTTACAAAGCATTAATGAAAATTTACAGATTAACCATATATTCACAAATGTTTCTGATTTCACTCGGAACTCGTGTAGAATTTGATGCGATCATATCTTGCTCTATTTTGTGCCGTTGAAAGCGTTTAACATCTCGTTGGAAACATCTTACCGAGTTCTAAAACTTGTCTTCAGTCTCTGGTTTCAAAATATCTAGGGATGATTGCCAAATTACTAAAATACACTGTATTTACGCTAAAAGTCCTCTATTTCCGCTGAAAACGCTAAATCATAGAGATAAGGCTAATTGATTTGTGACACTCATATCTTGCTGTGTGTTAATCCGTTTGGAGCGTATTATATCTTGTTGGAAAGATAGATTGGAGCTCTAAATCTATTGTTCCAACTTCATTTACAATGCATTAATTAAAAGTTACAAATTAACCATATATTCACAAATGTTTCTGATTTCACTCCGAACTCGTGTAGAATTTGATGCGAACATATCTTGCTCTATTGTTTGCCGTTGAAAGCGTTTAATATCTCGTTGGAACGATCTTACCGAGTTCTAAAACCTGTCTTCTGGCGCTGGTTTCAAAATATCAAGGGATGATTCCCGAATTACTAAAATACATTGTATTTACGCTAAAAGTGCTCTATTTTCGCTTAAAACGCTAAACCATAGAGATAAGGCTAAGTGTTTGTGACACTCATATCTTGCTGTGTTTATCCTTTTGGAGCGTATTATATCTCGTTGGAAAGATAGATCGGAGCTCTAAAGCTATTGTTCCAACTTCATTTACAAAGCATTAATGAAAAGTTACAGATTAACCATATATTCACAAATGTTTCTGATTTCACTCCAAACTCGTGTAGAATTTGATGCGATCATATCTTGCTCTATTTTGTGCCGTTGAAAGCGTTTAATATCTCGTTAGAAAGATCCTACCGAGTTCTAAAACATGCCTTAAGGCTCTGGTTTCATAATATCAAGGGATGATTGCCTAATTACTAAAATACACTGTGTTTACGCTAAAAGTGCTCTATTTTCGCTGAAAACGCTCAATCATAGAGAAAAGGCTAAGTATTTGTGACACTCATATCTTACTGTGTGTTTATCCGTTTGGAGCGTATTATATCTCGTTGGAAAGATAGATCGGAGCTCTAAAGCTATTGTTCCAACTTCATTTACAATGCATTAATTAAAAATTATAGATTAACCATATATTCACAAATGTTTCTGATTTCACTCCGAAACTCGTGTAGAATGTAATGGGATCATATCTTGCTCTAATTTTTGCGGTTGAAAGCGATTAATATCTCTTTGGAAAGATCTTACCGAGTTCTAAAACATGTCTTCAGGAGCTGGTCTCAAAATTCAAGGGATGATTGCCGAATTACTAAAATACACTGTATTTACGCTAAAAGTGCTCTATTTTCGCTGAAAACGCTAAATCATAGAGATAAGGCTAAGTATTTGTGACACTCATATCTTGCTGTGTGTTTATCCGTTTGGAGCGTATTATATCTCGTTGGAAAGATTGATCGGAGCTCTAAAGCTATTGTTCTAAATTCATTTACAATGCATTAATTAAAAGTTACAGATTCACCATATATTCACAAATGTTTCTGATTTCACTCCGAACTCGTGTAGAATTTGATGCAATCATAACTCGTTGGAAAGATCATACCGAGTTCTAAAACTTTTCTTCAGGCGCTGTTTACAAAATATAGAGGGATGATTGCCTAATTACTAAAATACACTGTATTTACGCTAAAAGTGCTCTATTTTCGCTGAAAACGCTAAATCATAGAGATAAGGCTGAGTATTTGTGACACTCATATCTTGCTGTGTGTTTATCTGTTTGGAGCGTATTATATCTCGTTAGAAAGATAGATCGGAGATCTAAAGCTATTGTTCCAACTTCATTTACAATGCATTAATTAAAAGTAACACATTAACCATATATTCACAAATGTTTCTGATTTCACTCCGAACTCGTGTAGAATTTGATGCGATCATATCTTGCTCTTGTTGGAAATATCTTACCGAGTTCTAAAACTTGTCTTCAGGTGCTGGTTTCAATTTTTTTTTGGTGAACTGTAAATATATATATATTAACCAAAAGTTATGTACATCATTGCAAAATTAGAGGCATATCCAAGTATGGATATCCTATACATCAATTGCTATACTAGCAAAACTCTAGATCAGAGATCTAGCCAAAAATGTAGCAAAACAGCCAGCCATCAAGCCGTGACAAAAAACCTTCAAAAATTAATCATATGGAATGGATAGAGAGAATAGAGAACTTTGTACACCATATACTTGATATGTGTAAACATCTCATCCAACTTCAATGCCGCACCATCAAAACGAATTGCATTTCGAGTTCGCCATATCCAATATATGGTGTAGCTAAACGCTATTCTTGTTGCTTTGGCTCTAATGTGCGCTCCTTTGCACTCCCTTTGGGTCCACTTCACCACACTCTTCAAGGATGCCATTTGTCTTGAAATACCAAGCCAACCTTTGACATTATTCCAAAGCTGCCCTGTACATGTACAATCAAAATATAGGTGTGGTACCGTCTCCGGTTCACCCTTACAGAATGGACAAACATTAGCAACATCAAGATATATCATGTTATCATACGTTGGCAGCCTATTCCGAAATGCTAACCACATTATGAATGAGAATTTTGGAGGGATGTAAGCCTTCCAAATGAAAGACATCCACGCATGTGGAGTGGCTTTAAGTCTAAGAAGCTCATAAACCTTGGAAGAAGATAATTTACCATTAAAAGTCATCTTTTCAAGGTACGTGGTGGTCTCGGCTATAGAAGAGAATTTTGAGACCATCAAATCACGTATCAATGCCAATCTCTTCATTAATTGTGAGTCCCTATTGTGTGGAACAAAGGTCCACACACAACCCCCATTTAGGTATACCCCATGTACCCACCTTACCCAAAGAGAGTCTTGTTTTGAGTGGATATTCCATAGAGTACGGGATAGTAATGCGTTATTCCAAATCTTTGTGTCCCTAATACCTAGACCTCCTTCCTTTTTAGGTAAACATACATCTTCCCAAGCCACTTTTGCATGCTTTCCCCCCCAAAGAAATATACGACAAAGGCTTGTAATTCTATCCAAAATGGTTTTAGGAACCGGAAAAATTCCAAGCCAAAAAGATTGTACCCCTTGTATGACAGACTTTATTAACTCAACTTTCCCCGCATATGATAAGGACTTAGTATTCCATGCATTTAGATAATCTGTAACCGTATCAATCAAAGGAGAGAATTGGGCTACAAATATCTTAAGAGGGGCCAATGGAATACCTAGGTACCTTACCGGAAAGGATCCTTGTTGAAAGTCCACCAATTGTAGAATGGCAGGTAGCCTATTTGCTATGTTTCCTCCTACAAAGATATTGGATTTGTCATGGTTGACCATAAGGCCGGAAACCCTCCCATAATCATGCAATGAATCCACCAATATCTTTATAGATTTAAGTTCCCCTTTTGAGAAAAGCATTAGGTCATCAGCATATGCCAAATGTGAAATCTTTAGTTTGGAGCATAAAGGATGATATCTAAAATCAGGATCCGAGGTCCTAACAGTTAACATCCTAGAGAGATACTCCAAACATAAAACGAAAAGCATTGGAGACATTGGATCCCCTTGTCTTAAACCCCTTTTCCCCTCAAACCACCCATGTAGAGACCCATTTATGGATATGGAAAATGAAGAGGTAGTAACACATTCCATAATCCAGTTAACAAATATATTTGGCAACCCAATACTTCTTAAAACATTTTCAAGGAATTCCCAAGAGACCGTGTCATATGCTTTCCTAAGATCAATCTTAATCATGCATCTAGGAGTGACCCTCTTTCTAGTGTATCCCCTCACCAGCTCTTGTGCAAGGAAAATATTATCAGTCATGAGCCTACCATTGACAAAAGCACCCTGTGATGGATCAATTACACTTGGAAGACAAGGTTCAAGCCTAGATGCAAGGATTTTGGTGATAATCTTATAGGTCACATTAGTACAGGAGATGGGTCTAAAATAAGAAACCGAGGGACAATGAGTAGTTTTGGGGATAAGAGCTACAACAGTATGGTTAACTTGTTTAAGCATTGTCCCCGACTCAAAAAATTCCCTAACGGCAGCACATACATGTGACACTCCAAAAATTTAAATAAAAAAAAAATAAAAATAATTTTTAGCCAGATAAATCATAAAATATTACGGAAATGACATTTTAATTATTAATTGAGTCAGACAAGAAAAAAAAAATTCAACAGTTATAACATTCTAATCAGATAAAAATTTCAAAATTTATGACGTCTTAGTCAGATAAAAATATTTCAGTAATAGGAACAACATTTTATGAAACAAGTGAACGAGACAGAAAATTAACAATTGTGACATTTTTAGTCAGATAAAAATGGTCCAATAAAAGAAGTAATATTTTATATCAAGTACCAATTATACATATGACATAAGAAGTAAAAGCTATATTTTATTTTTACAAAACACAATTTCCATTTTTACTCCTAAGTATATAAACTATACATAAGTATAATACTATACGTATTAACTAACAAGATTTTAACCTACGTATAAAATCAGAAAGTAAATTATTAAATTAATAATACTATATTTTTTAATACTATACGTATAATGCATCAGTTACAAAGCCAACAAAGGAAAAAATTAAAAAAAAAAAAAATAACGGAGGAAGATCCTCAAGGTTTGTAACCCCCAAAAATTTATAGAAGCAGGATTTTAGGGTCTGAATCCGAAGCTTTACACCCAGCCATCTCTATAAATAGCAGAAGAGTTGCCTGGCCTTTTCATCCCAAAAATTCCGTCTGAAAAACGTATATATATATATATAACTGAATTTTTTCCAACCCGTTAGAGCAGCGGGTAAACATAGCGGTGTACTACTTGCACCAAGAGGCGGATCATTGGTGGGCTGCCACCGGGACAACTCTGCTCGAGCAACCGGAATTTTGTTGGGAAGACTTTAAGATAGCCCTACGCGACCGTTTCTATCCAGACCATGTGAAAGAGGCAAACTATGATGAGTTTGTCAACTTCAAGCAAGGAGATTTAACCGTCCAAGAGTACCACACGAAGTTTGTCCAACTGGCCCGCTTCGCCAAAGAGCTGGTATCCACTGAGGCCAGCATGACCCGAAGGTTTGTGAATGGGCTGAACTTTGGCGCCCAAAAGTTCGTAACCGTGGCAGAGCCGCGGAACATGAATGAGGCGTACCGGAAGGCCGGGAGGTACTACATGGTACATCAGAAGGAGAGGGAGGCGCAGAAGAGAGACCGGAAGATTGCCGAGGTAGAACAGCAGCAAAAGAAGGCCCGAACTGACCGCCCAGAGCCAAGACAAAACAACCAAAACGGTAGAACCTTCCAAGGCCAGGGTCAGGGAAGGAATCAGCCTGCTCAGGTACGGCACTACAAATGCAAACTGTGCCCAAATAACCATCCCGGGAAGGATTGTGCGGGAAATGCGATGAGATGTTACAACTGTAATCTCATGGGGCATCGGGCATATGAGTGCCGGAAACCTCCGAGCCAGGGTCAAGGCCAAGGTAACAACCAAACTGGGGGCGGGAATAATCACGCTAACATCACCCGTGGTAATCCCGGTAATCGCCCAGCGGAGGCTAACCGAAACCAAGGCCCGGGAGGGCAAAACAACACTCAAGGCCGCATCTACGTCATGAACCAGGCGCAAGCAAATGCACACGATGTGGTGACAGGTACCTTTCTTGTAAACTCCCAACCTGCTTATGTGCTGTTTGATTCAGGTGCGTCCCACAGCTTCATAGCATCAAAATTCGTGGAAAGGACGAAGCTAGAACCTACCACTAAGCTTAGTCTTAACGTAAAAACGGCCTCCAACCAAGTGGTAGCATGTGGGAGTGTTTTCTCTAACGTTCCCATAGTCATATCCGATACCGAACTACCCGGAGACCTAATCCAATTTGACCTGGAGGATATCGACGTGGTGTTGGGTATGGACTGGCTAGGGAAATATAAAGCCAAAATCCTATGCGACGAGCAGAAAGTGGTCTTGAGAGGACCCAATAAAAAACGTGTATCCTACAAAGCAGTTACATCTAAACCGGGAGTGAAACTAGCAACCATGCAACAAGTCAAACGATATGCCCGAAAGGGGTATGAAGTTTACGTGTGCAGGATCAAAGACTTGAACTCCGAGGACCCGACCATTGACCAAATCCCAGTGGTCAATGAGTTTCCGGATGTATTCCCAGAAGAGATTCCGGGGATGCCACCGGAGAGGGAAGTCGAGTTTTCAATCGACCTTCTGCCGGGCACCGCACCCATCTCAAAGGCACCATACCGAATGGCACCAAAGGAGATGCAAGAACTGAAAGAACAACTTGAAGAATTATTGGAGAAAGGCTACATCAAACCGAGTATCTCACCTTGGGGTGCTCCGGTCTTGTTCGTGAAGAAGAAGGATGGGAGTCTGAGACTCTGCATTGACTATAGGGAGCTGAACAAGGCGACCATCAAGAACAAATACATGCTGCCTCGCATTGATGACCTCTTTGATCAACTGAGGGGAGCTAGCACGTTTTCCAAAGTTGATTTAAGATCCGGGTACCATCAAGTGAGGATTTCTGAGAAAGATATCCCGAAGACGGCCTTTCGAACGAGGTACGGACACTATGAGTTCACCGTAATGCCGTTTGGCCTCACAAATGCAC
Organism: Cuscuta europaea; assembly: GCA_945859875.1. NCBI lineage: Eukaryota > Viridiplantae > Streptophyta > Magnoliopsida > Solanales > Convolvulaceae > Cuscuta > Cuscuta europaea. Next base: position 549,554 of record CAMAPE010000010.1, read on the forward strand.
CTGCGGTATTTATGGATCTCATGAACCGTGTGTTCCGACCCTACCTCGATCTGTTCATTGTGGTGTTCATCGACGACATCCTGATGTACTCCAAGACACCAATTGAGCATGAAGAACATCTGAGGATAGCACTGCAAACTTTGAGAGAGAATCACCTATATGCCAAACTCTCAAAGTGTGATTTCTGGAGGGACCGGGTAGCATTCTTGGGCCACATCATCACCCGAGAAGGGGTATCCGTTGACCCGTCAAAGATCGAAGCAGTGATTGACTGGCCTGCGCCCAAAACCGTGACGGAGGTCCGGAGCTTTTTAGGTTTGGCGGGCTATTATCGTAGATTCGTGAAGGATTTCTCAAAGATAGCAAAGCCTTTGACTAATCTCACGAAGAAGACCACGAAGTTCATATGGAGTGAAGAATGCAAACAAGCTTTCCAAGAGCTAAAGCAAAGGTTAACAACCGCGCCTGTCTTGACCCTACCGTCCGGTACCGAGGGGTTCGAGATCTACACCGATGCTTGTTTAAAAGGGTTGGGTTGCGTATTGATGCAAAATGGCAAGGTGGTGGCCTATGCATCAAGGCAACTAAAGACACATGAGGTCAACTATCCGACTCATGACTTAGAACTGGCAGCGGTTATCTTTGCTCTAAAGCTGTGGAGGCACTATCTCTATGGGGTACACTGTAAAGTTTACACTGATCACAAGAGCCTGAAGTACATCTTCACCCAAAAGGAGCTTAACATGAGACAGAGACGCTGGCTAGAACTCGTCAAAGACTATGACTTGGAGATCCAATATCATGAAGGCAAAGCAAACGTAGTTGCCGATGCGCTGAGCCGGAAATCAACCCACTCCTTCAAAGCAGCATGGGTACTACCTGATGAACTTTACCGGGACTTTCAAAAGTTAGACTTGGAAGTTCGGGATTTCGGAGAGGTAGAGCGGGAAACACGGTTACTCACCATGACCGTTACCCCATCTATCTTCGACGAAATTCGTGAAGGGCAGCCTGGAGACGTAAAGCTAGACCGAATCCGAGCAGGTATGACTAATGGCGTGAACGGTCCGTTCAAACTGTACGAAGACGGGAGCATTCGACACAAAGGAAGGTGGTGTGTCCCGATGAAATGTGAAGAACTTAAAAGGAAAATTCTGGAGGAAGGGAACAACACGCCTTACTCGGTACACCCTGGGGGCGATAAACTCTACAAAGACATCAAAAAGAATTTTTGGTGGCCAAAAATGAAGAAAGAGGTAGCCGAGTTCGTGGCCCGGTGTTTAAACTGTCAGAAGGTGAAAGCCGAACGTTGCAAGCCCAAGGGACTCGTACAATCCTTGGAGGTACCAAAGTGGAAGTGGGATTCCATCTCCATGGACTTTGTTGGGGGCTTACCCCTAACCAAGTCTGGCAAAGACAAGGTTTGGGTCATAGTTGATCGGTTAACAAAGACCGCTCGCTTTATCCCAATGAACGAAACTTGGAGCATGGAGAAATTAGCCCGAGCCTACATCAAACACGTGGTTAAGTACCATGGAGTTCCACAAGACATCGTTTCTGACCGTGATTCTAGATGTCTATCTCAATTCTGGAAGGAATTGCAAGCCGCCATGGGGACGAAGCTGAAGCTGAGTACTGCCTTTCACCCGATGACCGATGGACAGACGGAACGAACCATCCAAACACTCGAGGACATGCTGAGAGCATGTATGTTAGACCTACAAGGGTCGTGGGACGAACACTTAGACTTAATAGAGTTTTCGTACAACAATAGCTACCACGCCAGTATCAAAATGGCCCCGTACGAAGCTCTATATGGTCAAAAGTGTAGAAGCCCACTATGCTGGGGTGACATGGAAGATCAAGTGGTGTTAGGGCCGGATTACCTCCAAGACACCATAGAGAAAGTGAAGACGATTCAAGCAAGGATGAAAGCTGCACAAGATCGTCAGAAGTCTTATGCAGACCTGAGAAGGAAGCCAGCAGAATTTGAAGCGGGAGAAAAAGTCCTACTCAGAGTCTCCCCGACCAAGGGAGTAATGAGATTTGGAAAGAAGGGGAAGCTAAGCCCGAGGTTCATTGGCCCATATGACATCCTCGAGCGAGTGGGAAGAGTGGCATATCGGCTAGCTCTACCCACCGAATTGGCTAAGGTATTACATACTATAAACCGCTCGCCAGTGAATACCTTAGTAAATATCTCTCAAAACCTAAAGTGTGCTATGCGTAGGTACACAACGTTTTCCATATCTCCCAATTGAAGAAGTATGTCCGCGACGAATCCCATATTCTTAGCCCCGAGGTACGAATCGTAACCTTATGATAATAAGATCCAAGTATCACATCTAACCTCGACTTTTTAGGTGGTCGAGTTGGATGAATCGTTGACTTACGAGGAGAGGCCGATCCAGATTTTGGATACTAAGACCCGTGAGACTAGAAGAAAAGCGGTTAAGATGGTGAAGGTGTTGTGGTCTAACCATTTGGCCGAAAATGCCACATGGGAGACTGAGGACGATATGCGCAAACGTTATCCAGAGTTATTTGAATAAGGTAAAATTTGAGTTACGAGGATGTAACCTCTCTTTAAGGGGGGTAGAATGTAACACTTAAGAATTTGATTATTTAGATATAGTAATGTTTCGGACGAAACATCTTTTAAGGAGGGTAGAATGTGACACTCCAAAAATTTAAATAAAAATAAAATAAAAATAATTTTTAGCCAGATAAATCATAAAATATTACGGAAATGACATTTTAATTATTAATTGAGTCAGACAAGAAAAACAAAATTCAACAGTTATAACATTCTAATCAGATAAAAATTTCAAAATTTATGACGTCTTAGTCAGATAAAAATATTTCAGTAATAGGAACAACATTTAATGAAACAAGTGAACGAGACAGAAAATTAACAATTGTGACATTTTTAGACAGATAAAAATGGTCCAATAAAAGAAGTAATATTTTATATCAAGTACCAATTATACATATGACATAAGAAGTAAAAGCTATATTTTATTTTTACAAAACACAATTTCCATTTTTACTCCTAAGTATATAAACTATACATAAGTATAATACTATACGTATTAACTAACAAGATTTTAACCTACGTATAAAATCAGAAAGTAAATTATTAAATTAATAATACTATATTTTTTAATACTATACGTATAATGCATCAGTTACAAAGCCAACAAAGGAAAAAATTTAAAAAAAAAAATAACGGAGGAAGATCCTCAAAGTTTGTAACCCCCAAAAATTTATAGAAGCAGGATTTTAGGGTCTGAATCAGAAGCTTTACACCCAGCCATCTCTATAAATAGCAGAAGAGTTGCCTGGCCTTTTCATCCCAAAAATTCCGTCTGAAAAACGTATATATATATATATAACTGAATTTTTTCCAACCCATCGTTAGACTCAAAACCGAGCCCTGAAAACGCTTCCCAGACCTTCCCCTTCGTGAGAGGAATCCAACGGAGGAAGAATCATTGAAAACGGTCGTGAAACGAGGGAGAAAACGCTCGCCGGAGTTTTCGCCGGAAAACTTTCCCGACAGAAAACGGAGGAGCAGGAGCCGCCGTCGCCGCCGCCAACCCTCCACCGGCCTTCGCCGTCCCGAGAGGAGTGCACCGCTACCCCGTTGGCCGTTTCCGACGAGGTAAGGCCTCTTCCCCGTTTTTTTCTTTTTCCCCCGTTTTTCCGGCGATTCACCGGAGAAGACAACCCAGCCAAGGCTGGGGTCTGTCTTGGGCCTGATCTTTGGGCCAGAAAAATTAAATTTGGGCCAGTTCGGCCCAGTTTCAATAAAAATTAAAAATAAAATAGTAAATGAAATAAATAAAATCTGGGAAAATATATATTAAATACCTGGTGTAATTATACATGTTCGGACCAACCAGAATTGAAAAATAATATTTTTAGCTATTTTTAATTGATTTAATGGTAATTGGGCCAATTTGTACACAATTAGTAAATAAATAAGTAAATGGCGAAATTAATTATGAAATAAATATTGGAGCAAACTAGGATAAATATAAGACTAAATAAGACATTATGGACCATTTATAATTAATAAAAATTAATATTAGTATATTTAATTGTAAATGGACCGGTTATTTGATATACGAAAATAAATGAATAATTAAGGAAAATGAGTTATAAAATAAATATTTGGACAACCTAAGCCAAATATAGAACCAAAATGTAGTTATGGACGGTTATTAATTTATAAAGTCGACTCTTGGCTATTTTATTAAATTGGACCATACAAAGCTAATTAAGTGATTAAATAATAAATTTTTTATTATCGATGAAATGAATTTATAGTTTAATATTAATTAAAGAATATTATATTAAAGTAATTATTTGGACTTGGTATCATAATTAGATTAAATAAATTGGTAGATTTTGTTTTCACTAATTATTGGACTAATTAAGGTAGAGTAATATAAAATTTGCATAATTACGGACTTTAAAATATTAAGTGTTTAAGTAATTAATAAAATCAGAATATGTTAGTTAATTCGGATTTATTAATGCTAATAATGTTAATATAAACTAATTTCGATATTTGATTAGCTAGATTAAAAATAATTCGGATATAATATTAAGACATACCATATGCTTTAGGAGTTGAGTAAATAAAAAGATGATTATTAATTTAGAAATTTGATATTGTAATTAATTATATTCGTATATTTTAGAATTTAAGTATTAACGACTGAATTAATAAGGTAATTTAATTAATAAGAAGTGATTAACGCGGATAATAAAATAATTGAATTAGTGAATTCGAAAAATAAAATAAAAGGTAAAAATCGAGTAAAATAATTATTAAAGAGTAAGTGACTAATTATATCATCTTAATTAAAAAGGTGATTATTTAGAGACCGGAGTAGAAGAAGAGAATTAGGAGCACCCGGACTAGAGGTAAGTTTCTCTGTCAATCTAAAATTGTTTCCTCGTATTATATGCTTATTATGCATTATGTGAATAAGTGTGAATTGTTGAATTTTGTGTATGTGATTTTTGAAGAGATATTATATATATGGTAGTTGAGAAATATAAATTAAGTACTTTTGGGGTATTTAATATTTTTAAATACCTTCAAGACTTTTTAGAGGAATTGAGAAGTATTTTTGAAGTATTATTTATTGAAGATAAAATTTACATTTTTATAAGAGGTGAGCATCACGGGAGAAATCCGTGGTGTCGGTTTTCCACGTCCGGATAAATGTGGAGGGTGATTAGGTTTGCTACTACTAAGAAGTACAGTTTGAGTTGAAAGTGATATTTGGATCGATGATCCCTTTTAAGAAGAAGTTATGGTAGTAGTAATCCCTAATCATTCAAAATATCTTATTCAGGGGTAGTTGGTAGACTGAGTCCCGACTACTCGTTACGACTTACTACTCGGGGGGCTTGGAATCCCTTTTAGGGGGTGTGCACACTTAAGGTAGTCGTTTCGTTTCCAACAGAGCAGTTGTGGTACCGGCACTTGTTCGGGGTGGCTGTCCGTAACCACGGTCCACCGGGCTCTACCGAAAGGTTGAGCACCGCCCTTCTAAATTACTAGGAAGTTAGAGAAGAAGTGATTTTTGAGGAAATCAAAGAGAAGAGTTATTATGAAGTTTTATAGAGAAGTTGAGGATTTTTGTAAAGAAGTAGTCTTGAGAAAAATCAAAGTGAAAAGAATTTCGATGGTGTGAGTATTTTTATATATTATTATATAAAGATCTATTTTAGTCAAACATGATTATTTTACGGGGTTGGGTAGTACTTACTTAGCTCTAAAGCTAATTTTTGTTTTCTTTTCCTTGTTTTGTTTCTGCACTTTATTTGTGCAGGTGAGGATGATTTTGTCGATTGATGATTGCTTGCATGGCCCGAGAGCGAGTTAGAAGTCGCCTTAGTTATACTAGTCATGAAATAAACGTTTACTTTACAAACACTTTATTTTTATTAAATTAGTTGTTATGTTCTAGTTGCCTGTGCATCCGGTTGAGAGATGACCGGATGTGGCGGTAACACCCATTTCCCTTACTAAGACTTCCGCTGTACTTTCTTTAGATTTTCATTATCAATAAATAAAAGTTTTATTTCAATTATGTCAACGTTTTGGGTGAGAAATTTGGGGGTGTTACAAATTGGTATCAGAGCCTTTGGTTTTCCCGAAAGGACTAGAACACGAGGTAATAGGTCGTAGGGAGAAATTCTGTCACAAAGACGATAACAGTCTAAGCTGGTTGGTGCATAATTGAGTCTTTGCGCTCGTCCAACTAACTGGGAATTTCTCCTTGTGCTGAAACTTCGTTGTTCGAAATCTTTGACGAAAACTATGGGTTTGATGCGGGATTTTCAAAAATGTTTTCCTAAAATTAGGAGAATGAATATACTAGGAAAGAGGCCTTTTAGGAACGCGGTGAGAGGGAGAAACCTTGCGAAGTTATTGAGTTATGAAATGCATGGGATTCATGCCTCTGTGAAGTATGTAAAATATTTGATACACTATGTGTACTATTTGTTCTAAGAATCTGAAGTTAGTAGAGAATTTTTATAGAATCCTTATGTATGCATTAATACTTAGTACGGGCTGTTCTTTATTAAGAAACATGCCGCCAAGAAGAAACCCCCATGCGACCCCAACTGTTGAGGAGTTGGCTCAAACTATTCAGCAGATGGCGCAACACATCGGAGCAGCTCAAACCCATAACCAAGGGGTTGACTATGCAGCGCGCGTAGCCGGAAGGAACCCCCCAAAATACCTGGGGGAGGAGGATCATCTGATTCTAGAAGACTGGATCCGAACTTTCGACAAGCTCTTTGATTCGCTCAACTGCCCGTTAGAGCAGCGGGTAAACATAGCGGTGTACTACTTGCACCAAGAGGCGGATCATTGGTGGGCTGCCACCGGGACAACTCTGCTCGAGCAACCGGAATTTTGTTGGGAAGACTTTAAGATAGCCCTACGCGACCGTTTCTATCCAGACCATGTGAAAGAGGCAAACTATGATGAGTTTGTCAACTTCAAGCAAGGAGATTTAACCGTCCAAGAGTACCACACGAAGTTTGTCCAACTGGCCCGCTTCGCCAAAGAGCTGGTATCCACTGAGGCCAGCATGACCCGAAGGTTTGTGAATGGGCTGAACTTTGGCGCCCAAAAGTTCGTAACCGTGGCAGAGCCGCGGAACATGAATGAGGCGTACCGGAAGGCCGGGAGGTACTACATGGTACATCAGAAGGAGAGGGAGGCGCAGAAGAGAGACCGGAAGATTGCCGAGGTAGAACAGCAGCAAAAGAAGGCCCGAACTGACCGCCCAGAGCCAAGACAAAACAACCAAAACGGTAGAACCTTCCAAGGCCAGGGTCAGGGAAGGAATCAGCCTGCTCAGGTACGGCACTACAAATGCAAACTGTGCCCAAATAACCATCCCGGGAAGGATTGTGCGGGAAATGCGATGAGATGTTACAACTGTAATCTCATGGGGCATCGGGCATATGAGTGCCGGAAACCTCCGAGCCAGGGTCAAGGCCAAGGTAACAACCAAACTGGGGGCGGGAATAATCACGCTAACATCACCCGTGGTAATCCCGGTAATCGCCCAGCGGAGGCTAACCGAAACCAAGGCCCGGGAGGGCAAAACAACACTCAAGGCCGCATCTACGTCATGAACCAGGCGCAAGCAAATGCACACGATGTGGTGACAGGTACCTTTCTTGTAAACTCCCAACCTGCTTATGTGCTGTTTGATTCAGGTGCGTCCCACAGCTTCATAGCATCAAAATTCGTGGAAAGGACGAAGCTAGAACCTACCACTAAGCTTAGTCTTAACGTAAAAACGGCCTCCAACCAAGTGGTAGCATGTGGGAGTGTTTTCTCTAACGTTCCCATAGTCATATCCGATACCGAACTACCCGGAGACCTAATCCAATTTGACCTGGAGGATATCGACGTGGTGTTGGGTATGGACTGGCTAGGGAAATATAAAGCCAAAATCCTATGCGACGAGCAGAAAGTGGTCTTGAGAGGACCCAATAAAAAACGTGTATCCTACAAAGCAGTTACATCTAAACCGGGAGTGAAACTAGCAACCATGCAACAAGTCAAACGATATGCCCGAAAGGGGTATGAAGTTTACGTGTGCAGGATCAAAGACTTGAACTCCGAGGACCCGACCATTGACCAAATCCCAGTGGTCAATGAGTTTCCGGATGTATTCCCAGAAGAGATTCCGGGGATGCCACCGGAGAGGGAAGTCGAGTTTTCAATCGACCTTCTGCCGGGCACCGCACCCATCTCAAAGGCACCATACCGAATGGCACCAAAGGAGATGCAAGAACTGAAAGAACAACTTGAAGAATTATTGGAGAAAGGCTACATCAAACCGAGTATCTCACCTTGGGGTGCTCCGGTCTTGTTCGTGAAGAAGAAGGATGGGAGTCTGAGACTCTGCATTGACTATAGGGAGCTGAACAAGGCGACCATCAAGAACAAATACATGCTGCCTCGCATTGATGACCTCTTTGATCAACTGAGGGGAGCTAGCACGTTTTCCAAAGTTGATTTAAGATCCGGGTACCATCAAGTGAGGATTTCTGAGAAAGATATCCCGAAGACGGCCTTTCGAACGAGGTACGGACACTATGAGTTCACCGTAATGCCGTTTGGCCTCACAAATGCACCTGCGGTATTTATGGATCTCATGAACCGTGTGTTCCGACCCTACCTCGATCTGTTCATTGTGGTGTTCATCGACGACATCCTGATGTACTCCAAGACACCAATTGAGCATGAAGAACATCTGAGGATAGCACTGCAAACTTTGAGAGAGAATCACCTATATGCCAAACTCTCAAAGTGTGATTTCTGGAGGGACCGGGTAGCATTCTTGGGCCACATCATCACCCGAGAAGGGGTATCCGTTGACCCGTCAAAGATCGAAGCAGTGATTGACTGGCCTGCGCCCAAAACCGTGACGGAGGTCCGGAGCTTTTTAGGTTTGGCGGGCTATTATCGTAGATTCGTGAAGGATTTCTCAAAGATAGCAAAGCCTTTGACTAATCTCACGAAGAAGACCACGAAGTTCATATGGAGTGAAGAATGCAAACAAGCTTTCCAAGAGCTAAAGCAAAGGTTAACAACCGCGCCTGTCTTGACCCTACCGTCCGGTACCGAGGGGTTCGAGATCTACACCGATGCTTGTTTAAAAGGGTTGGGTTGCGTATTGATGCAAAATGGCAAGGTGGTGGCCTATGCATCAAGGCAACTAAAGACACATGAGGTCAACTATCCGACTCATGACTTAGAACTGGCAGCGGTTATCTTTGCTCTAAAGCTGTGGAGGCACTATCTCTATGGGGTACACTGTAAAGTTTACACTGATCACAAGAGCCTGAAGTACATCTTCACCCAAAAGGAGCTTAACATGAGACAGAGACGCTGGCTAGAACTCGTCAAAGACTATGACTTGGAGATCCAATATCATGAAGGCAAAGCAAACGTAGTTGCCGATGCGCTGAGCCGGAAATCAACCCACTCCTTCAAAGCAGCATGGGTACTACCTGATGAACTTTACCGGGACTTTCAAAAGTTAGACTTGGAAGTTCGGGATTTCGGAGAGGTAGAGCGGGAAACACGGTTACTCACCATGACCGTTACCCCATCTATCTTCGACGAAATTCGTGAAGGGCAGCCTGGAGACGTAAAGCTAGACCGAATCCGAGCAGGTATGACTAATGGCGTGAACGGTCCGTTCAAACTGTACGAAGACGGGAGCATTCGACACAAAGGAAGGTGGTGTGTCCCGATGAAATGTGAAGAACTTAAAAGGAAAATTCTGGAGGAAGGGCACAACACGCCTTACTCGGTACACCCTGGGGGCGATAAACTCTACAAAGACATCAAAAAGAATTTTTGGTGGCCAAAAATGAAGAAAGAGGTAGCCGAGTTCGTGGCCCGGTGTTTAAACTGTCAGAAGGTGAAAGCCGAACGTTGCAAGCCCAAGGGACTCGTACAATCCTTGGAGGTACCAAAGTGGAAGTGGGATTCCATCTCCATGGACTTTGTTGGGGGCTTACCCCTAACCAAGTCTGGCAAAGACAAGGTTTGGGTCATAGTTGATCGGTTAACAAAGACCGCTCGCTTTATCCCAATGAACGAAACTTGGAGCATGGAGAAATTAGCCCGAGCCTACATCAAACACGTGGTTAAGTACCATGGAGTTCCACAAGACATCGTTTCTGACCGTGATTCTAGATGTCTATCTCAATTCTGGAAGGAATTGCAAGCCGCCATGGGGACGAAGCTGAAGCTGAGTACTGCCTTTCACCCGATGACCGATGGACAGACGGAACGAACCATCCAAACACTCGAGGACATGCTGAGAGCATGTATGTTAGACCTACAAGGGTCGTGGGACGAACACTTAGACTTAATAGAGTTTTCGTACAACAATAGCTACCACGCCAGTATCAAAATGGCCCCGTACGAAGCTCTATATGGTCAAAAGTGTAGAAGTCCACTATGCTGGGGTGACATGGAAGATCAAGTGGTGTTAGGGCCGGATTACCTCCAAGACACCATAGAGAAAGTGAAGACGATTCAAGCAAGGATGAAAGCTGCACAAGATCGTCAGAAGTCTTATGCAGACCTGAGAAGGAAGCCAGCAGAATTTGAAGCGGGAGAAAAAGTCCTACTCAGAGTCTCCCCGACCAAGGGAGTAATGAGATTTGGAAAGAAGGGGAAGCTAAGCCCGAGGTTCATTGGCCCATATGACATCCTCGAGCGAGTGGGAAGAGTGGCATATCGGCTAGCTCTACCCACCGAATTGGCTAAGGTATTACATACTATAAACCGCTCGCCAGTGAATACCTTAGTAAATATCTCTCAAAACCTAAAGTGTGCTATGCGTAGGTACACAACGTTTTCCATATCTCCCAATTGAAGAAGTATGTCCGCGACGAATCCCATATTCTTAGCCCCGAGGTACGAATCGTAACCTTATGATAATAAGATCCAAGTATCACATCTAACCTCGACTTTTTAGGTGGTCGAGTTGGATGAATCGTTGACTTACGAGGAGAGGCCGATCCAGATTTTGGATACTAAGACCCGTGAGACTAGAAGAAAAGCGGTTAAGATGGTGAAGGTGTTGTGGTCTAACCATTTGGCCGAAAATGCCACATGGGAGACTGAGGACGATATGCGCAAACGTTATCCAGAGTTATTTGAATAAGGTAAAATTTGAGTTACGAGGATGTAACCTCTCTTTAAGGGGGGTAGAATGTAACACTTAAGAATTTGATTATTTAGATATAGTAATGTTTCGGACGAAACATCTTTTAAGGAGGGTAGAATGTGACACTCCAAAAATTTAAATAAAAATAAAATAAAAATAATTTTTAGCCAGATAAATCATAAAATATTACGGAAATGACATTTTAATTATTAATTGAGTCAGACAAGAAAAACAAAATTCAACAGTTATAACATTCTAATCAGATAAAAATTTCAAAATTTATGACGTCTTAGTCAGATAAAAATATTTCAGTAATAGGAACAACATTTAATGAAACAAGTGAACGAGACAGAAAATTAACAATTGTGACATTTTTAGACAGATAAAAATGGTCCAATAAAAGAAGTAATATTTTATATCAAGTACCAATTATACATATGACATAAGAAGTAAAAGCTATATTTTATTTTTACAAAACACAATTTCCATTTTTACTCCTAAGTATATAAACTATACATAAGTATAATACTATACGTATTAACTAACAAGATTTTAACCTACGTATAAAATCAGAAAGTAAATTATTAAATTAATAATACTATATTTTTTAATACTATACGTATAATGCATCAGTTACAAAGCCAACAAAGGAAAAAATTTAAAAAAAAAAATAACGGAGGAAGATCCTCAAAGTTTGTAACCCCCAAAAATTTATAGAAGCAGGATTTTAGGGTCTGAATCAGAAGCTTTACACCCAGCCATCTCTATAAATAGCAGAAGAGTTGCCTGGCCTTTTCATCCCAAAAATTCCGTCTGAAAAACGTATATATATATATATAACTGAATTTTTTCCAACCCATCGTTAGACTCAAAACCGAGCCCTGAAAACGCTTCCCAGACCTTCCCCTTCGTGAGAGGAATCCAACGGAGGAAGAATCATTGAAAACGGTCGTGAAACGAGGGAGAAAACGCTCGCCGGAGTTTTCGCCGGAAAACTTTCCCGACAGAAAACGGAGGAGCAGGAGCCGCCGTCGCCGCCGCCAACCCTCCACCGGCCTTCGCCGTCCCGAGAGGAGTGCACCGCTACCCCGTTGGCCGTTTCCGACGAGGTAAGGCCTCTTCCCCGTTTTTTTCTTTTTCCCCCGTTTTTCCGGCGATTCACCGGAGAAGACAACCCAGCCAAGGCTGGGGTCTGTCTTGGGCCTGATCTTTGGGCCAGAAAAATTAAATTTGGGCCAGTTCGGCCCAGTTTCAATAAAAATTAAAAATAAAATAGTAAATGAAATAAATAAAATCTGGGAAAATATATATTAAATACCTGGTGTAATTATACATGTTCGGACCAACCAGAATTGAAAAATAATATTTTTAGCTATTTTTAATTGATTTAATGGTAATTGGGCCAATTTGTACACAATTAGTAAATAAATAAGTAAATGGCGAAATTAATTATGAAATAAATATTGGAGCAAACTAGGATAAATATAAGACTAAATAAGACATTATGGACCATTTATAATTAATAAAAATTAATATTAGTATATTTAATTGTAAATGGACCGGTTATTTGATATACGAAAATAAATGAATAATTAAGGAAAATGAGTTATAAAATAAATATTTGGACAACCTAAGCCAAATATAGAACCAAAATGTAGTTATGGACGGTTATTAATTTATAAAGTCGACTCTTGGCTATTTTATTAAATTGGACCATACAAAGCTAATTAAGTGATTAAATAATAAATTTTTTATTATCGATGAAATGAATTTATAGTTTAATATTAATTAAAGAATATTATATTAAAGTAATTATTTGGACTTGGTATCATAATTAGATTAAATAAATTGGTAGATTTTGTTTTCACTAATTATTGGACTAATTAAGGTAGAGTAATATAAAATTTGCATAATTACGGACTTTAAAATATTAAGTGTTTAAGTAATTAATAAAATCAGAATATGTTAGTTAATTCGGATTTATTAATGCTAATAATGTTAATATAAACTAATTTCGATATTTGATTAGCTAGATTAAAAATAATTCGGATATAATATTAAGACATACCATATGCTTTAGGAGTTGAGTAAATAAAAAGATGATTATTAATTTAGAAATTTGATATTGTAATTAATTATATTCGTATATTTTAGAATTTAAGTATTAACGACTGAATTAATAAGGTAATTTAATTAATAAGAAGTGATTAACGCGGATAATAAAATAATTGAATTAGTGAATTCGAAAAATAAAATAAAAGGTAAAAATCGAGTAAAATAATTATTAAAGAGTAAGTGACTAATTATATCATCTTAATTAAAAAGGTGATTATTTAGAGACCGGAGTAGAAGAAGAGAATTAGGAGCACCCGGACTAGAGGTAAGTTTCTCTGTCAATCTAAAATTGTTTCCTCGTATTATATGCTTATTATGCATTATGTGAATAAGTGTGAATTGTTGAATTTTGTGTATGTGATTTTTGAAGAGATATTATATATATGGTAGTTGAGAAATATAAATTAAGTACTTTTGGGGTATTTAATATTTTTAAATACCTTCAAGACTTTTTAGAGGAATTGAGAAGTATTTTTGAAGTATTATTTATTGAAGATAAAATTTACATTTTTATAAGAGGTGAGCATCACGGGAGAAATCCGTGGTGTCGGTTTTCCACGTCCGGATAAATGTGGAGGGTGATTAGGTTTGCTACTACTAAGAAGTACAGTTTGAGTTGAAAGTGATATTTGGATCGATGATCCCTTTTAAGAAGAAGTTATGGTAGTAGTAATCCCTAATCATTCAAAATATCTTATTCAGGGGTAGTTGGTAGACTGAGTCCCGACTACTCGTTACGACTTACTACTCGGGGGGCTTGGAATCCCTTTTAGGGGGTGTGCACACTTAAGGTAGTCGTTTCGTTTCTAACAGAGCAGTTGTGGTACCGGCACTTGTTCGGGGTGGCCGTCCGTAACCACGGTCCACCGGGCTCTACCGAAAGGTTGAGCACCGCCCTTCTAAATTACTAGGAAGTTAGAGAAGAAGTGATTTTTGAGGAAATCAAAGAGAAGAGTTATTATGAAGTTTTATAGAGAAGTTGAGGATTTTTGTAAAGAAGTAGTCTTGAGAAAAATCAAAGTGAAAAGAATTTCGATGGTGTGAGTATTTTTATATATTATTATATAAAGATCTATTTTAGTCAAACATGATTATTTTACGGGGTTGGGTAGTACTTACTTAGCTCTAAAGCTAATTTTTGTTTTCTTTTCCTTGTTTTGTTTCTGCACTTTATTTGTGCAGGTGAGGATGATTTTGTCGATTGATGATTGCTTGCATGGCCCGAGAGCGAGTTAGAAGTCGCCTTAGTTATACTAGTCATGAAATAAACGTTTACTTTACAAACACTTTATTTTTATTAAATTAGTTGTTATGTTCTAGTTGCCTGTGGCGGTAACACCCATTTCCCTTACTAAGACTTCCGCTGTACTTTCTTTAGATTTTCATTATCAATAAATAAAAGTTTTATTTCAATTATGTCAACGTTTTGGGTGGGAAATTTGGGGGTGTTACAAATTGGTATCAGAGCCTTTGGTTTTCCCGAAAGGACTAGAACACGAGGTAATAGGTCGTAGGGAGAAATTCTGTCACAAAGACGATAACAGTCTAAGCTGGTTGGTGCATAATTTAGTCTTTGCGCTCGTCCAACTAACTGGGAATTTCTCCTTGTGCTGAAACTTCGTTGTTCGAAATCTTTGACGAAAACTATGGGTTTGATGCGGGATTTTCAAAAATGTTTTCCTAAAATTAGGAGAATGAATATACTAGGAAAGAGGCCTTTTAGGAACGCGGTGAGAGGGAGAAACCTTGCGAAGTTATTGAGTTATGAAATGCATGGGATTCATGCCTCTGTGAAGTATGTAAAATATTTGATACACTATGTGTACTATTTGTTCTAAGAATCTGAAGTTAGTAGAGAATTTTTATAGAATCCTTATGTATGCATTAATACTTAGTACAGGCTTTTCTTTATTAAGAAACATGCCGCCAAGAAGAAACCCCCATGCGACCCTAACTGTTGAGGAGTTGGCTCAAACTATTCAGCAGATGGCGCAACACATCGGAGCAGCTCAAACCCATAACCAAGGGGTTGACTATGCAGCGCGCGTAGCCGGAAGGAACCCCCCAAAATACCTGGGGGAGGAGGATCATCTGATTCTAGAAGACTGGATCCGAACTTTCGACAAGCTCTTTGATTCGCTCAACTGCCCGTTAGAGCAGCGGGTAAACATAGCGGTGTACTACTTGCACCAAGAGGCGGATCATTGGTGGGATGCCACCGGGACAACTCTGCTCGAGCAACCGGAATTTTGTTGGGAAGACTTTAAGATAGCCCTACGCGACCGTTTCTATCCAGACCATGTGAAAGAGGCAAACTATGATGAGTTTGTCAACTTCAAGCAAGGAGATTTAACCGTCCAAGAGTACCACACGAAGTTTGTCCAACTGGCCCGCTTCGCCAAAGAGCTGGTATCCACTGAGGCCAGCATGACCCGAAGGTTTGTGAATGGGCTGAACTTTGGCGCCCAAAAGTTCGTAACCGTGGCAGAGCCGCGGAACATGAATGAGGCGTACCGGAAGGCCGGGAGGTACTACATGGTACATCAGAAGGAGAGGGAGGCGCAGAAGAGAGACCGGAAGATTGCCGAGGTAGAACAGCAGCAAAAGAAGGCCCGAACTGACCGCCCAGAGCCAAGACAAAACAACCAAAACGGTAGAACCTTCCAAGGCCAGGGTCAGGGAAGGAATCAGCCTGCTCAGGTACGGCACTACAAATGCAAACTGTGCCCAAATAACCATCCCGGGAAGGATTGTGCGGGAAATGCGATGAAATGTTACAACTGTAATCTCATGGGGCATCGGGCATATGAGTGCCGGAAACCTCCGAGCCAGGGTCAAGGCCAAGGTAACAACCAAACTGGGGGCGGGAATAATCACGCTAACATCACCCGTGGTAATCCCGGTAATCGCCCAGCGGAGGCTAACCGAAACCAAGGCCCGGGAGGGCAAAACAACACTCAAGGCCGCATCTACGTCATGAACCAGGCGCAAGCAAATGCACACGATGTGGTGACAGGTACCTTTCTTGTAAACTCCCAACCTGCTTATGTGCTGTTTGATTCAGGTGCGTCCCACAGCTTCATAGCATCAAAATTCGTGGAAAGGACGAAGCTAGAACCTACCACTAAGCTTAGTCTTAACGTAAAAACGGCCTCCAACCAAGTGGTAGCATGTGGGAGTGTTTTCTCTAACGTTCCCATAGTCATATCCGATACCGAACTACCCGGAGACCTAATCCAATTTGACCTGGAGGATATCGACGTGGTGTTGGGTATGGACTGGCTAGGGAAATATAAAGCCAAAATCCTATGCGACGAGCAGAAAGTGGTCTTGAGAGGACCCAATAAAAAACGTGTATCCTACAAAGCAGTTACATCTAAACCGGGAGTGAAACTAGCAACCATGCAACAAGTCAAACGATATGCCCGAAAGGGGTATGAAGTTTACGTGTGCAGGATCAAAGACTTGAACTCCGAGGACCCGACCATTGACCAAATCCCAGTGGTCAATGAGTTTCCGGATATATTCCCAGAAGAGATTCCGGGGATGCCACCGGAGAGGGAAGTCGAGTTTTCAATCGACCTTCTGCCGGGCACCGCACCCATCTCAAAGGCACCATACCGAATGGCACCGAAGGAGATGCAAGAACTGAAAGAACAACTTGAAGAATTATTGGAGAAAGGCTACATCAAACCGAGTATCTCACCTTGGGGTGCTCCGGTCTTGTTCGTGAAGAAGAAGGATGGGAGTCTGAGACTCTGCATTGACTATAGGGAACTGAACAAGGCGACCATCAAGAACAAATACATGCTGCCTCGCATTGATGACCTCTTTGATCAACTGAGGGGAGCTAGCACGTTTTCCAAAGTTGATTTAAGATCCGGGTACCATCAAGTGAGGATTTCTGAGAAAGATATCCCGAAGACGGCCTTTCGAACGAGGTACGGACACTATGAGTTCACCGTAATGCCGTTTGGCCTCAAAAATGCACCTGCGGTATTTATGGATCTCATGAACCGTGTGTTCCGACCCTACCTCGATCTGTTCATTGTGGTGTTCATCGACGACATCTTGATGTACTCCAAGACACCAATTGAGCATGAAGAACATCTGAGGATAGCACTGCAAACTTTGAGAGAGAATCACCTATATGCCAAACTCTCAAAGTGTGATTTCTGGAGGGACCGGGTAGCATTCTTGGGCCACATCATCACCCGAGAAGGGGTATCCGTTGACCCGTCAAAGATCGAAGCAGTGATTGACTGGCCTGCGCCCAAAACCGTGACGGAGGTCCGGAGCTTTTTAGGTTTGGCGGGCTATTATCGTAGATTCGTGAAGGATTTCTCAAAGATAGCAAAGCCTTTGACTAATCTCACGAAGAAGACCACGAAGTTCATATGGAGTGAAGAATGCAAACAAGCTTTCCAAGAGCTAAAGCAAAGGTTAACAACCGCGCCTGTCTTGACCCTACCGTCCGGTACCGAGGGGTTCGAGATCTACACCGATGCTTGTTTAAAAGGGTTGGGTTGCGTATTGATGCAAAATGGCAAGGTGGTGGCCTATGCATCAAGGCAACTAAAGACACATGAGGTCAACTATCCGACTCATGACTTAGAACTGGCAGCGGTTATCTTTGCTCTAAAGCTGTGGAGGCACTATCTCTATGGGGTACACTGTAAAGTTTACACTGATCACAAGAGCCTGAAGTACATCTTCACCCAAAAGGAGCTTAACATGAGACAGAGACGCTGGCTAGAACTCGTCAAAGACTATGACTTGGAGATCCAATATCATGAAGGCAAAGCAAACGTAGTTGCCGATGCGCTGAGCCGGAAATCAACCCACTCCTTCAAAGCAGCATGGGTACTACCTGATGAACTTTACCGGGACTTTCAAAAGTTAGACTTGGAAGTTCGGGATTTCGGAGAGGTAGAGCGGGAAACACGGTTACTCACCATGACCGTTACCCCATCTATCTTCGACGAAATTCGTGAAGGGCAGCCTGGAGACGTAAAGCTAGACCGAATCCGAGCAGGTATGACTAATGGCGTGAACGGTCCGTTCAAACTGTACGAAGACGGGAGCATTCGACACAAAGGAAGGTGGTGTGTCCCGATGAAATGTGAAGAACTTAAAAGGAAAATTCTGGAGGAAGGGCACAACACGCCTTACTCGGTACACCCTGGGGGCGATAAACTCTACAAAGACATCAAAAAGAATTTTTGGTGGCCAAAAATGAAGAAAGAGGTAGCCGAGTTCGTGGCCCGGTGTTTAAACTGTCAGAAGGTGAAAGCCGAACGTTGCAAGCCCAAGGGACTCGTACAATCCTTGGAGGTACCAAAGTGGAAGTGGGATTCCATCTCCATGGACTTTGTTGGGGGCTTACCCCTAACCAAGTCTGGCAAAGACAAGGTTTGGGTCATAGTTGATCGGTTAACAAAGACCACTCGCTTTATCCCAATGAACGAAACTTGGAGCATGGAGAAATTAGCCCGAGCCTACATCAAACACGTGGTTAAGTACCATGGAGTTCCACAAGACATCGTTTCTGACCGTGATTCTAGATGTCTATCTCAATTCTGGAAGGAATTGCAAGCCGCCATGGGGACGAAGCTGAAGCTGAGTACTGCCTTTCACCCGATGACCGATGGACAGACGGAACGAACCATCCAAACACTCGAGGACATGCTGAGAGCATGTATGTTAGACCTACAAGGGTCGTGGGACGAACACTTAGACTTAATAGAGTTTTCGTACAACAATAGCTACCACGCCAGTATCAAAATGGCCCCGTACGAAGCTCTATATGGTCAAAAGTGTAGAAGCCCACTATGCTGGGGTGACATGGAAGATCAAGTGGTGTTAGGGCCGGATTACCTCCAAGACACCATAGAGAAAGTGAAGACGATTCAAGCAAGGATGAAAGCTGCACAAGATCGTCAGAAGTCTTATGCAGACCTGAGAAGGAAGCCAGCAGAATTTGAAGCGGGAGAAAAAGTCCTACTCAGAGTCTCCCCGACCAAGGAAGTAATGAGATTTGGAAAGAAGGGGAAGCTAAGCCCGAGGTTCATTGGCCCATATGACATCCTCGAGCGAGTGGGAAGAGTGGCATATCGGCTAGCTCTACCCACCGAATTGGCTAAGGTATTACATACTATAAACCGCTCGCCAGTGAATACCTTAGTAAATATCTCTCAAAACCTAAAGTGTGCTATGCGTAGGTACACAACGTTTTCCATATCTCCCAATTGAAGAAGTATGTCCGCGACGAATCCCATATTCTTAGCCCCGAGGTACGAATCGTAACCTTATGATAATAAGATCCAAGTATCACATCTAACCTCGACTTTTTAGGTGGTCGAGTTGGATGAATCGTTGACTTACGAGGAGAGGCCGATCCAGATTTTGGATACTAAGACCCGTGAGACTAGAAGAAAAGCGGTTAAGATGGTGAAGGTGTTGTGGTCTAACCATTTGGCCGAAAATGCCACATGGGAGACTGAGGACGATATGCGCAAACGTTATCCAGAGTTATTTGAATAAGGTAAAATTTGAGTTACGAGGATGTAACCTCTCTTTAAGGGGGGTAGAATGTAACACTTAAGAATTTGATTATTTAGATATAGTAATGTTTCGGACGAAACATCTTTTAAGGAGGGTAGAATGTGACACTCCAAAAATTTAAATAAAAATAAAATAAAAATAATTTTTAGCCAGATAAATCATAAAATATTACGGAAATGACATTTTAATTATTAATTGAGTCAGACAAGAAAAAAAAATTCAACAGTTATAACATTTTTATCAGATAAAAATTTCAAAATTTATGACGTCTTAGTCAAATAAAAATATTTCAGTAATAGGAACAACATTTAATGAAACAAGTGAACGAGACAGAAAATTAACAATTGTGACATTTTTAGACAGATAAAAAAGGTCCAATAAAAGAAGTAATATTTTATATCAAGTACCAATTATACATATGACATAAGAAGTAAAAGCTATATTTTATTTTTACAAAACACAATTTCCATTTTTACTCCTA
This sequence comes from Cuscuta europaea, assembly GCA_945859875.1. NCBI lineage: Eukaryota > Viridiplantae > Streptophyta > Magnoliopsida > Solanales > Convolvulaceae > Cuscuta > Cuscuta europaea. The sequence goes on from CAMAPE010000010.1 coordinate 569,957, forward strand.
AGTATATAAACTATACATAAGTATAATACTATACGTATTAACTAACAAGATTTTAACCTACGTATAAAATCAGAAAGTAAATTATTAAATTAATAATACTATATTTTTTAATACTATACGTATAATGCATCAGTTACAAAGCCAACAAAGGAAAAAATTTTTAAAAAAAAATAACGGAGGAAGATCCTCAAGGTTTGTAACCCCCAAAAATTTATAGAAGCAGGATTTTAGGGTCTGAATCAGAAGCTTTACACCCAACCATCTCTATAAATAGCAGAAGAGTTGCCTGGCCTTTTCATCCCAAAAATTCCGTCTGAAAAACGTATATATATATATATATATAACTGAATTTTTTCCAACCCATCGTTAGACTCAAAACCGAGCCCTGAAAACGCTTCCCAGACCTTCCCCTTCGTGAGAGGAATCCAACGGAGGAAGAATCATTGAAAACGGTCGTGAAACGAGGGAGAAAACGCTCGCCGGAGTTTTCGCCGGAAAACTTTCCCGACAGAAAACGGAGGAGCAGGAGCCGCCGTCGCCGCCGCCAACCCTCCACCGGCCTTCGCCGTCCCGAGAGGAGTGCACCGCTACCCCGTTGGCCGTTTCCGACGAGGTAAGGCCTCTTCCCCGTTTTTTTCTTTTTCCCCCGTTTTTCCGGCGATTCACCGGAGAAGACAACCCAGCCAAGGCTGGGGTCTGTCTTGGGCCTGATCTTTGGGCCAGAAAAATTAAATTTGGGCCAGTTCGGCCCAGTTTCAATAAAAATTAAAAATAAAATAGTAAATAAAATAAATAAAATCTGGAAAAATATATATTAAATACCTGGTGTAATTATACATGTTCGGACCAACCAGAATTGAAAAATAATATTTTTAGCTATTTGTAATTGATTTAATGGTAATTGGGCCAATTTGTACACAATTAGTAAATAAATAAGTAAATGGCGAAATTAATTATGAAATAAATATTGGAGCAAACTAGGATAAATATAAGACTAAATAAGACATTATGGACCATTTATAATTAATAAAAATTAATATTAGTATATTTAATTGTAAATGGACCGGTTATTTGATATACGAAAATAAATGAATAATTAAGGAAAATGAGTTATAAAATAAATATTTGGACAACCTAATCCAAATATAGAACCAAAATGTAGTTATGGACGGTTATTAATTTATAAAGTCGACTCTTGGCTATTTTATTAAATTGGACCATACAAAGCTAATTAAGTGATTAAATAATAAATTTTTTATTATCGATGAAATGAATTTATAGTTTAATATTAATTAAAGAATATTATATTAAAGTAATTATTTGGACTTGGTATCATAATTAGATTAAATAAATTGGTAGATTTTGTTTTCACTAATTATTGGACTAATTAAGGTAGAGTAATATAAAATTTGCATAATTACGGACTTTAAAATATTAAGTGTTTAAGTAATTAATAAAATCAGAATATGTTAGTTAATTCGGATTTATTAATGCTAATAATGTTAATATAAACTAATTTCGATATTTGATTAGCTAGATTAAAAATAATTCGGATATAATATTAAGACATACCATATGCTTTAGGAGTTGAGTAAATAAAAAGATGATTATTAATTTAGAAATTTGATATTGTAATTAATTATATTCGTATATTTTAGAATTTAAGTATTAACGACTGAATTAATAAGGTAATTTAATTAATAAGAAGTGATTAACGCGGATAATAAAATAATTGAATTAGTGAATTCGAAAAATAAAATAAAAGGTAAAAATCGAGTAAAATAATTATTAAAGAGTAAGTGACTAATTATATCATCTTAATTAAAAAGGTGATTATTTAGAGACCGGAGTAGAAGAAGAGAATTAGGAGCACCCGGACTAGAGGTAAGTTTCTCTGTCAATCTAAAATTGTTTCCTCGTATTATATGCTTATTATGCATTATGTGAATAAGTGTGAATTGTTGAATTTTGTGTATGTGATTTTTGAAGAGATATTATATATATGGTAGTTGAGAAATATAAATTAAGTACTTTTGGGGTATTTAATATTTTTAAATACCTTCAAGACTTTTTAGAGGAATTGAGAAGTATTTTTGAAGTATTATTTATTGAAGATAAAATTTACATTTTTATAAGAGGTGAGCATCACGGGAGAAATCTGTGGTGTCGGTTTTCCACGTCCGGATAAATGTGGAGGGTGATTAGGTTTGCTACTACTAAGAAGTACAGTTTGAGTTGAAAGTGATATTTGGATCGATGATCCCTTTTAAGAAGAAGTTATGGTAGTAGTAATCCCTAATCATTCAAAATATCTTATTCAGGGGTAGTTGGTAGACTGAGTCCCGACTACTCGTTACGACTTACTACTCGGGGGGCTTGGAATCCCTTTTAGGGGGTGTGCACACTTAAGGTAGTCGTTTCGTTTCCAACAGAGCAGTTGTGGTACCGGCACTTGTTCGGGGTGGCCGTCCGTAACAACGGTCCACCGGGCTCTACCGAAAGGTTGAGCACCGCCCTTCTAAATTACTAGGAAGTTAGAGAAGAAGTGATTTTTGAGGAAATCAAAGAGAAGAGTTATTATGAAGTTTTATAGAGAAGTTGAGGATTTTTGTAAAGAAGTAGTCTTGAGAAAAATCAAAGTGAAAAGAATTTCGATGGTGTGAGTATTTTTATATATTATTATATAAAGATCTATTTTAGTCAAACATGATTATTTTACGGGGTTGGGTAGTACTTACTTAGCTCTAAAGCTAATTTTTGTTTTCTTTTCCTTGTTTTGTTTCTGCACTTTATTTGTGCAGGTGAGGATGATTTTGTCGATTGATGATTGCTTGCATGGCCCGAGAGCGAGTTAGAAGTCGCCTTAGTTATACTAGTCATGAAATAAACGTTTACTTTACAAACACTTTATTTTTATTAAATTAGTTGTTATGTTCTAGTTGCCTGTGCATCCGGTTGAGAGATGACCGGATGTGGCGGTAACACCCATTTCCCTTACTAAGACTTCCGCTGTACTTTCTTTAGATTTTCATTATCAATAAATAAAAGTTTTATTTCAATTATGTCAACGTTTTGGGTGGGAAATTTGGGGGTGTTACAATACATCCTTACCAACTATTCCCCAATTTGTTTTGAAAAAAGCTGATGAGTAACCATCAGGTCCAGGTGCCTTGTCATTTCCTATATCAAACAAAGCTTCTTTGATTTCCAAATCAGAAATAGGTCTAATAAGGTCATCAAAAAGGCTTTGATCTATTATCTTCCCTGAAGTGATAATGTTAGGATCAAAGTCATACGATGGTTGTGATGTGCCAAACAAATCTTTAAAAAACCTTACAAACTCATTTGCAACTTGGTTCATGGAATGGGTAAGGGACCCATCTTGTAACCAAATAGAGGCAATAGAGTTTTTTGCTTGTTTCTTTTTTACAATAGAGTGAAAATACTTAGTACATCTATCAGATTGAAAAAGATGGACAGCCTTAGCTTTTTGTTTCAAATAAGCTTCCTCGGCTTCCTTAAGAAACAAGGCCCTCTTCTTTGCAACATTCATGTCCTCTTTGAGAGCATCATCATTTGGAGTTAGAAGAAACAATTGATAGATTCTTTGGTACTCCTTTTTAGATTCCTTTGCTCTAGCCGAAATATGACTAAACTCATTAGAATTTAGTTGTTTAAGGGGCTGTTTAAGGAGCTTAAGCTTACGGGCCAGTCTAAATTGTGCCATTCCCCCAACATTTTTCATCCAAACCTCCTTTAGTATACCAATAAAGTTGTCATGTTTCAACCACATGTTAAATAACTTAAAAGGTTTTGACCCGCTCTTTATTGTATTTCCAATTTTAAGCATGGCAGCCACATGATCAAAGTCACGTTCCATTTCAAAAAAATGGGCATTACATGCTACACCTTGGGCACTCCACAAAGGATTAATGAGAATTCTATCCAACTTAGCCCAAATGGCACCTCTATTCCAAGTGTAAAATTCACCTGTAGAAGGTGCATCATCTAGATAAGTTTGCATTTTCATCTCGTTTATATCCTTCATCAAATAACCCGTAGGTGGGGCAGAACCCCTTCTTTCATTTGGTGCACCCACACAATTAAAGTCACCCAAAACAGCCCATGGTCCAAGGGTATTTGCATTTAGCCTTATCAAATGATTCCATAATACCCTCCTTTCTAGTACCGTGTATAGAGCATAAACAAAAGATGCATAAAAACACACTTGTGTTGTTTTACATTTAAATCTAGCATGCACATGTTGAACATCAACTTCTATGATATCATCATCCACAAAACAAGGGTCCCATATAAGAGCTATACGGCCACCCCCAATCTTATCAAAATTTGTCATATATTTCCAATTAGGCAATCTAAAAAGCATAAAATTAGCAAAACTAGTAATAGACATTTTGGTTTCAAGAAGACAAAATATGCGTACCTTATTTATCCTTATGAAATTGAGTATAGTATTTTGTTTTGAGGCTTGATTCAGCCCCCTAACATTCCAAGTTGTAATAATCATAAAAACAAACATATTAGACCTTACCTCCCTTACCCCTTCTATACGGCCTATTCCTCTCTCTTTGGGTTTGCTTCCATTCCCGGTACTCTTGGCATCCTCTATACCTTGCAAGGAAAAGGTCATAGACATGTATTATAAAAGTAGAAGAGAATTCATACCCTTCCTCCGTAGGGAACACTCCGGGAAGAGATCTAAGGCAAGAAGTGGTGAAGGTAAGTCCTTTGCGTGCCAAGCTCTCCTCTACATCCAAATAGTTGTCCAATCTTGTTATTCCTTCCTTCACATCATCACCATGCATCAAGTGTATCTTCGGTTTCTCTCCTTCTTGAAAATCAATCTTTGTTATGACATCATCGAGGTAGGCCTCCTTGATGTCTTGTACAATCCGGACTGTTTTCCTTTTGAATTTTCTCAAATCCATGACTTTGCTTCCATTGCCCATGAGATGTCCATCCTCAAAATAGCCATAAAGGAAATGTCTATACACACTTGACATGAAAAGTTGTGTAAAAACATACTCTTTTTTCTTCTTTCTCACCCCCGGGATTGATTCCAAACATTGTTTGGTAAAGTATATCCCCGGTTCCTTTGCATCCACCATTTGGAGAAGATGGTTTAGCCTTATAGTGGGCTCGGTTACATCATCAATGTGGGCTACCTTTAGGATAGGCATACGTGCCTCATCCACTTCTATCTCAATAACAACTTCATCATCATAGAAGTCCTTGAAGCCTTGAATCTTCCTTGGTTGCTCATCCTCTTCATCATGCTCTTGAACCGTTTCATACCCGGATGATAACTCCCCATCCTCCCTTGGTTGTTTTTTCTTCTTTGGCTTCCTCTTTTTCTTTTTCAACCTTGCTGCCTTTATAAATGGATGCTCTTCTTGTTGGGTAGGAGTGTCTAATGCCGCGGCATAAGGTGCTGCCTTAGATGTTCCCACCCCCAATGCCACGGCCTTGTGGTTTGAAGTGCCCACATGTGATGCCGCGGCCTCAACTCCCTTGCAAATGCATTTGCCCTTATCCCCCTTTGCTTGTTCCTCGTTGCCTTGCTCTTGTGTTTTCTTTTCTTCTCTTTCCTTCTTCTCCCTCTCGGCTATTATTTTGCAAGTGAAGGCATGGTGGCCGTATGCCTTACAATTGAAACAATAGTTTGGATATGTTTCATATATGATTTTTTGAAAATGAAACCTACCACTTGGCAGCCTCACTTTAAGCATGAGGGGTGGCGGCTTTGATGCATCTACCTCAATTAAGACCCTTGCATATCTTGAGATGGTTCTTTCTTGTGTGACCCTATCCGTAGTTATGGGAACCCCTACCCTCGAGACAATCTCGCTTATAACATCCTCGTTCCATATTTGCAAAGGAAAGTTTGGGAACTTCACCCAAATAGGAACTTTTAAAAATTCTTCACTTTCAAAGGAGAAGTCCTCCGATAGTGTTTTGAGGTATAAAGACTTCCCAAACAGCGTGTATGGACCCTCCATAAGAACCTTGGACCTGTCTTCTTCATTTTGGAACTTGAAAATCACCCATCCTTTGTCATGGGTTCTCACCTTGCAAGGAGCACTCCATTTTGAGACTAATTCTTGTATAGGCTTAAACCCGGGATATCTTCCCGCAAAGTAGCCCACAAGGCAATGCCCCCAAATTTCAACCATAGATGGCATAACTCTCTTATGCAGGTCAACAAAATCCCTAACCGGTTCAATAAACCTTAGCTTCATTCCTTTTGTAGGCTCCCTATTATCCTTGAATAGAGATGCAAAAGGTTTAGGCATTGGGGTCTCGGTTTGTGTCAAGGGGATAGTTTTCCCAAGGGAAGCAACATACAAGTCATTTACATCCCCTTTTCCTTGAGTTTGGTGTTCAATTAGAGGAGCATTATCATCAAGCACAATATCTTTAGTTCCCACAACAACCGTACCCTCTTCTTGACCCAAAACATTGTCAACGGTCACATTTTCAACAATAGCATTTATCACATCATTTCCCTGTTTTAGAGGGGGCATAGAAGTAACCTGAGGTTCAGGAGGTTGAGGGGCAAATTCAGGCTGAGTTGGTCTAGAATCCCCCTCGGATTCACTAGCAAAGTCCAAGCTCAATTCGGAGTCACTTACTTGGTCCATGGCCGAGAGTGCATCTTCAATTTCCTTGTTTTTTGCCTTTTCTTTGAGCCTTGAGGACGACTTTGTAGGAGCTTGGGGCTCCTTCTTTTTAGCCGTGGACTTGGGCATGGTTATTTGAAAGATTACCAAGAAACAATCTTCAAACCATGGAAGGGGTAGCTAAAAATAGCAACCCCTCCTAAACCGAGAAGCTTTGAGTGTGTTTGATAGTTTGAGCTAAGAAAGCCGTACCAATGGAGTCGTATGTGAACAGTAGCTTGGTGTACGGCCTTTCTTGATGATGAAACAAACTTGAAAAGGTTGATATCCTCACAAAGGCGAACCCCAATCCAAGCTCAAAATCGAAATTGGCCTAGTAGATGATGAGAAACGTGCGTTGACCTTTTTTGTGAATAGTGAAATTGCGAACTGATTTGGGGAAGAAGGAGCGGGGATATCCCAGATATTACTCAACCAAGAGATGGAGGAAGTAATATGGAGGATATACGAGCTCAAGGGTGGTGTTTGGTGGTGGTTTGCGGTGGAGTTTGGCGGTGGTTGGTAGTTTCCGGCGTGAGTGAGCCGAAGATGACCGTTAGGCCAAATCGGGAGAGTGAGCTCTCAACCCTCACTAGAACGGAAATTTTTTTCGGGCGCTAGGCGCTGTTTTTATCAGTCTCTGGTTTCAAAAAAATTCAGGCGCTGGTTTCAAAATATCAAGGGATGATTGCCTAATTACTAAAATACACTGTATTTACGCTAAGGTTTCCTGTTAAGCTTAAGTTGGGTCTAGTTTTAGTTTTTTATATTCTCTTTTGCTCTCTGTATCTTTCATTTTATTTCTCTTCTTGCCCTACACCTTTTATTTTTATTAATAAAATCGTTCTTTAAAAAAATCCAAAAAAAAAACATTGTATTTACGCTAAAAGTGCTATATTTTCGCTGAAAACGCCTAATCGTAGAGATAAGACAAAGTATTTGTGACACTCATATCTTGCTCAGTGTTTATCCATTTGGAGCGTATTATATCTAGTTGGAAAGATAGATCGGAGCTCTAAAGCATTAATTAAAAGTTATATATTACCCATATATTCACAAATGTTTCTGATTTCACTCCGAACTCGTGTTGAATTTGATGCGATCATATCTTGCTCTATTTTGTGCCGTTGAAAGCGTTTAATATCTCGTTGGAATTATCTTACCGAGTTCTAAAACTTTTCTTCAGGCGCTGGTTTCAAAATATCAAGGGATGATTGCCTGATTACTAAAATACACTGTATTTACGCTAAAAGTGCTCTATTTTCGCTGAAAACGCTAAATCATAGAGATTAGGCTAAGTATTTGTGACACTCATATCTTGCTCTGGGTTTAACCGTTTGGAGTGTATCATATCTCGTTGGAAAGATAGATCGGAGATCTAAAGCTATTGTTCCAAATTCATTTTCAATGCATTAATTAAAAGTTACAGATTAACCATATATTGACAAATGTTTCTGATTTCACTCCGAACTCGTGTAGAATTTGATGCGATCATATATTGCTCTATTTTGTGCCGTTAAAAGCGTTTAATATCTCGTTGGAAAGATCATAACGAGTTCTAAAACATGTCTTCAGGCGCTGGTTTCAAAATATCAATGGATGATTGCCTAATTGCTAAAATACACTGTATTTACGCTAAAAGTGCTCTATTTGCGCTGAAAACGCTAAATCTTAGAGATAAGGCTAAGTATTTGTGACACTCATATCTTGCTGTGTGTTTATCCGTTTGGAGCGTATTATATCTCGTTGGAAAGATAGATCGGAGCTCTAAAGCTATTGTTCCAACTTCATTTACAATGCATTCATTAAAAGTTACAGATTAACCATATATTCACAAATGTTTCTGATTTCACTCTGAACTCGTGTAGAATTTTGTACGATCATATCTTGCTCTAATTTGTGCCGTTGAAAGCCTTTAATATCTCGTTGAAAAGATCTTACCGAGTTCTAAAACTTGTCTTCAGGCGCTGGTTTGAAAATATCAAGGGATGATTGCCTAATTACTAAAATACACTGTATCTACGCTAAAAGTGATCTATTTTCGCTGAAAACGCTAAATCATAGAGATGAGGCTTAGTATTTGTGACACTCATATCTTGCTGTGTGTTTATCCGTTTGGAGCGTATTATATCTCGTTGGAAAGATAGATCGGAGCTCTAAAGCTATTGTTCCAACTTCATTTACAATGCATTAATTAAAAGTTACTGATTAACCATATATTAAAAAATGTTTCTGATTTCACTTCGAACTCGTGTAGAATTTGATGCGATCATATCTTGCTCTATTTGTGCCGTTGAAAGCGTTTAATATCTCGTTGGAAAGATCTTACCGATTTCTAAAATGTTTATTCAGGCATTGGTTTCAATATATCAAGGGATAATTGCCTAATTAATAATTATTAACTATTAAGAATAGAGGGTTTTAGAGAGAGAAGGTCTGGCGATTCTCTCCATCTCATGAACGTAACTACGGTGGCGCAGCCGCCGCCGGGAGGCGGTGGAGCTTGGGGAGGGAAATCCTTCGCAGATGTAGTGGCCAATCGAGGTGCGGCCATTGCAAATAAAACTCCAACTAGGTACAAAGGTATGCCTTCGATCTCTTTTTCTGAAGGAGAAATTCAATCATTGGCGGATAAGCATAAGAGAGCTCTTGTAGGTTACTTCTACAAAGGTAAGCCGAATCTCCAGGTTTTGAGAAAGACTTTAGAGGTTATAGGGTTTAAAGGCCATTTTCATTTGGGAACTTTAGACCCTAAACATGTTCTGATTCGGTTTGATGTTGAGGAAGATTTCATTAGGTGGTCGAATCGTCAATCATGGGTGATTAAAGGGAATATTATGCGAGTTACTAAATGGACCCCAGGTGTTCGTCCTAATGTTGAATCGCCTATTGTGCCGGTTTGGATAGCTATGGAAGGCTTGCCTATCCATTTACAAGACAAAGTAGCTCTGTTTGAGATAGCTAAGCTTGTAGGAAGGCCCTTAAAACTGGATGCTGCAACTGCTTCTTTGGCTAGGCCAGCAGTTGCGAGAATATTTGTGGAGTTGGATCTCTCTAAGGAGATGCCCAACAAGGTTTGGATAAATTGTGGGGAGAATGGGTTCTCACAGTCTATAGTCTATGAGAACAGGCCAGATTATTGTCAAGGGTGCTATCATTTGGGACATTCTGAGTCCAAATGTCCCAAAAAACAAGTGATTGCAGAATGTGTGGAAGAGGAGCAAACCAGTAAGTGGGTGCTTAAAGCAGGAAAGGAACAACAAAACAAATTTACAAGACAAGAAAAAGGGAAGGGAATATTAAAAGAGACTATTACAAAAGAGAATCACAGAACTGCCAACAAGCCATCATCTTCTAAACCCTACATTGAGGAGATCATCTCAGATTCTGAAGAGGAGGTGAATGTTCTTGATCATGTACCAGGTGATCAACCTGAAACAGACATCAGAAAAGAAGTTAGAATTTTACTACAAAAACAGGTTCCAGGCATCAGTATTACCAATAATAAGGAGATAATTCATAGTAGAGATGATAACTATATTAAAGATATGGAAACTATCTTTGATATATATGCAGTGGAACCCAGAGAGTGCTACTCAGAAGGGGAGGAGGATATTCTGGTTAAGCCAGAGGTGTTCATGGAGTCTTGGCCAGATATATGCTCCAAAATTGAAGGTATAGTTAAACAAAAAGAGCAGGAGAGAACACAGTTTGATACAGAATCAGAAGGAATACATAGTCATAAGGAAAAAGAAGGGGAAGAAGGGGGGAAGCACAGAAAAAACAAAGAAGACAACACAGCTAAAAGGAGGTTTACTAGAAGTTCAGTAAGGGGAGTGGGGACTCCTATTACTAAATGAATTGTATCATATGGAATGCTAGGGGTCTGGACTCCTCCAGTACCAGACTTTATTCCCTAGTTCAACAATGGAGGGTGAAATTAGCAGTAGTTATTGAACCTATTTGTGATAGAAGCAAAATGGAGTTATACAAAAATATCTTGGGTTTCAATGAAGCTCTTTCTTCTTCTATTAACAAAATATGGTTGTTTTGGGACTCTGCATTCATGGGTATATCTGATGTAACTTGGCAAACTCAGTATGTTCATTTTAAGGTGATCAGTAATGACTTTGAAGGGTGGATTACTGGTATTCATGGAAAACACACATACTATACTAGAAGAGAACTGTGGGATGCCCTAGGAAATATTTCTTCATCTATAAACAAACCTTGGATGGTGGGAGGTGACTTTAATGAAATAGCTGCCTATAGTGAGCATAAAGGGAACTCCTTGCCTATTATCAGAGGCATTAATGAGTTTTCTGATTGTATTTCAGCTTGTAATTTGATTGATCTTCCTTATGATGGGCCTAAGTTCACTTGGACAGGAGTTAGAGCAAATGGTAGAGTTTGGAAAAGGCTTGATAGAGTGTTATTTAATACTCAGCTCATCAACAATTTTGACACTATCAAGATTTTAATACTCAACAAAACACCATCAGACCATAATCCTATACTCATTCAAATGTCCAATAGTAATTTTTCTGGACCCAGAAGTTTCAAGTTCCAGAATATGTGGTTTCAAAACAAGAAATTTCTTGATTTTGTAAAAACTAAATGGGAATCTGTTAAAACAGGTGGTGGTATGAGAGGCTTATATACCAAGATCCAACATCTTAAAAAGGAGCTAAGTATTTGGAACAAAGAGGTATTTGGAAACATATTTGAAGATATCAAGTTAGGTGAAAGGGAGGTGCTGGAAGAAGAAAGAAGATTTGAAGATAACCCAAGTGATACAAACAGAGAATCATTATTTCATACAAGGGGGCTTCTTATACAAAAATACAAGTTAGAAAAGAAGTTCTGGAAACAAAAAACACACATTAATTGGCTAAAAGAAGGAGATAGCAATACACATTTCTTCCACTCTTATGTCAAAATCAGGCAAAGAAGACAGAGTATTACCTCTATCAAAAAAGCAGATGGCAGCATCCTTAATTCCTTGTCAGACATTGGTGAAGAGGCAGTTAGTTTTTTCTCTGAGTTATACACAGAACAAAACTCATTCAATCATGAAGAGGTGCTTCAACATATTCCAGAGATTATAAATCAGGAAGATAACAACAATTTGGTGGTCTTGCCTACATCAAATGAAGTCAAAACAGCAGTCTGGGAGCTTAATCAAAACAGTGCTCCAGGGCCAGATGGGTTTAATGGGAAATTCTTCAAGAAAAGTTGGGAGATAGTGGGAGGGGATGTTACTAGAGCAGTGCAGGAGTTCTTCTTGGGCATTCCTATTCCTAAGAGCATGTCTAGTGCATTGATTGTATTAATTCCAAAAATTGACAACCCTTCAACATTCAGTGATTTTAGACCTATTTGTCTATCAAACTTTATCACCAAAATTTGCACAAAAGTTTTGGTGAACAGATTAAGAAGTATATTGCCTAAAATTATTTCCAAAGAACAAGCTGGATTTATGGCTGGAAGAGATATTGCTGACCAAATCTTGATTGCTCAGGAGATGATACACAGTATAGACAAGAAAATCAGGGGAAGCAATTTGGTGATTAAACTTGATATGGCTAAGGCTTTTGATAAGGTCTCTTGGCAGTTCTTAAATGCTATTCTTTTGAAATTTGGTTTTTGCAGCCATTTTGTAAAGTTGGTTATGAATAATCTCAGGTCTACTTTTCTTTCTGTGCTTATTAATGGTTCTCCCCAAGGTTTTTTCAAGCCTACAAGGGGTGTTAAACAAGGAGATCCCCTTTCCCCCTTTCTATTTATTATAGCTGCAGAGGCATTTTCAAGGGGTCTTAAAGGTTTAATTGAGACTGGAAAAGTCAAACAGTTTTGGATGGGCA